>JAOYMR010000008.1:4940084-4954741 GCA_025802075.1 Tenebrosternarchus preto
ACACACACACACACACACACACACACACACACACACACACACACACACACACACACACACACACACACACACGTGAGCTAGGCGAGATGAATATTCCAATGCATTTACCAACAACACCTGGGTGGTGTATGGTGGAATCAGTCGCGATCTATCTGATATTTGAGATTCTTCTTTTCCGCGCAGGGTTTGTCTACCTGATACTCAGTTTGCTTTGATCACTGTCCGCTGTAAAGAATCTGGGGTAGCGTAAAAAGGAAGAAAAAAATCGGAAAGAGTGGGGAGTGTGCGAAGGTCAAGGTTAGTGTTCTCTCTTAGTAACTGCGTGGGGAGACTTGAAGATGTTAGTACAGTACAAACACTTGAGACGGTTATCACTGATGAAAGCAGTTGTTGTAGGTTGGAATATGAGATTCAGGGTCCCAGATATAACATGCGTACAAGGAGCCCCCTACCCAGTTCTTCCGTTGCTAAAGCAAATGTTTTGCCACACTACTGCAGATTACACAATAAGGTAAAAATGATTTAAAACGCCGAAATGCCAGGATATTTTACTGTTTTAATTTGGTTAAACTTGGTTAACTTACTGATGTTTTGGGTGAAGCGATAGTTGCTGAATGTCTGACTGAGAATTTTACGTCAATTAAATAGAGCTTTTCAGTGTACGATTTTATATTACCATTACCGCTTCCAAACAACAACAATCACAACGTGTTCCGAAGGACTGTAACTCGAAGAACTGTAACTCGAAGGACTGTAACTGTTTCTGAACAGGTATCACAACATACAAGTTGCCGTTTGCCAGAACAAGTGTTTCTTCTCTTTCAGCCATGCGTAAAACACACAACATGAGACCGTCAGAAATCTTAGAGGAAGCAACGCTGTATGACTGTCATCGCTGCCGAAAGACATGGCACCACTACATGACAAGAGCATTGCAGTTAGGCTGTCGAACAAAAGGCAGTGCTAAAAGTAAAAAGCGTAAAACACAATTCGCAGGTAGTCCCACTGGTGTTAACTAGACGCTTTAAAAATCTTGTAAATTTCACATCACAATCACATATTACACATAAGCGTCGTAACGCACCTTAAAAACGAATTACCCAAACGATTGCAACATTACTTCGTAAACATTAATTGGCTATCCTGCGTAACGAGGATCTATCCAGCCGGTCACAGTTTCGGATGGGGCTTGACACTTCGTTGCTGTTACAGATGAAACAAACTACCACGCATCAACAAATCGATCGATATTGTCCAAAACGGAAGACACCAAACGTAGCCTGGAAAACATTTTCACTCACTCACTGGCCACATATTATCTCGTAGATTCGACTTCCATTCCAGATCCTTTCATTCACAGAATCTCCTATTGATTTATCCCCTTCCCTGCAGACTGTTCCCCGTTCGCGCGGGCTTGGCTATTCGTTGCTGTGATTCTCTCGCGCAGTCGCTAGTCTATTCCTACTTCAACTACTTCGCAGGGATGTGTCTCTCTTCCTCCCACCTCATGTATGGAACCACTCTTGTCATCGCTTTTGTTATACGCTTGATGTCTCTTTACGTATTTAGAATGCTTCGGCATCTTGATGTTTTGAGCGTCTTATAGCCAAATCCGCTCGGTGTTGAAAAGCCTACATAACCCCCCTCCCCCACTGCCATTCTGACCTGAACACATCTGAAACTTATTACCCCGGCCCCCTTTTTAGTGGGCTGCTCCCCTGATGTATTCGTCACTGTGTTATGTTTTTAAAACTACACTTGTGTAGTATTTAAGTCCCACCTACATCTTTCGCAAAAACTGCGAGTACGTATCCAATTATAGACTACTTGACGGATGCCCCTCAAAGGCAGTATTTACTCATTTATATAGGAGCTTTTGTAACGTAAGGTCTGGGTCATAACGCGCTCTTACGATATCTCGCTGTTTCAAGGTTTAGCCTCCGTGTCATCGTAAGGAACCTGTCTGTCCTGTTCACGCAACCTGATCATTTCGCGCTTACTGTTTTGTTTTTGTGCAGGTTCGCCCTCTCCACACTGCTGTTTGACCATGAGTTGAATGTGTTTTCCAGCTACTCTGTTCTTCCTCAGTAACCCTGATCAATGTCCACTGAAGCAGTTTATATTAAAGGTTCTCTCCCCCTCCCCTTGCATATCGCATGTCCAGCCCCCCTGAATCTCATGTCCATTGGCTTTTCGTGGTCTGTGTTCCTACGTCCACCCCCTACACACACACACACACACACACACACACACTGCTTGCTGCTTTCATTAAACACCTCTCTCTCTGTCTCTCTCTGTCTCTGTCTCTCTCTCTTTCTCTCTCTCTCTCGCTCTCTCTCTCTCTCGCTCTCTCTCGCCTCTTGTCCGGCCCCCTGATCTTTCTGTCCATTGGCTTCTTCGGGTCTATTTTTCATGTCCAGCCCCTAATGAGTGTCCATTGGTTTTGTTATTTCCACTCCCTCCTCCCACTCCCCGGCTTTGCCCTGCCCATGTTTTGTATGTCTGTGTCCATCCATCTCCTGACGTTCAAGTTCGCAGGGACGTCACGTCCGCACTTGAACTTGCAGCTCAGGGGGGCTTTTGCCATTTTTTCATCTCTCTCTCTCTTTTCAAAAAAGCCATGACGGCTATCCCACAATCCATCTTCCCTGCGCCATCTTTGTATTATTTCTAATTTATTTTGGATGTCAAAGGCATTGATGAAGATATTTTCTCTGGAGTCTCCCTTCTAACCCGGCTCTCCCGATGTGAACCGAGCTGAAAGCCACCACCAACCACCATGTCTCGCCGCAAGCAAGGCAAACCCCAGCACTTAAGCAAACGGGATTTTTCGCGTAAGTAAAGAAAATGTATTGTGTACTCCTTACCCTCACCTTTACTTGGTCCAGTGTGTAATATTGAGTAAAACGGAAAACAGTTACCAGGAGAGTAACACAGTCAAGGCACAGTGGACAGTGGACAGCGAAGATCGTGGTCAAGTGGACTTCACCGAGGAGCGTGGCGAGTGTTTCCATTTATGAAATACCATTACGCGTACCTTCATCTACTAAAAGTCGATAGAAAAGTTTTGTTTTCGTCCATATACGGCCCCTCTGAAATCCGGAGAAGTTTATAGCGCTAATTTCTTTAAATGTACATGTCTTGGCTCCCGTGCCCCCGTCGCTTTGACCACCTATGATACGTTAAGGTATCGGACTGTGGTAGGTATGCATGCTTCAGCTTGGCTGTTATGACTGTCTCTTGGAATATACCGTAACACTGCCTGTGAGTGATTCTGGGCAGGATTTCCCCCCTCTCGCACTATTTTTGGAAGATTTTCAAAAAGTGGAAGTGGATTTTGATTGGGAAAAATCTCGTGTCCGACTGTTTACAAGCGCCGCGTGTGCGTACTACTCACTGCCAGCAGCGCGGAAACAGAACGATTTTCCTTAAACTAACCTTAAGCACTGGGTGAGATACATTAAACTAGCGAATACACACACATTTATATTTATGAAGTTTAAAGTGCATAGTTTTAAGAAGAAAGCCTGTTAATGTTTTCGTCAAGAGCAACAGGAACACGGCTCAGCTGCCAGTGTTCTTTCCCCCTGTTTTGAACGCATATACTCTGCGTAGATAATTCTGCTTCAATTAAAGTGTTCATTCATGGCAGTGACCTGAAGTTAAAACATTGTTTTATATGAGTATTAAAATTATTTTTGCCGCTTAAACATTTTAAGCAAGATTTTTTTTTCATTTAAACAGGCAAAAATATTGTGGGTGCAGTATTTTTATACTTCGTTAACAAAAACTGTTCGCACCCGTTTGTTTAGAATTACGCTGTTGTAAAAAGTAGGCCTATTTCATATTTTATAGACTCAAAAGCATGCTCGGAAGCATGGCGAACAGATCCTTCAAAACGACAAAATTATTGCTATGTTTCTTACTCCGTTTTATTAGACATCGCAAAGCTCCAGAAGTATTAGGGTATCTTTTATTTGATAAACATGCTTGACACAAATCCCACGTTGTTGTAACATTGTAACGTATCGTGTAACATTATTGGGTTTCCACACACAGGCTGTTGGTTTTCAGTGCTGTCTCTAAGTTTCACGGTAGTCTCTCTGTTATTCGTGTGTGACATCCGTCGCTAGGAGGCAGGCTATGATCATAAACTGGAAATGAACTTGAACCTGATCAATTTTACCGCCACCTCAATCTACATATTTGACGATAGATTTGGAAGAGAGAAACGTTTCTTACAGACCTGTAACCGTTTACATACATTTCCGCCCGGAACAAAGTACGTTATTTAATAAATTGCACGTGAAATCTTAATATGTCTGCTGAAAAGATACGTACATATGCCGTGCTTAATTTAGACAAACTTAACCAGCAAAATCCAATTTAGGTTGAGAGAGATCGTTTGACTGTTAAAAGCAAATACGGATTATATACGTAAATATAACCAAAGTTGTATTTAGAAACAACATAAAGAGAACAACTTAAACAGGAGTAACAAACGATTTAAGCATTCAGTAATCCACTCTCGTTAGAAGACATGAAGAGCTCTTCAGTATATTTTCGAAAATCGTGCTAGCACATATTTTCTTAGCATTTTCAAATAGTAATGTGGTTTAAATACAATCGTAAAATGATATCACTGAATGCGAAAAGTTGCAATTTCACTTTATACGTTTTCACACAATTTCAGTGTCTGTTATGCACTGGTCAGTTTAATACAGTTTAGTTTGATCTAAACCAGTTTAAACACGTCTGTTCAAAACACTTTAGACAATTTGGATTGTAGGGTTTTTTAGTTCACTCGGTAGCAGTTCAAGTGCAAGATCTTGCATTCATAGTAAAGGAGATGTTGGCGGTCTAGTTATTCTTTTGTAAATTGAATGAATGGCATCTTAATCATGAACAGTGAACATGTTTAGCAAACATATTCAATTACTCAATCCAAATTTTGCCCACTATAATTTATAGCAGTCGGTATTATGAATAAGACAAAGTTCAAATACAACAGTGAAGTACATTTATAGATTTGCATTTATTTTAATCAGAATCAAACATTAAAAGGTGCATTGCAGATATACTATCAAGGGAATGACGATAACTTCATGAAAAAGAGTAAAAAATAAAGTGGTTCTTAATTTCGGGGGGAATCTAACGCCTGGAAATACATTTACTTTAACATTTCTACATGGTTTATTTCCACTTCAGCTGGCTAAAAGGGGATCACGTTTGTTTGCTTGTGCATAGTAAGAGCTCAGACGATCAAATTTGTTAACCCACGCGTCTAACTCAGGACTGTCGAATAACCCCCGTGGTTCTCATGAATGGACTAAAATTTAGAGGAGTAGTGGATGGACAAGGCGTATTTATTACGTGCTATGTTTTTGTCCTTGCTGAAGCGCACATGTGGTGTAGGTTTGCGATCACGTCTCCGGGTTACTTCACATTCCTCCCACTCAATGTGTAGTTCAGGTTAAGTAAAAATAATTTTAACCTCATTTCACGAGATCCCAACTCTTACGAACTCAAATCAATGAATCATTGAATCAGTAGTAAATCAATCAATCAATCAATCTATCTATCTATCTATCTATCTATCTATCTATCTATCTATCTATCTATCTATCTATCTATCTATCTATCTATCTATGTTTTGATGCTCAGTGCTTTTAAAGTTCATTAAAGTAACGTAAACTGAAGGTCAACACGGTTTAGTACTGGGAAGATCATATAGTACTTTAACCTATGTGCAAAGATTAGGAGCGCGAGGAGCACAGAGCATTGCTATTCCCCGTGCTGTATCGCAGTATTGTTACATATTGCTCCCATCCCCTTCCACAGCGATTGTTAGTAAACTGATAGCCTGCTGTAGGAAACTTTATCATGACTCTGAAACTGCAGTAAGTGTTGATGTGTGATACATTTTACTGATGGCAATTATAAAAGTGGATATTAAGAAAATAAAAGTGACGCGCCGGAAAGAGGTCCTGCATGCTGTTTGTTTCCATGATACTCTTGGTTCCTAGTCTACACATGTGTTAACCACGTTTAAATGGATTTTACTTTAGATGTGTGCGCGGTCGTGCACAATTGAGAGTGCGGCTTCAAGGAATACAGCCACTCTCAACTTCGATAGAAAAGAAAGGGAACACACAAGACAACTCGCGCTGCATTGCTAAACAGATTATTTTTTTGAATAAAGATGCTGTCCAGTGTAATATATCTTAACAAATAGATATCTTTTTTCTTAATTAAAACAGAAGTTTCCTATAATTTGACAAGAATGGAAATAATTTTTTAGATAAAATGCTAGAATTAGATATTTTAACACTTAGTTCTGTAGAAAATGTCCAGAACATAGAATTCAAAGCGAAATTTAAAAATTCTCAAGATGATGGGCTCATTGTATAGAGATAGTTGCGTGAAATATTCACTGCACACAAATTGTTGAGCAAAGCTAACAGTCCATTATATTTGCTTGATATATATTTGCTGGATATGTTTTTTAGTCATATCGGTTGTGTTCATCTGAGCCCCCTCTAATCTGTGCTTTTCTCTCTTTCCTGTCTATCTCTTTCCTTCCTTGTATCTTGCACACCGCTGCTTCTCCACGAGCAGCTGAGCCCCTGTCGTCCGTGGTCTCGGAGGAGAGGCAGGAGCAACACGGGCTGGTCCAGGTGACTCCAGAAGGGGACCAGGACCTGCTTACCTGTGGCCAGTGTCAGATGAACTTCCCTCTGGGGGATATCCTAATTTTTATTGAGCACAAAAGGAAGCAATGCAGTGGCACCCTGTGCATGGACAAGGCAGTGGATAAGCCCCCCTCTCCCTCGCATGGAGAGCTGAGGAGAGCTTCCAACCCTGTGGAAGTGGGCGTCCAGGTCACTCCGGAGGACGACGACTGCTTGTCGACGTCATCTCGAGGAATCTGTCCAAAACAGGAGAACATTACAGGTAAACACACAGCCCCAGAGACTGGGACGTGGTCAGTCATCTGTAGGGAAGCAATCGAATGTGGAAGCAAATGCTTTTGGTTGCGTGTGTGTGTGTGTGTGTGTGTGTTTGTGTGCGCACGCAAATGTGTCCATGTGTGGGTGGTTGTGTGTGTTAGGGATTTGTGTGATGCACACGTTTTACACTGTAAGGGGATGTGTAAGGCCACATATCGCACACACATGTTCTCTCTCTGTGGGGTTTCTCCTCCACAACTCTGGAGACACATATCAGAGTGTTGAATATTTACGAGGCACAGGGTGGGAGGGATGGGGGCTTATATATCATATCATTGCATGACTCTGTTAGAGCCCAGTGATGAAGAAAAAATTCTTTGTTCTGATTTATTATCTAGATCTCACCGCAGTTTAGAATCAGACTAGTCTTTTTTCTTCACTTTGACTGGGTGGGATTTTGTTAATTAAAGTCAGTCTTGCCATATAGATCACATACCTAAGCAAATGGCTGGATGCTTATTTTGGCCTGTGAGCGCATCTCCTTTCAGATGTCTTCGGTCTTGGTGAGCCGTTAAGCAGTTAACCTCGTGCAGGTGTTACACATTCAGTCTAGTTTGATGGAGATTTTTTTTTTTTCCATAGTAATCAACTTCAGCTCAGTGGTGAAGGGACCCATCCAGGCATGACTTCAGGTTGCCATTTTGTGATTGGTCGAAGCAGAACATTAAGCGCATGTCAAGAGGAGGGCACAGCCCCTCCAAGAGAACCAGAGAATGAGAGAGAGAGAGAGAGAGAGAGAGAGAGAGAGGGAGAGGGGATGAGCTGGTAGCTGGAGGGATGGAGGGATGGTTGGAGGAGGTGGTGGTGTGACAGGAGAGCCCATCTCCTCAGTGTGTGTCCACAGGCCCGTGGGAAATGGCTCTCCATGCTGCTCACTCTCTCTCATGTGGTTTCCACAGATGCATCTTGATTTCATTGTGGTTTTTACATGGCCACATCTTATCCGTATAAATGTATGCCTGTGCCTTTTCACTTTTTGGCCAAAATCAAAAAAAAAAAGAGAAAAGGAAATAGAAGACCATTCAGTTATTTTTGGTTGTTAAGGGACAGTCACTTATTTAAAGAGTCTTAACACCACTAATTATTTGTTTTAGTTTGTGCGTATTTTAATTAGAGTGTGTTTCAGTGGTTGACTTCCTGCACTAAATAAGGCATGGGAAAATATGAAATACTGCTACAGACACAAAGAACCAAACAAGACACTTTATCACTTTGATTGTAAACAACCTTAAAAAAGAAAAGTCTGGAATCCGGTGTGTTAAAATGTGACCCAAGGTAGTCATAATTCTTCCTGTGCCTTGAGTAGCTAACTTTGGTGAAGTAAGCCATTCTTGTGCTCTGTGTAACATTAGAGATGTGCGCTCGGTGGTGTGTGTGTGTGTGTGTTTGTGCATTTGTCTATGTGTCTGGGGCTGCTTGAGGTGATTTAGAGAGAGTGTTTGTTGAGAGCAGGAAAAAAGGGAGCGAGCCTTTCTCCAGGCTTTTCTGGCCTGTCGTCACGGCGACCCATCCTCTGCTGGGAGGATCAGGTTTGGGGAAGTGCTTGGGGATCGGCCCGGCCCGGCCCGGCTGCACTCGTCCAAGTCTGAACGGCACCGAGGGCTGATGATCAGCTCAGTCAACCAGGTCTTTCTGTTTCTCTTATATTCACCGTGAATCTCAGGGAAGAGCACATCTTCAGCTGGTATGAACAGAGATAGACAGGTCACGTGATGTACTGTGGTTCCCATAGCCAGCACATACATTAGATTGATTTAGGTTTTAATGGATAAGGGTGGTAAGCGGGGTCAGCTATGTCTAGTTAACCCCTTTGTTTTAGAGATGTTGATGCCGTTGCAGCACAAATTATACAACCCCTTTATACGCACCAGCTATCGCACAGACGTCTCTTGTTTCTGTCAGCCGCTAAACTGGGTTATTAAACTAATTTACATCATAATATAACGGGGTTCAGCTGATAGCATTGGGTCACTGGTATTATGTGTGCTTGTTATGTTTTAAAACAGTTTTGAGAGAAGGACCTTAGCATTTTCTCTGTGTTATTGATTGTACTTCCATGGCAGGTCAAAAGAGATCTTAACTGACCATTTTACAGATTGTTTTGGACATGGCATCTTTGAGGTTAGATATGGCTACATCTTATATTGAGGATTAAAAAACAAGAGTAGTTTTGTGAACTGGAGAAATTTTGAAAGTGAAGATAAAAGAAAAGCTTTCCTATTCTTATTCTAAATATTACTGTTGTTGTTTTAGCTGTTGTTGTCTTTGCATTATGCTTTATTTTAGGAATAACATTGACAGAGTATTAACTAGATAGCTTCAGAGTGTTGTTCAAACCACCAAATATGGAGTGCTGGATGAGTGATGTAACACCACAATTTCCATCTAGAGCAGCTCAGTGAGACGAAAGGCAGTACCTGTCACAGTGGAATGGACTTACTGTATGTGTGTAAGTGTGTGTGCACATGAAAAGGAGTAATGGAGAGGGCTGTGTGTGTGTGTGTCTGTGTGTGTCTGTGTGTGTGTGCACTGTCCCAAATAGGCTGTGTATCCTGCTCAGGACTATTGGGCTAATCGACTATACAGTCCTCTCCTCTCCTCTTCATCTTGATGTGAACTGTGGCAAGTTCTGCTTAACTGTACCATTTTATTCTACTAATCCCTAAATGAGATTATAAATCCAGTCCTGAGATCCACTGGCAGAGTGAAGGTAAAAATGGTTGTCAAAAAGCAGGTAGTATTTTTTAAATTTATTTGCTCAGTTTATAACAGTAATAATGTCAGATTGTTGTCTTGTTTTGCAAGAATCCCTTCTTTTATTCTTTGATGCACAATGACTTTGGACAAATAGCAAAAAAAGCAAATATAAAACAAATGCAAATATATCCTGCAGTGTCCTGTTTTGAGAGACATCGTCCAACAATATGTCCAAGATGACAGATTGAATTTGCATTGGCTATGAGTGTACATAGCCATTAGGACTGGTGAACTTTTTTTAACAGGCAGTTTTCAAGTCTCCTGCCATGGTATCCCTTCACAAATTAGGACCGCTCTGCAACAGATCAACTGTTCGGATCAGACTAGCGCTGCAGCCTTGCAGAATGGACCTCAGTGCAGATCTTTTTTTTTTTTTTTTTTTTAAATGGCCTTTACTGGGCTGTTTCAATGCTTCCAGTTCTCTTTCTGTCTGTATTTTTCTCTTTCTTTTTTTCTGTCTGTACTTCTCTCTTTCTTTTTCGTTCTGCATATGGCTTTTGCTGTCAATGTAAATCAGGGGCATCCAATTAATACTGAATCAATTCCACTGTGTGTGATTGCCTGGCACTTGATCTGCCAGCATTTTTCTGCGCCAAAGCGTTATCCGGATGAGGGGAAATTTGAGCGCCCCCCCCCCCCCCTTTATTCTTTATTGTCTAGTTTTGTCACCTAGTGTCTCAAGAATGGTTTTGACTGTAATCAAAACACGACCCTTTAGACTCCAGAGAGAAGTTGGGTCCAGGCTGTTGGGAAGCGTGTGTAGGGCAGCAGAGTGTCCGGCGGCGGGAACGGCGGTGGATCGAGCCCCCATGCGTAGTTCCAGCGCGGGACAGGTGGGACAGTGACGTACCGCGGTAGAGGCACCGGAGAACGTGGCAGCGTGCGCACGTGAGCCGCGTCGTCTCCACGCAGGGGCCGCGATGCGTTCTTGCTACGGCACGTTCACCTCGGAGTTCTCCACCCGTGCATGCTTCTGTCCCTCCACCCACCTCCCTACACCCAGAATGATCAGAAAGCTCCTCGCTGCAGCTCTCGTAGCATCGCTAGCTTCACACAGCATCTGAGAACACTGCTGAATGAATATGCACCTGCAATGAAAGCTCAGTTCTTCACAGAAAATGTTTTGAGTTTTTATTTCTTCGCACTGCCGTGATAGTTCCATAGATCAGGGAGAGGTGAATCTCTCCTCCTAGAAACAGGCGGGCTGTGTGAGTGTTTGTATTTATACTCGTACATGTACCTGCCACCTGTGCTAGTAATGTTTGAATTAGAGTGGTAAGAAATATAGCATAGTATGTGTGTGAGTGTGTGTGTCGTTGTGTGAGTGAGAGAGAGAAAGACACACCGAGTGTGAGAAGGCTGCATAACACTGTCCTCAGGGACAGGGCTTCATAATGGTGCATGATAGTGCTTAAGTCGCTTCTCCTGGAGCACTTGGGTGCTTGGGTGGGTCTCACTCTAAGCATTGCTCACAGATGCATTGTGATATCCCGCATCCTCAGCACTGATTTGCATGATCCAGCCGCCTGTGTGCTGTGGGGGTGGATGGGCTTCGTCCGCTGGCTCTTTTCATTTAATGGACCATGGCACACACATTTGTTGGCTTGTGAATTTTGTGCCTTTAAAGATGAAAAAAGGCAAAGCGTTTATGCCGGTTAAAAGAGAAGGGGAAAAAAAATCAACGACATTTTCTTTTTCAATTTGTAATATTCCTGCATTATTGTTAATTTGCATAAATCTTAAAATAAAGATAGAAAAGATTATTTTTGTTCTGGGATTTCAAATCATGGAATTATTGGTGTTCTCATTACCTGGTTTTGTGGCAAAAGCCAGCTTGCTGCAAACAAAGGTATTTAGCAGCCAGACGGGCACTGCCTGGCGCAGTGCCACCCTCTCAGTCTCGCCACCCAGTGACGCTCCTTCCCCGAGACCCTCCCACCCCGGGACAATGGCGGCGGTTCTGTTGCGGCGAGGAGAGGAAGACTCAGCTCCTTCATGTCCTTCTTCCCTCCGGCTCACGCGTGTGTGTGCTCTGCACCTGAGTCTACGGTCTGAGCACTTCGCTTTAAGGAAATTCAAAAGAAACAAGAGACCTCTGGTTTTGAACACTGGTAGAAAGTTGAGCTGTTGCTTTCTGTTGGTGAATAGGCAGCATTTACCTCTGTCTAGGTAACCAACCTTCAAGAGGTCTGCTGATTTCTTTCTTTCGTTTTTTATTGAAAGGAACAACACAAGAGTTGTACTTTGGCTTGTTGTTGCCAAGCTCTGGTGTGCATGTGTGTGTGTGTGGGGGGGGGCCCGCGCGTGTGTGTACATGGTGGGCTGTGTGCAGACCTACCGGGTTCTGTCATATCTTAGTTCTGAAATTATATCAGATGTTTTAGAGAATGGAGCCTACAAAAAATGTTTATGTACTACAAAGTATATTTATAAATCTTGTGGATTACAGAGAGGACTTTTGAAAACGCATGAGGAACTGTACAGAATGACTGTGCTGTGTGTGTATGTGTGTGTGTGTGTGTACATGCATGCTTTTGTCTGTGACTCTGTGTGTGACATTTGTTTGTGGTTACTGAAAGTGGTGTATGCATGTGTGTATTAGGGGAGGGGGTGAGATGCAGGAGAACATGAAAGGGTACGTGAGTTGGCAGTGTTGCAAGAGGACATCCCTCAGCGCCCGCTGCCAGAGAGGACCTGGCACACGGCAAGCCTGAGAGGACCTGGTACACAGCAAGCCTCACGACTGGGGCTGGTCTTCTGTGAAGCCAGCTTTACTACTGTGTTTACCTTTAGTATTTCACTGCACGCACATGCACGCAAACACATGCACACACACGCACACACACACACACACACTTTGAATCGATTACGTTTTCCTCATTTTATGCTGCTTGCTCTCAGGAACATATGATCACGGTTCCTCTCAGGCTTCTCATGTGTGCATATACACGATCTATTCTTCTGCTGTAGACTCCCTTGCGCTCTCTTTCTGCTCGTCTTCCTCTCTCTTTCTCTCTCTCTCTCTCTGGTTTCAGAGGGCAGAGCTGTTGCTGTACTGACTGTGTGAGGTCACCTTGACCAGTAGTGCCACTCACGTTCAGCTTCTGCCAGCCAAGACGCTCAATGCGATCAATTCATCTGGGCTCTAATGGTTACAAATGGTAGAAGTCGAGTCTCCGCTGACACCTTCAGGGCCGCTTTTTTTTTCCTGTTTCTCTTCTCATTTTCTCCATTCCTTCCGGCTCCGTTTCTCTCAATAGGCCTCAAGTACACACAGCTCCTATCCAGGGATAAAGGCAGGATGCTGGCTGTCTGCTTAAGGTTAGCCTAGTCATATAATTCGGATGAAATTGAGTGTGTTATGGTCTGTCCATGAGTCTGACTGATTCTAGCTAGATCACCTTCAGCAGTCAATACTCACCCTAAAGAGCCTTTCGTGCTCCACACAAGCCCACGATACACTCCACGATACACTCCACACATGCCATGATCGCGTGTGTGTGTGTTTATGTTTGTGTGTGAAGTGCCTGATTTCCTGCCTGTGGCTCTCGCCAGTACTGGACACTTGATGAGTCATAGTGGATTTCAGTGTGTGTATGTGTGTGTGTGTGTGTGTGTGTGTGTGTGTGTGCGTCCGTGGCATGTCTGCACTAGGTTCTTAGTGGTAGAGGTGCACAGAGGCAGCATGTCAGTGAAAATACTAGAGAGGGAAAATTGATCTGTTACTTTTGATAAAGAGCCAGGAGTGCAGACGATGTGAGAGAATGTTTTTATTAGGTTTGCAGGCTCATGTTACCTAGCAACATTGCACATCAGTCTTGAATGTGCAAACCGAAGTTAAAGCACATTACAGACACGTTCAGTGAGGATGATGTTCCCTGCCGAGATTATGCTTATTGTTGTGGTTAATCTTATAAAAAGGAGAAGTTGGCTCTAAAACCCTAATATTGGAAAAAGAGCATCTGTTGATATTCATGTAACATGGTAACCATGTTACATGTTTGGTTACGTATTACCACATGTAACCAAATGACATCTTGACCTTGACCTTGGAATGGGCACAGTGTAGGTGTGTGTAAGTAAGTGACTGTGGGCACACGGGTTGGCACACGTGTGTCTGTTCGTGTGCGTTTGCTGTGCTGCCTGCCCTGACTGATCTCAGGTCAGTGCCGAGTGTCCTGTTCGGAGCAGCGGGAGGAATCGTGCAGTATCCCGTGCAGGTGGGGGTCACAACGCTCAAGCATACCGTGTCCACGGCCTTTATTTTTAGATTGCAGTAACAGGAAACAAGTCCATAACTGAAGAAGGTTAACAGTTTAAAAACTGAGAGCACAGGCCCATGTATTTCCCAAAGCATCTTGCTTTCATTTTCCCAAGTATATTAGGAGAATCCAGGTCAGTGTTGTTAGCGTGCACTGGGTATGGTTTTGCTGTTTTAAAAAAAAAGGCACAAACAATCATGCCAAGTGTAATTATAATACTCACACCGATCTCAGAATCTCAGTGAGTACTGCTGATGTTACTGGCCGCACCCTGAACTGCCTGTGTTATTCCCACAGCTGCTGTACCTCCAACCTCCATCACCGCCGCTATGCTGCAGACTCTCATCATATCTATTCTGCTATACTGTAGATTATTTAGCTAATACTTCTCAGATTATCGTGATGCCATTATCTCAGGATTGACAGTGAACATTGTTAATGAAAAATACCATTTCTTCATTCAGAAAGAACTGATTCAATAAGTATGGAACTCTGAATAAGGTTGATAAAGCCTAGAGTGGAAGGACTGGAGACTGTGCATTATTCTTTCAGCTCTCTCTCTCTCTCTCTCTCTCTCTCTCTCTCTCTCTCTCTCTCTCTCTCTCTCACACACACACACACACACACA
>JAOYMR010000008.1:4964419-4976919 GCA_025802075.1 Tenebrosternarchus preto
ACACACACACACACACACACACACACACACACACACACACACATACAAACACACACACACACACACACACACATACAAACACACACACAAACACGCAGCTGCACAGGATGCTGTTCTGATGATGCACATGACTGGTTCTCGATGACCACTGGGGTTTCACTTGCTCTGAGCTTCTCTGTACTCTTCCCTCTTTCTCTCTCTTTCTCTCTTTCTTTCGCTTTCTCTCTCTCTCTCTCTCTCTTCCCCCTTTCTCTCCTTCCTCCTTTGTGTTTTTTTTTTTTTTGCCTGTTTGTAACATAAAATACTTGTTGCCAGACACAGATGCACCGTTCTACTTGACCAGGCATCTCGGTGTGATGTGTGTGTAGCAGGGGAGTGCTGGCTTTCCCAGTGACCCTCTCTGCCCTGCAGTCCACTTAATACTCAGCCTCTCACGCCTTTCTTCCTGTCTTTAACTCTCACACAGAAAAGAGGAAAAAAAGGTTTTATAAAGGTTTAGTCTCTAACACTGTGTCCACCCTGGGGGGGAGGGGGTGGGTGAGGTAGAGATGAACAGTGGTGTAGAGAGAGTGTGTGTGTGTGTGTGTGTGTGGAGCTTGGCAGGCTGGGACAGCAGGCTGGCTAACTGTTCAGCTCACTGTCTGATCAATAGACCGGGGGCCATGCCCCCTCTACCCTATGGAGACAGCTGACCTCATCCATCGTTAGAGGGCACACACACACACACATACACACACACACACACACACACACTCATACACACAGGTGTGTACGGCAGCAAAGTCAGCTGGTTACTGGCCGCTGGAGCTCTGAGAGTTTTCGCTGCCGTGCGGCTTTCCAGCAGGAACACAAACAAAATCAGCAGGAGTTAATATGGATTCTTAGGATGGACAAAGTGCATGATTGATTTTTCTTTGTATGTGTGTGTGTGTGTGTGTATATATGTGTATGAGAGAGAAAGAGAGCATGTGTGTGTTTGGGGTCGAGGGAATTCTCCTGACCATTGAGCGATTGTACCTTCAATCAAACAGTCTCCTGTTTATGAGCTCCGTACTGTATTCGGAATTGAAGTGGGGCGCCCGGCTACTCAGTCGATCATTATTCATGATCCCTAACAGATCAGTGCTAATAACAGCCCTACTGCGCTGGTCACTCCCATCACTCGCAGTCTCCATTGTGCAGCAGGCTAACAGACTTAAGCAATCATTGGTGATGTATACACACGCCACAAGGCCAATAAAGCCCCACAAACAGAGAGAGCCGTCCGGGACGCGCCGCGCACCTCCTAATGCTAATCAATCCGGCCTGGCTGCGTCTCATTAGCCAGCGTGTAGTGCGCGCTAAATCCTGCTTCTATCATGTACTACCGCCCCCCCCCCCCCCAGTGACCACGATCTGCCAAGTCGTTGAGGCAGGCTGCCAGCGAGGAGCCTGCGGTTCCTCGCCCGGCGTGTGTCAGCATGGCGAAGCGGCTGGCGAGGGCGCAGTCCGTTCTGCTTCGGACGCGGGAGGTTCATTTACCCGGCCTCCACACACACACACACGCACACATGCACATTCACACATGCACAAATACACACACACACACAGACATTCGCAGACACATACAGGAATGGCAAGCACACACGCACATGCACACACACACACATACACACACACACACACACACACACACATACACACACACACACACACACACATACACAGCCCGTTGGACATTCTGCAGCCCCTGCTTCAGCCGCTCACTTCTCCTATTCTATATATACCAGAGGTGTGCCTGACTAGCATCAGCAGGAGAGGTACAGATGAGGGAGGTGAGAGGGCCACTTTTAATGGTCACTAGAGTGTGTCCCTGTGTGTGTGTACCTGTGTGTGTGTGTGCGTTTGTGTGTGAGTGTGTGTAGGAAGTTGGGGGGGGGGGGGGTTTGGGATCTCGACATGATTTGAATGCAGAAGTGAAAAGAAAAAAAAAGAACGAATGAATGTCCTTGATGCCCATCTCAGTGGCTCTGATGTGTCATTAAAAGCTTTTAGTGTTTGAGCCTCTCTGGTGTGGACATTCGTATCTGTACTTCTCCCTGTACCTCCCTCTCTCTCTCTCTCTCTCTCTTCCTCTCTTTACCTCTATCTGTGAAGCCACTGGGTGGGGAGGGTTTTCTGTTAGACGTGTCCACCACCCCAGACTCCACCGCTCGGAGCACCTGAGCGACGGAAAGCAGAAAACAGGTAGTGAGAATCAGAAGAGAGAGTGTAGCATGTGTGACTACACAGGCATTCAGCTGCAGGCTCCTCTGCTTGTTCCTTCTCCAGCCCTTTCACAGCAAGTGTGTTTATTTTTTAGTCATTGGGTGTTTCCTCATCTCTATAAATACCTGGTGTATGTGTGTGTGTGAGAGAGAGAGAAAGAGTGTGTATGTGCATGAGTGTGTGTCAGAAAGACAGAGAGAAATAGTGTGTGGAGGGGGGGGGGGGGAAGAGTGTGTGCGCGCGTGTGTTTGTGTGTGTGCCTTTGGCTCTGAAACGTGTGGAGGTTTCTGTGTGCTGCTGTCTTGCTTGGGGCACAGCCCTCGACCTGCTGGGCCCTGTCTCAGATTCCCACGCTGGGCGTGTTAGGGCCTTGGGTAATGACACCATCCTGCAAAAGCTGCTCGACCTGTCCCCCCTCCCTGCCCTCCCCGCTGAACCCCCTCTCCTGCGGCCTGACTCTCTCTCACACACACCCCCACATCCTACCTCCTCCAGTGCTCAGGACCAGGCCCAGCCCTGATCCCCAGCCCTGATCCCCAGCCCTGCCCCACAGCCCTGCCCCACAGCCAGTGTCCTTTCACAGACGAAGAGCTTCACTTGAAAAGGCTACATTTTATATCACCTGTAAATCCTTCTCTCCTCTCCCCCTCCCCCACCACTTTCCCTCCATCTCTCACTCTCTGTTTTCACCCTCCGTCTCCTCCTTGCCCCCAGACCTCCAGACAAAAGCGAGCGGGGCTATTGTTGCATGGCGACTGGGGCTGAAAGAAAGGGAAAAGGGGGTCAGTAGTGGTATTAGCGCTGGTTAATCAGACTGAGGGGCAGGCGGGCAGCCCTGCCTGTGAGAGGAGCCCGGTGGTGGGGGAGCCGCTGTTTCCCAGGCACCCAGAGTCCCTCTACGGTTACACAAAATGTCTGCTGAGGCTCCCCTGTTGCCAGGGCTCTATTATTAGCAAGTGTCAGTCAGTTATCTGAGAGTAGTGCTTTTAGCTGCCATTTAAGTGGCTGACACTCAGGTTTTGCAGCAGATTAAATGAAATTTTAGGCGCAGTTTGGCTCGGCCATGAGCGCACAATGGAGGCAGCTGTTGTTGGAAATGTAATCTGGCACCGGCGAGAAAAGGGTGCCTCGGCTGGCACTGCCCACCGCCATCCTGTTCACCGCCGGCCCGCCGCCTGGCTTCTTACGGGCTGACAGAACAACACCTCCTCCATCCTTTTTTTTTCTGAGATGGAGGTCTCTCCTGGCTGCCTCCATGTTTCCCTCCACGTGAGCCGGAACAGAACAACACAGTCTCCACCTTCTTCATCTCTGGTCTAATAACGCCCCGTACAGCTTCAAGACTCTCTTGGTGGAGTGTTTTTGGTGGACACAGGCAATAGGAGTAGGTTTGTGTGTGTGTGTGTGTGTGTGTGTGCACGTCAGTGTGTGCGTATGTGTGTACGAGCGAGCGTGTACGTGTAAATGTGTGTGTGTATGTGGGTGTGTTTGTGTGCAGTGCTGTAGGTCAGAGGGGATTTCCTGGCTTGTTCATCTGTACCCTGCCTGTAACAGTGCCTTGCCTAAGGCTGCTTATCCACTGACAGGCCTGTGTCATTCACAACCTGACATTTTTCTCTTAAATACTTCCCTCTCTGCCTCTCCTCCCCCCCCCCAATGCGCCCCTCCTCCCTCTCTCACACATGCTTCTTCTGCGAACACACTTACAGGGAAACAGTCTCCCAGGGCAGCTTGTACCATCTATCCAGGGTATATGTGTTGGCTTTATATGTGTGTATTTAGTGTATGTGTGTTGTGTGTGGGCTAAGTGTGTATGCGCTACCTGTATGTGTGATAGGTGTGTATGTATCAGTCGTGTGTGTGAGTCGTGTTAGCCGTGTGTGTGTGTGTGTGTGTGTGGCTGTTGGAGAGGGGTCTGTAGTTAGTGAGACTCTTATCGGTGCTCCTGTGGCCTGTCATGGCCTCTGCTAAAAGGTGTGAGAAGCGACAGTTATAAATGACTGTGAAGAGTAACTGGGGTTTGAACTGTGAATGGCATCAATTTTAGCCCGCACACTTTCTCTAGCTACCGCGGTGACGAGAGTATTGATGTCAGGCGGTGCTGGAAGCCAGACTGCTCTAAGTGCTGCTGCTGTGACTGGAATTTGCTTGTGAGTTTTTAATGAAATGGTGCACTGTGAAACAACGTCCCTTTCGCTTACGCCGCGGACGAGGTTGTTCTCGTGCCGCTCAGGGAGGCTGCGTGGAGCAGCCGTGCTAATAAGCCGCACGTGCCAAAGCGCGAATGTGTTCGATGCGTTCGGCAGCCGAGCTCGTATAGGGCCCCGTACGTGCGCGTTGATGCATTGTGGGAGCGAGCGCCGAGCCGAAGGGTTCAGGGCCCGGAGCGCCATCCTGAACCTGCGTGCGCGCAGGAGGCAGAGGGTCGAAGGTCGGTCTGCGCTGGGTGTGGCTGGTTCTCGTTTAAGGGGCGTCCGGAGCTGCGTTTCACTGCCATGAATGTCGTAAGCAGCGGAACACGCCGGAATGAGCTAGAACGCAGTAGCATTTGTTTGAGAGAACTTTAATGGACCAACTGTTGTATCGTATATGTGTGTGTGCTTGTGTGTGTTTGTGTGTGCGTGCATCCCAGAGTTTACTGGACATTAGTCAGTTTTGAAACTGCCAGAGAAGAGCATTTATCGTCAGCCATAAGTTATCGGTATATGTGTTTTGACATGCTACTAATTTAAAAATGAATGTAATTTTTATAATAAATATATCCAAGAGAGATTTTTCAAAATCATCACTGGCCAGCAGGCAGCAACTAGCTTGTGGCTAAACACATAAGTGAGCTATTTAGCTAATCTGTTTTGTGGAAATTGCCTAACTTCATTATTTGAACTTGAGAAAAGAAATATGTCCCCATAGTGATGTGTCTAGATCCTCCTAAACTGGGGGCAGAGGAGGTGTGACAAGTCACAGTTTGGCCTGTTTTGTTTCACTCAGTAGCAAGCTCTGTCATAAACTGTTACTACCGTCCTACCTAGTAATGGTCTTGTAAATGAGAACTCCTAAGAAATTATAGAAGCAAACAGAGCAGTCCTGTTCATTATGTTTTAAATGATATCATTCCTCCCAGATTTAATCACCTGAACGTTGGTGAAGTAATGGTATTCTGTGGAACATGCACCCTGCCTTACTGGACTATAGTAAACATCAGACACACTCATCTAGATATTATCAGAACTTTTCTGCAGGTGCTCAAAAAGTGCTGGGGTGAGTTGTGGATTCTTTTTTTTTTTTCCAGCCTGCGTAGTTTGAGATAAGAATCTGAGTTATGCTCCCTCAACCCGAGTGACCCAGTGGAAAGAACGCCGCCTGGTCTCTGCTGCCCCTCCCCTGCCCCAAGCTCCGAGTCTCATGCTTCCCCTATAGATGAGCCCTCTGATCTATAGGGCTCTGGACACATTTTTGGCAGGGGATACAGGTAGCGTTACAGCACTCCTCCGATCTCCTGTTCTTTGCCGTGTTAAAACCTGATTTATTGACTTCAGCTGCCTATGAGGGCTCGCAGGTATAACCGCCTCAGTTAGCGTTCTGCCGAGGGCTGAGTAAATGCCCTGGACCGTGGCGGCCCAGAGGGCTCTGCGGTTCCGCGGTCCGCTGGACTGCTGGCCGGACAACATCTGCTAAGCTCTCCCTGCCCGGCGGCCTGCTCCTCTGGCCCCGGAGTCTCGGAGTTCAGAGGCCGACCCAGAAGTGCGTGCTTGTTTCAAGAGGAGATGGTGGTGTGTTGGCTAGCGTTGGGCTGTGGCCTAGCGGTCGCTGCTAAGGTGTGATGGTGTGATATGGACC
This sequence comes from Tenebrosternarchus preto, assembly GCA_025802075.1. Lineage (NCBI taxonomy): Eukaryota > Metazoa > Chordata > Actinopteri > Gymnotiformes > Apteronotidae > Tenebrosternarchus > Tenebrosternarchus preto. Next base: position 4,970,504 of record JAOYMR010000008.1, read on the forward strand.
GGAAGATTTGTGTGGGATTGAACGTGGAGCTGAGCGTGAGGGAGGGGAGCAACTCCGGGATTAACGGCCACTTTCTACACCGTTGTTCCTTGTCCACACACACAATCGAATGAAGTGAGGGGCAGAGGAATATTCGGAAAGTCCTGCTGTCATGTCACACACAGAGGGGGGAGGCGCCTTCATGTCATGTTGAACAATGGGCTTCTATCTCTCTGTCCCTCTGTCTCACTCTCAGTTTGCTGTGCTAATGGCTGGTGTGTACTGACTAGTAAAAGGGTGAGGTAGAACACACTGACACACACACACACACACACACACACATGAGAAGCTGTGTTTCTCTGTCCTTTCTCTCATTATCACTGCCCCCTGATTATGCTAAGAGTGCATTGACACGTGCTGGATTGTTTTATTACTATATGGGAGCTGTTGGTTTCCTGCCCTCTGCGTTTACGTCTGTGTTATCACTTTCACACCCTCCTCTCTGCGCCCTGCTCTGCTCTCTTCCTGCCTTTCCACACCTCTGTGGCCGTGACCCACAATGGGGTTTTTGGCAGGGCTGGAGAAGCCAGTCCATTCTCACTTTGTCCCTTGGACGTTTGCCTAGCCAACCTTCTCTCTCTCTCTCTCTCTCTCTCTCTCTCTCTCTCTCTCTCTCTCTTCCGTCTTCCTTTCTCTCTCCCTTTCTCTCGTTCTCTCTCTTTCTCTCTTTGTCAGCTGAGCGTCTGCAGTGGTGTTTGCAGGGACTGGTCACTATGTGGGACACTGTACAAATGTGTACGTGTATATATATATATATATATATAGACATAGAGAGAGAAAGAGAGAGAGAGTGGTGCTGCATGCTTGAAATGAACATGTAATATACTGGAAGGTGATCTACCACTACATTGGATGAGGAGGAGTATGGTGGAAGGGTAGGAGTATGTGGGGCAGGTGGAGTATGTATGGTGAAGGGTCAGGAGTAGGAGGAGGTATGTGTTGCAGTGGTGTGGAAGTATGGTGGCACAGGGGTGGGTAGTATAGTGGTGGAAGGGCAGAAGCATGTGTGGTGGATTGGCAGGAGTATGTATGGTGAAGGAGCCAGAGTATGGTGAGAGAGGAGCAGGAGTATATGAAGGAGCCAGAGTATGGTGGTAGAGGAGTAGGAGTATGTATGGTGAAGTAGTTGGAGTATGATGGTAGAGGAACAGGAGTATGTATGGTGAAGTAGTTGGAGTATGGTGGTAGAGGAGCAGTAGTATGTGAAGGAGCCAGAGTATGGTAGTAAAGGAGCAGGAGAACGGTGGTGGAGGAGCAGGAGGGTATAGAGAGCAGGCCAGGGGAACAGGCCCGCAAGGGAAGAAAGCCAGTCGGCAGGCCTGGGCTCGATGCAACCGCTTCAGCTCCTGCACAGCTGAGTGCCTGAGGGGGGTGTGTGAAATCAGGCTGCCTTTCACTGCTTGTTTTACACTGTGGCTCTGTTACCTTCTGTGCCCCATCTTAAAGGCATGGATGTCACATGCACGAGTCACATAGCTAAGCTCATCTGCCTCTCTCCTTCTTTTTAGCCTGTGTGCTCTTCTGTTTGCTGTGTAGTTTTGCTCCCGTTGGCTTTGTACGATTTGTGTGTGGGAGTTTTAGTTCACAGTTAGTAATATTGTGCCGGGTGACGGGGAGGTGAGTTTAGGTGACATTTCGGGAGTTCGTTGGGACGGCAGCAGTTACTGGGCGGGTTTTGGCTCTCTCTTTCCCAGACTGACATCACAAAACTCCTCGGTCCTGCCCCGACGTGTTCCTCCTGTCCGCGCACCCCCCACCTCCTTACACAACACCCCCCCCCCCAATGCAGGGAGGGGCGATCACAACAAAGAGGAGCACGTAGTAAACACGCGGACGCTGGGAGCCAAGGAGACGGCAGGAACGAAACGAGGCGCGGCCCGGAAGACGCTCAGGCAAGAACTGCAGCAGAGTGGGGGGGGATGTTCAAGGTTCAGAGCGGAATGGCCTCTCTGAATCAGCTGAGCAGTGCTAGCCCACATTCTATTAGCACTGGAGTCCAAACAGTGTCGGACGCAGGGTGAATTTACGTGAACAGCTATTTAATATCCCAGTTTTAATGGGCTCTAAAACCCCTTCCCGGACAACTGTCCTCTAATAGGTCTTAAAAGTTGTTTGTTGGCGTTGAGATGGGTGTAATTAGCAGGCCCCGTAGCTTTGGGAAAGGGCGCCCGTGGTTGGGCTCGCCCACTCGGCCCTGGCCATCTTTTGGGCCTGGCTAAAAGGCACTGGCCGCTCCTCGAAGGGAAGCATTTGGAGGTCTTGCGACCGCTGTGCTCTGGTGAGTTGGTGGAGGGGGGGAGAGTTGGATGTGTGGTGTAGCACTTAGACTCCCTCTGATGGGAACATTAGCCACATTAGGCCTCTCTCAAAACGCCCTAATGGAGTACTCATTCTCAAGCACACACACATTCATGCACTCATACACGCGCATACACACACACACACACACACACACACACACACACTACAAACTAAAAAAAGCCTGGCAAATAGTTTTCTGGAACTTTTTAACATGTGAATTCTTTATTTTTTTCAATTTGCTTGCTGCCTTATCAAATTCCCCTTAAGTAAGAAAGAAACTAAACCAGGACAGGAGCTCACTTCCCTGGACATGGAGGATGACAGGTGAAACGAGGAGGTGGTGGAGGTGCTGGATCTCCTTGCATGCCTGCCCTGTAAACCAGCTTGCACGGAAGGAGCCGGCGTGTGGCAGTAAAAAATTTCTCTCAGACTCTGGGCCTTCCTCCCCCTCATCTTCCTCCTCCCATGGGGGTGGGCGAGGGTGCCGAAGGCTGTCTTTGAAGGGTGAGCGCTTGGGGACGTGGGCTTGGCACTGGCGTGTGTGTGTGTGTGTGTGTGTGTGTGTGTGTGTGTGTCGAAGCATCCGTGTTTGTGTAAATGTCAGAGGCTGTGGTGTTATTGACTGCCCCAACACAGCCCTGTGCCTCTGTGTTCTCTTGCACAACTGCCCCCGGGCAGCCTTCTACTGGAGAACTGCCTTTCATCTGCTCTTGATCAAACTTCTGCCTCTCTTTCTCTCTCTCCCTCCCTCCCTCTCTCCCTCCCTCCCTCCCTCCCTCTCTCTTTCTCTCTCTTTTCCACTTCCTTTCCCCTTCTCTTCCTTTGTTTTTTTTTTTTTTCTCACACCCAGGCTCCCTCTCTCCCTCTCTCTCTTCCCTGGTGGTGTGTGTCTCTGGATGTGTTCTTTTAGGACAGTGCGCTGTAGATGGGTGGCCCATCTGCCCTGAATAATTTAGAGAACTTTTTGTCCGGCTCTGGGAGACAGGCCTGGGGCATGGGGTAGTGATGGAGCTGGATGTGTATGGGCTTGCCTTCTTCTCTCGCTGCTCACACTCCCTATGCCCTGCTGTCACAGCCAACTCCATGGACAAGCACAAACTTTTGCAGCCTGTCACCACGTAGGCATTTTTTTAAATGTGTTTTTCTAATAGAAAGAAAAACAAAATGTGTGCAGTAAATGTAGATTAATAATTTATTGTTTTTTGATATTCTCAAAAAATTTATTTCATCCACTGTCAGGCTCATTGTTTTACTTCCAGAGAACCTGGAATATGGATAGGGGGTATAATCTCTGTGATATGGACAGGGGTCTTAGAAGGGCATAATCTCTGGGATATAGAGAGGAGTCTTAGAAGGGTATAATCTCTTGTGATGGACATCTGAAGGAATCTTGCACTATTGATTGGTGCATAAGCTTGTGTTAACAGAGCAGTTCAGTTTTACAGGAGACGGCGGAACTCAGGAAGATCAGGAGTTGCTCATGGGTTACTCTCCTAACACACACACACACACACGTGCACACACATGCACACACACACACACTTCTTTCTGCACGTCTGTCAGCTCCTGAAGAGGATGAGTAGCACCAGGGAGCAGATCGGGGCGGCAGTGTGAAGAAGTTGCTCGAGGTCCACTTCCTCCTCCACTTTCCTGAGAATCACACGTACACACACACACACACACACACACACACACACACACACACACATACACACTCCTTTTCATGGTCTGGAGAATCGCACACTGGCCTCTTTGCTGTTGTTTATGTTATGCCTTTTCATTGCTAAAAAATCCTTGTTATAAATGTCTTCTTATTGATTAGTGCTCTGGTTGAATACGCTTGTAGATGGTTTCCTCATTGGAGAAAGAGAGAGAGAGAGAGTGAGTGAGAGAGAAAGAGAGAGAGAGAGAGAAAGTGGGTGAGAGATAGATAGATAGATAGATAGATAGAGAGAGAGAGAGAGAGAGAGAGAGAGAGAGAGAGTACTGGCAGGGCGGTGCTAGAGTGGTGCTGCTGCCAAGAACATGACTCCAGTGGCCCTGCATTTCCCTACCAGCAGGTTCTAAATGACTCAAACCCTTATCATCTTCCTCACCTCCCTCCTTTGCTGTCCTCTCCTTCTCTCCTCCTCTCCTTCTCTCGCTCTCTCGCACCCTCCTTTGCTTATTTGTTATTTTCAGAACTGTGAACGGCAGGGAGCCAGAACGAGGTCTCTTGGTGAATGTGAGGTGGAGAGGTGTGTGTTTATGTGGAAGGAGTGGAGGGGAGGAGGGGGGGGTCACTGTTCCCCAGGTCTCTTTCTTAAAGAGCCTCTCCTCTTGAGACAGCAGTGCAAAGAGGCCTCTGGGTTACTGGTTGAAGTTCTCCTTTTGCCCCGCCCCGCATGGCCCCCACCTCCCCCTGCGTGGCCCCCACCTCCCCCGCGTGGAGCCCTTAGGGGGAGTCAAAGCAGACTGCAGCCCATGAGCTGCCAACTAAAGCCTGAGCAGCTCCAAAGATAGTCAGGGTCAGGAAAAACAAACACCTGTACACAGCCTCCAACGGCCAGCTGGAGAGCGGCAGGGCTACAGGAGAAGAGAGGGAGAGAGAGAGAGAGAGGAAGAGAGAGGAGTTAAAAAAACAATGCACAGGCACCTCAACATTTACGACACATGCAGGTTCTCTGAAATAAAAGGAGTGCAGACTCAATTGGCTTTTTTGGGGGTAGGGGGTATCTGTCAGATGGAAAGTATTTTCTGTAGTTTGTGCGTGTGTGTGTGTATGTTTGTCTGTCTGTATGTACATGTGTGTGTGGGTGTGTGTGTGTGTGGCCAGCACCCTGTGTTTGCTCTAGGGGATGATGGTACACAGTGCTGTAAAGCTGATGACTGATTCCCTCTGGCTAGCAGCTGCTAGCCAGGTCTGCAAGTCCTTGCAGGTCCCCATTCTCTACACAGCTTCTCCTACTGCTTCCTTCTGCCTGTGTGTGTGTGTGTGTGTGTGTGTGTGTTTTAATTGATCTCTTCCTGGAGCAGGTACCGTACATGTCTCCTTTAACGGCTGGGTCTTTGTGTGTGTTTGTGTTCATGTTCTTATGCATGATCTCAGACTGGCACAGTACAATGAGTAAAATAATAAATCAGGTCAGTTAATTGTTTCTTTCCCAGTCTTATATAGCACCCTTATTTACGTAAGAATTAACTGAAGTCAGGTATGAAATGTAAACCGTCAGAACCGAAATAAAGAAGACATAAATATATATATACAATAACAGGGCTTGAACAACCCTCATTGCACAGCTCCTCTCACTGGGCACTTCTCTATTTAAATATCCTATAAGAAAATGTATTCAAATTGAAAAAGCTCAAAAAAGCCTTAATGGAAATATGAATTGCCAAAGCTGAATGTGAAAGGGACAAAAAGGGTGAATATGCTGAGTGAAGAGCAATTATATGAAAGCAAATGTTATGGAGCCTTGGAACTGGCTTTGGTCTTCTAATTAAAATGGCTAAAAGTGTTTTGACAGAGTCTGAAGGCATGCTCCAGGCCCCGGCCTCGTGCCGGCCCAATTTCTCCCTCTTAGTGATGCGCCGATACATTTATGCAGAACGTGCTGCGAATAGCTCCGCTCGGCTCCCTCGCCTGCTTGCCTCCCTTGCCTCCTGCCAGAGAGAGGAGCAGCGAGGGGAGGAGCCGCGGTCCTCCCCTGCAGGAGGAGAGATGCTCGGAGCTGCTCTGGCATGGGTTGGAGACCCGCTCCTGCTGATTCCAACCCCTGCTATGTTGATAATGCACTGGTGTTAGAAGTTTTGTCTCATGTAAATAAGGCTTCTAATGTTTGCTGTTTGAAGCGATTAAATGAATTGTCGCATTCAATTATGGCGAGATTGGTTATGTTCACTACGGTCTTGACCTTGGATGAAAAGGAAGACTGGCCTCATAAGCAACAGTCTTTCAATGAAAATAATAATTCTGCTTGAATATTAATTTGTCTTTCTTTCTGAAAATTTGTAAAGTTGCCAAGGCCAAGCATTTTTCACACTCTTAGACATACTCTGCTAGTAACAGTCAAAGGTGTGGAGTTTGTGGGGATTTG
>JAOYMR010000008.1:4979419-4982308 GCA_025802075.1 Tenebrosternarchus preto
ATGAGAGCCGCTCCAGTTTCACACACTTCTTATCTGGGCTCAGGACAGTGAAAAATAATAAGTGTGAAAGTCAGTTTTTTGCCAGTCTGTCCAGGCTAATTACTGCCATGGTGGGGCCCACGAGTGTGAGCCCCAGCTCTGACTAGATCTCTTTCAGCTGAATTTTTTTTTACCCCTCTACCCCCCTCTCCTACACGCCCCCTCCCCCCCAGTGTCTGTCTTAAGTATATAGATAATGGGCAGATTAGAAACCATTGTTTGGTTATTACTGTGCGGTTTGTGGCTGAGCGTGAGGGTGGGAAATGCATAATGTTTGGGTTGGGAGTGCAGACGGAGAGAGGGCCGACTCAGGCTCTCGCCATGGCCTTCACGCCATTTCCTCCGTCCAGCTTTGTCTGTGAACAAGTGCTGGTCAAACAGGCCTTTGTTTGTGGTCAGTCATTCGGCACGGCACAAAGAGTCTGGACCTGGACAAAGAGGCGAGTGTGTGAGAGCTGCTCTGGGTCGGCTAGGCCACACTGCTCTGGAGAATACTGATGCAAAGAGCACACACACACTCACATACACACACACACACACAATTGACACATCGACACACACTGTGCTGCTCAAATGACCCATGTGCTAATATACACAACCTGAGCAGACATATGTCATCTTATACAGGACCTGGTTACAGACAAGACCCCCCCCCCCCCCACACACACACACACACACTACAAAGAGCTAAAATGGGCCAGGCTAGAGCCTTGGTGTCTCACATACACAGGCCACCAACGTATTCCTCCACCGATACAGCTTTTGTGAACATATTTATAGAATACAATACTTACACTGGTAACCAGGAAAGTGAGTCATGTTCTACAGCTGAGAAGAATCCTGAGAAGAAACATCGATTTTGGCCTTTTTTTTTTTTTATATATATCACATTTCATGCAAAACCAGTGTGAGTAATTTGTTTTGAAATATTTTTCAGAGTTTGCAGGTGTGAAGGAACAGATAGAAGCACGAAGTCTCAACTCTGGAAAGCATAAGCTGCCGATAAAATTCTAGAATGATTTTACATGACATCGTCCTTTCTCCCATTGCCTTCACTAATCCCGTAATCCAGCTTTGTACCATAACCTCAGTGACTATTAGCACTAAGTGCTGGTGCACCGTAACACAGTTGTCAAGGGCGAAACAAAAGGACTTCTAGCAGAGTCTCTGGCTCAGTGAGGCCCTTCACCAAAAGCAGCTCCCTAAATACCAGAGACTGTCCAAATGTCCTGAACACTTGCACATGTGGTGGTGTTGAATAGGTGTGCGTATGTGTGTGGGTCCGTTGCTTTTGTCTGGCATGGATTGTGTGTGTGTGTGTGTGTGTGTGTCTGAGAGAGAGAGAGAGAGAGAGAGGCGGATGGAGAGGCTAGTGTGAGAGGTGGGAGGCAGATGAACAATGCGTGAATCTGCATGTCGGGGATACAGGACTGCCCAAGCTGGTTTACTCTGGCATCCATCTTAGTCTGCTGCCGCCATTGATCCAGACGGCCCCCACAGAAACACACCACGCTTCCTCCAACTGGAGATACAAATATACACATGCTCCATTTATGTGTCTCACACACTCTCTCTCAGAAATATTAATCTTTTACACACATCTATACCCACACACCCACTCACTCACACACACACACACACACACACATGCACACGTAGCGTTTTTGGCACATTGCTGCTTTAATAAAATTGTTTTTAGTTAAAATTATTTTTATTCCCCAAATGCTGTTATATAACCAGCAGTATTGTTCAGAAAAACAGTATTTGTGTATGTGTGTGTGTGTGTGTATGTGTGTTTGGTTATATCAAAAGAGAATCAAATACAGCTGATCTCTCCAGAGGCCTGGTTTACCCTACAGCTGAAGCTTAGCATAGTTTGCTTATTTTTACACAATAAATCTAGCTTGTCGGGGTAGTACAGGTCCTAAGAGCATGGATAGGCTGGAGTGAGCCAAGGGGGACAGGGAGGGCAGGAGACAGGTAGGGAGGGAGGTGGAGATGAAGGTAGGGAGGGAGGTTAGGGTGGAGGGTAGGGTGCCTACTTTCAAGTCCCCAGTTTCTCTATGCGTACCAGCCACTCTCTGCCAATCACTGAACTGTAGCATAGCTTCACTTTCTTTATCTAAATGCCATTAAATGTGTGTGTGTGTGTGTGTGAGAGAGATGTAGCTGGATTAGTGAGTCCTTTGAGGATGTGGTTGTTGGGGGTGAGGTGGGGGTGATTGCTCCTGTTTTTGCTGGTGCTCTGTGCTGTAACATCACTCTGACATTTCCCCCTGATAAACGTGGCAGGAGGCAACGTGTGCTCTCGCCTGGGTCTGCTGCTCGCCTCTCCCTGCTCCCCTCTCCCCGCTCCCCTCTCCCCGCTCCCCTCTCCCCAGCCGCCGCCCAGCTGCGTAGCTCGGCCATGCTGACCCATGCCTGCTGCAGATTGGAGGGCTTTCTAATTAACTGAGGAATCGGCAAATTAGAGCCAACGCGCACTGCTTTTCCCCATGAACGCTTAAAAGTGTCAAACCACAGATTATCATTACGTCTAAAAGACTCCTGGATCCTACAGCCGTTATGAGACTAAAAACAGCACAGAGATCTCAGTCTCTCACTCCCTCTCTCACTTTCTCTCTGCCTCTCTCGTTCTCTCTCTCGTTCTCTCTCTCCTCAGTCACGCATATTAAGTAGTTGGGAAAGCGACAGTCCCTCCTCTGCTTTTACCACTCACATGTCTCAAATGCACAGCTCTCAAATTCTCCCCTTAAAAAGACAGGAAATGACACAAATAATATTCTTTTTGCTCTCTTGAGAAAATTAAAATTAGACCAAAAGGAGGGGGGGAGGGTGGTGGTGCTGGTG
>JAOYMR010000008.1:4982408-4996274 GCA_025802075.1 Tenebrosternarchus preto
CCCCCCCCCCCCCGCCCCCCCCCCCCCCCCCCCCCCCCCCCCCCCCCCCCCCACTAACTTCTTTTGCAAGCCGTTGCTTTGAATTCGTGCTTGTAAAATCCTCAGAGTCTAATAGCAGATTATTGGCGTACCTGTCTGTGGCTAGCTGACTCCTGTCATTAGGAGAGATTATGACAGTTTTGTCAGCTGAGGGAGCTGGATGTGCGGGTGCCAGCGGACTCCAGTGTGCAAGAGCCATGCCAGTCAATAACGCCGCCGCATGCACAAAGCTATCAATTATTGCTGCAATTATTTGTCTAGTTGGATATTCAAAATGTCATGTGAAAAAGATGATTACACATTCCACCGCGCTGTGCCATGTGTAATCAAACGGAGCAAGCCCTTGTTAAACATGGCGATGCACTACTCTATCCTTCAGCTGGGTTTCCGCCCGTGCCCAGCGGAGAGACAGACTGCATGCAGCAATTGGCAGCGAGTTCGCTCGCACACACACACACACACACACACACACACACACACACACACACACACACAGAATGATAAAACATGCGTGCAGCCAGAATCTTTTCTTTCTCCCCATGCTGTATTTCCGCAGGAAACGTTGTTAATATTATTGCATCTGATATTCATTGGGTTGATTGCTTTATACATAACTAATACTGATAAGAGTTTAAGTGATTCAGGAGTGAGTGAATGTGTGCTGTGTTTGAATAGAGATGAACTGTCCCTCAACCTTTAACAAGAAACAGCCGCAGTGATTTCAGCAATGTAAAATTGTGTAAAATACCCTTTACATGATAATAGAAAAATGTATACGAGGGTTAAACCCTCACAGGTGGCAACAATTAACTGTAATTTTTGCAGATTGTAATGGTCCATAATTTCGCGTCCATAGTTGGCCTTCACATCAACCCTCTGATATAAAGTTGTGTGCAGGCTTGATTTGGTGCAGAGCTTTCAGCTGTTGGTCTTTAGTTTGATTGTCAGGAGGCAGTTGTGGGTGGCAGAAGCATGACTCTCCACTGTACTGTTATTTCCCTTCGTTTAACACCATCTCCTCCACCCCCCCATCTCTCTCTCTCTCTCTCTCTCTCTCTCTCTCTGCCTCTCTCTCTCTGCTTCTGTCTCTGAGTCTCCCTCTCTCTGTCTCTCTCTCACCATCTCTCTGTCTCTCTCCCTCGCTCTGTCTCTCTTTCTCTTTCTCTGTGTCCAGAGGGTCCTTCAAGCTTGTTGAATAGTCTTGAGCACTTCCTCAAGGGACTCTAGGTTATTTAAAAAGAAAGGGAAAAAATAAATTTTTAACATGCAGTGATGGTTCAGCTTAACCCCATTCGAATCCAAAATGACTTCATTTGAACCTTGAACAATTACACTGTGTTTGTGCTGGCTTGGAGATTTTTTTTTCCCTTCCTGCCAGCGTTGAATATCTCGCGTAGCAGCTCATGTCTGTGAGCGGAGCACGGGGCGTTCGCCTTGGTCACGTCTTCCACGGCCGTCCTGCGTGGAGGGGGGGGAAGTGATGACAGCACAAAAGGGCGCGGGAGTGTCTGGAGGAGGCCGTCTGCCGCCGCACCGAGCCCTCCAGGACCGCCCCCTGTTTGTGTGCATTAACAGGATTATCCCACAAGGCCTCGGTGGCTCGGCCGTGCTCCCCTTTCGCGGTGCAGCCGAGCGGGCCTTGACTCGTTACGTGCTTTGCTGGCTATTGAAGACTTCAGAGGAGCCCCCTCTGAGGAAAACAAACGAGGAGATGAAAGAGAGAGCACTGCCTCTTTGCCTCTGCCTGCACCTCTTACTCTACCCCCTCTCGTCTCTCTCTCTCTCTCTCTCCCTCTCGTCTCTCTCTCTCTCTCTCTCTCCCTCTCTCTGCATCCTTCTTTCTCTCTATCTCTGCTTCTCTCTGTCTATCTCTGCCCGTCTTCTTCTCTGTACCTCTCCCTCCCTTTCTGCTTGTCTGTCTCCATCTCTCTCCTTCCAACTACTGTTGTGTGTTTCACATTCTCTTACTCTCTCCTGGGACGGGTAGAAAACTGTATGATAGCAGTTTAAAGAGCTCTGGCTTAGGAAGGGAGGTAAATTTGTCTCCCCTGTCCATTTTGTTTCTTTGTTGTTGCCTGTTTCTTTATGTGCGGTGTTTGTTTCCTGCCAGCTCGACCCCGGGCTTTCGGGAGACCAGGTCATTACACAAGTGAAGCATAACATGCTGTTTTTTACTGATACTCACTTGGATAGTTCTGCTAGTACGTAAAGCAGGCGTTTGTATCTGACTGACAGAAGCTATGCTTCTGATGTTCTTTATAGTGTTTGGAGCACTTTCCCTAAAGAGATCTTTTTTTGCAATTTTTCTTTCACAGCTCTCCAATTTAGATTTTTATAACAAATTAATAAATTTTGCAGAATTTTTAAAAACATTTTATTTTGTCATGTGGAAGTATGGGGAAAATTGCCTTCTTTGTAGAATGTCTCTCCTGGTCTTTGTGGTGTTCTGTGAGATAATTATTCATTATTTCCGTCTAACCATAGACAGTCTCAGTGATAGACTCTGATAGGAATGGTTCCAGTGTACAGGCTCAATGAAGTAAGACACACTACTCACAACATCTTCCTCATCCTCTGTATACACATGCAGGAACTGTGTGTGTATGAGGGATACAGGAGGAATACAGAGAAAGAGAAAAGTGTATTTTTGGGAGACCATCGACCTCTCTATTAAAAAGAAAAAAAAAAGTACACCGTGTCCAGGGCTTAGCTGGTGTGTGTTTAATGCTGATACAACGCTCACTCCCTCTCTACATTATTATCTAATCTTGTAAATGAATTGGTAGAGGAGCTGAGTAAATTTAATGAGAGATTACAAATGAATTGTGAAGCAAATCATAGGTCATAGTCAAAGTGCCATTTTAAAGTCAATTATTGTTTTAAATGTTCTTTTGCCATTCATGACTGTCTCCATCCTTCTCTGTCCCACCTCAGAGGAGTTTCATTAGGATCTGATGCTTGTAGCTTTTTTCTCTGTCACACAGTTGTAAAGTGACTGTAAATTATAGTCATATGAGCACACTGGTGCATATTTTAGCCCTCAAATTATCTGGCTTATTTCAAAAGGCTAATTTGTATTAGAGTGTAGGCATATTCCACAGGAGAAGCATATGGAAGTCATAAGTGTGGTGCCTCTCCTGAAAGCGGGAGGGGGGGTGAGGAGGTGCGGGAGGAGGGGGAGCTATGGTTACTCCCCAGATCACGGGCAGAGCTGAGATGTGGCAGAGGCTCAGTAACAGTGCCATTAATATGGCAACTTCTCTGCCAATCTCTGCGCCTGAATTCAAGACGGCCGCTGGGTGGATGTGTCGGGGAGGGAGGGAGTGTGAGCAGACCTACACAGAGGAGCAGATACATGGAGAGGCTCCACATGATACAAGTTCAGGTCCTGGTTAAAACCCATGGTCCTCTGCAGAGTCGGAAAGCTAATTGCAGTCTGTCTGTTGTCTCCTAAAGGGAAAGATGAGCCCAGCAGCTACACCTGCACCACCTGCAAGCAGCCGTTCGGCAGCGCCTGGTTCCTGCTGCAGCACGCGCAGAACACGCACGGCTTCCGCATCTACCTTGAGAGCGAACGCGGAAGCCCCCTCACGCCCCGGGTGGGCGCTCCGTCAGGGATGGGCGCCGACCACACCTCCCAGCCCCCCCTGCACGGCATCCACCTGCCCGAGGGCAGCCCCTTCAACTTGCTCCGGATACCCAGCGCCGGGCGGGACGGCCCACCGCTGCGGGAGGGGCGCTTCCCCCCGACGCCGCCGCTCTTCAGCCCGCCGCCACGCCACCACCTGGACCCACACCGCATGGAGCACCTGAGCCCGGAGGAGCTGGCCCTGGCCACCCACCACCCGAGTGCCTTCGACAGGGTGCTGAGGCTCAACCCCATGCCCCTGGACCCTCCAGCCATGGACTTCTCGCGCAGGCTGAGGGAGCTGGCAGGCAACACCTCAGGGTCAACTCCTCCCCTCTCGCCCAACCGGCCCAGCCCTATGCAACGGCTGCTGCAACCATTCCAGTCCGGAGCCAAGCCGCCCTTCCTCTCCACGCCTCCCCTGCCCGCCATGCAGTCCCCGTCTGGCTCGCAGTCCACGCCCACTCCTCTGCCCCAGCAGCCCGGCACCCCCATGAAGAGCAAGGCGTGCGAGTTCTGCGGCAAGACCTTCAAGTTCCAGAGCAACCTGATCGTGCACCGCCGCAGCCACACGGGCGAGAAACCCTACAAATGCCACTTGTGTGACCACGCCTGTACCCAGGCCAGCAAGCTGAAGCGCCACATGAAGACTCACATGCACAAGTCCTCGCCAATGACGGTCAAGTCAGACGACGGCCTCTCCACGGCGAGCTCGCCCGAGCCGGGCACCAGCGACCTGGTGGGCAGCGCCAGTAACGCCCTCAAGTCCGTGGTGGCCAAGTTCAAGAGCGAGAACGACCGGCTGATCCCGGAGAATGGCGAGGAGGACGAGGAGGAGGAAGAGGAAGAGGAGGAGGAAGAGGAGGAGGAGGAGGAAGAGGAAGAGGGGGAAGAGGAGGAGGAGCTGGAGCGCGAGGGCGGCCGGAACAGCTTCCACTTCGGCCTGAACCTGGAGGCGGCGAGGCACCACGAGAACAGCGGCGGGCGCCTGGCGGCGGCCGAGGACGGCATCCCGCGCTCCCTGCCCGAGGTGATGGCGGGCATGGGCCTGGCAGCCAGCATGCAGCACTACAGCGAGGCCTTCCACCAGCACAAGCGAGGCGCGCTCAACTCGGACGCCGACGGCCACCGGGGCCTGTGTGACGGCGACAGCGCGCTGGAGTCGGACCGCGCTCAGGAGGGCTGCGGCTCGGCCATCAACGGGCGCGGCTCGTCGCCCAGCGAGTCCGCCTCGGTCGGCCTGTCCAAGAAGCTCCTGCTGGGCAGCCCCAGCTCGCTCAGCCCACTGTCCAAGCGCATCAAGATGGAGAAGGACTTCGACCTCCCCACGCCCACCATCCACAACACCGAGAACGTCTACTCGCAGTGGCTGGCTGGCTATGCCGCTTCCCGGCAGCTCAAGGACCCCTTCCTAAATTTCGGGGATTCCAGACAATCGCCTTTTGCCTCGTCTTCGGAGCACTCCTCGGAGAACGGCAGCCTGCGTTTCTCTACGCCGCCCGGTGAACTGGACGGGGGCGTGTCGGGCCGCAGCGGGACGGGCAGCGGCGGGAGCACGCCCCACCTGGGCGGCCCTGGGCGGCCCAGCTCCAAGGACGGTCGCCGTAGCGACACCTGCGAGTTCTGCGGCAAGGTGTTCAAGAACTGCAGCAACCTGACGGTTCACCGCCGCAGCCACACGGGCGAGAGGCCCTACAAGTGTGAACTGTGTAACTACGCGTGCGCCCAGAGCAGCAAACTCACACGGCACATGAAAACACACGGGCAGGTGGGCAAGGACGTTTACAAATGTGAAATCTGTCAGATGCCTTTCAGCGTGTACAGCACCCTGGAGAAACACATGAAAAAATGGCACAGCGATCGCGCCTTGAACAACGAAATCAAAACTGAGTAGAGATGGAGAGCGAAGGCGCACTCGCCGCTGAACAGCCGCCCTCCCCACATCCCCGCCCTTGTAGATTTCCCCTGATTGGCTAGTCCAGTGGAGGCTAAGCAGCGTGCTTGGCACCACCAGCACACCTTTCTTCATTTTATCGTTGAATGCATGTTGTGTATCGGGGCAATACTA
Source organism: Tenebrosternarchus preto (assembly GCA_025802075.1). Lineage (NCBI taxonomy): Eukaryota > Metazoa > Chordata > Actinopteri > Gymnotiformes > Apteronotidae > Tenebrosternarchus > Tenebrosternarchus preto. Next base: position 4,988,144 of record JAOYMR010000008.1, read on the forward strand.
TTGCATTGGCGCAAACTTCGAGCCTTTCTCTTGTGCAATAATTTACATGTTGTGTATTTTTTTTTTCTTTTTTCTTTCCCTTTTTTGATAATTAGACAGCATGCATGGTATGTTTTGGCTATTTTTAAAGAATTGTCCCTGGTTGGTTAGTTGTTGAGTAAATGTGTTGTTGTTTTCTTATTCTGTTTTTTAATTCAAAAAAATGATAAGAAAAAAGAAAAGAAAAAAAAAAAACAACCATGCTGCATACATTCTGTAAAACATATCATGTACAGTTTTGTGTTGTAACATGGAGGACAACAGTCTACTGCTTAACCCTCTTTGGAGGGGCTGGGAATCGCACTTAAACTAATCTTTCAAAAAGATGCTCTGTCCACATAGGGTTAAAAAAACATTGATTGGCCCCTATTATGGAATATAAAATATTGACAGCCTTTGAATTTCTTAAAAAAAAAAAAAAACAAGAAGTCATCAAGATTTGAATTTGTACTATCATTTGGTAAAACAAACAAAAACAGAGTGCCTTGGATCTTGAAACTGCATTGGTTAATTTTCCTATCTGCTGTAAGCTTGGAATCTCCGCCAGATACTGGAAATGGATTCATTTGATTCATGTAAGGTTCTTGCATCAAGTACCTGACTTTGACAGTCTACCAGGAAATGATGATAATCAAAAAGCTAAAAGCTAATTTGTAGTTAATCATCATTAGCTACCTATGACAATGCATCCTTCTATTGTGGTATTTGTATTGTGCGCGGTACATCCAGTATTGTGTGAGATTCAACCGTGTTTACTCTCCAGTTAAGGGTACTGTACTCAGAGGTACAGGTTTTTCATTCACAGTCATAAGCTCTGGCATAGTGTGTGAAGGTTCTGTTCTCACTAGCTCGACAGTCTCGTTGCCTAGTGTGTGTGTGTTTCGGGTTGTGTGAACATCCGCTACATAGGTACATTTGAGGGCCGACAACACCAAGTAATGCAGTGTTTTTGAAAGTCTTTTTCAATTTTTTTTTAAGAATGCATTTGGATATTTCCATCTCTCACTGATGATTAACTATGAATTGCATACAGGTTTGAATCAAAAACTTCTTCAGCATTGACTGCAGTTCTTAGACCTGTGTTCCCTAAATGAATAAGTCAGCCTGGGACAAGGGGAGGGAGCAGGGAGGAAAGTGAACAGTACAGATGATGTTTGTGTGTAATATATGTTTGGGGAGAGCTTCTTTTCCTCTGCTGAGATCAACATACGATCACCTTTGACAACCATGTTGTTGGGTGTTCAGATAGCACTTCTCACTCGGCCCCTCCAGCATGTGTCTGACGCTCTGATTGGTGGTTTAGCGCTTGAGTATAAATTAAGAAAAGTGCACTGTTAAAGTTTCCCAGTTTACAGGTGTTCACATAAGGGAAAACTTCCTTTGATGTTAAAAAATTTCAATAAAAACAAAACGATACAAAACGCAGTGTCATTGTTTAACATAATAAAGCCAACTCCACCTGCCCACCTCCACCCTCACTCAGAAAGCCCAACTCCAATACCACGTTCAGGCTTCAGGGCATAGACTTCCTGTCAAATGATGGACGATTGAAACTTGCTGCTTTCACTGCAAGAACATTTTTTTTGTACAAAACATTTTTTAAGTATGAATATAAAACAACATTTTTAAAAATAGCAATTCATTATCTTAGAGGAAACTGTATTTAAGTTCGTTGTTGTTTCTCTTTCCTCTTTGTCTTGGTGGTGTTCAAGACTTGATCATGATATATATAGAATGGGAAAAAAAAATCTGTGAGTTTATTTTTATTTGTTTTCTTTCTTTTTTTTTTTTTTTCCCACCTTGGCTCTTCACAGCTCTTCAGGTCAAACGTAACTTGCATTGGGGAAAGGTTTAAGATTATATATAAATATATAATAGAGAACTTAAATATAGGAAAATGCACACTCATGTCCAATTCCTATGCTAAAACACATTTATGATCTACTTTTTTTCCTGTATTTCTAGAATGGTATTTGAATTAAATGTTCACCTAGTGTAGGCACTATAGTATTTATATTGAGGCTTGTATTTTTAACTGTTGCTTGTTCTCTCAAAAGGTCTTATTGTACCTTTTTTGGTAGTGAAAAAACAACAAGCTGCCACAGTATATTTTTTTAATTTGGCAGGATAATATAGTACGAATTATTTGTATGTTTAAAAAAACGAAATGGAAAAAAAAAAAAAAAAAATCAATAAAAAACTAAAGTATGTGGCATTGTATAAAGGAGACCATCTAATGGTTTCCCTGAGGAGTCTTTTGAGAATGTCCACTCTAGCTTAAACAGGTGGTTGTACATATCTTTTTTCTGTTCTTTTTTAGACTCTCCTCTTCTGCTGCCATTCTGTATGCAGTAATGCAAGCTGATGTTGGGTTCCTCTGTAGTGTGCTTCTCTGTCTTCTCACCTATCTCACCTGACTACATTCCAGCATCTTAAAGAGAACAAACTTCATATGCAGTAAATACCAGTACAGAAATGAAAATCATTCAAATAAATGAATTAAAAATAATCAATGTTTTGCAAGTTTTTTTTTTCATTGCCAAATACTAAATGGTGCTTTATATTTAGATTGGGATGACTTTCATATGCAAAGCATATTTAAAAATGAAATGGAACTAAAGGAAAGGCCGCTTGAGTTCATACTTTTTTGTAAATGGCAATGCGGAATATTTTGTTATCAGCCTTTTCTATTCCTGTTCTGAAAGCTGTTTGTTGTAACTTGAACTTGAATTTTATCTTTTACAATGGGAGTCACTATTTATTATCACCTAAATGCTCTGTTCAAAACAGAGACATGGAATGGATTTTTGTTATTTTTTCTTTTTTTTTAAATTTTTTTTTATTATTGTTTTCCTTTAAAAATGACCAAAGGTCATTGACAACTCTTGCTTTTTTGTTGTATTTGTTTATGGTCTTTGTTGAGTTTTATTGGAGAAACCACTGTCTGTGTTTTCTGGCAGTTGTCTGCATTATCCTGTTCACACACCCATTTTGTCCCTTTATTGAAAACAATTAATAAAAAAAATTAAAGTATAACTTTGTTGATAAGATTCCTGTGGGCCTTAAAAAATTAAGTTATGTTACTGCATGTTCCTCTTTCTCACACACACACGCGCACACACACACACACACACACACACACACACGGAGCTGGGAATGGGAATGTTGAAAATCCCAGGCCTGCTCCTCCTCCTCCTCTCTCTCCTTGGCCTTGGCTCAGGTTAGCTCCATCATTAGCCAGGATTGGAACTGCAGCTTATTTGATCATGTGACTTTTGCCGCGTTGCCCTACCTGTACACTGAAGATCAAAAAGAGCAACGTAGCAAGCTTACCGCCTGCTGTTTGCTGCCTTACAACACAGTCTTGCACTGCAAGCCTGGATAATGCACTTGTGTTTGCCTCAAGCCTACAACCCATTGAAGACTATTCGAAGCTCATTTGTTACCTTGTAAAAGCCTCGCAAGTAATTGATATTTGTCCAGTAAAACACTTGCCATAAAAAAATTAGAAATAAAAATTCCAGTTTGTTGAATAACATCAGTGAAGTGCTGCTCCAAACCTCTCCAGTAGCTGAGTGTTGTCTCAGACGGTTTACGTTTTTTTCCCTTAAACTCCAAGCCCATTCAAATCATACCAGAACAGTGTGTGAAATAAATTCCACTCCACACACAAACAAGAAAAGTTCCCTTGCATGTAGAGAGGCCCTATTGTGTTTTGCTAGCTGGGTGACTCCTGAAAGCCCTACCCCACCAATCAACGCCATTTTGTTTCTCCATCAAGCACCTTATTCAAACAACACCACTACAAATACACAGAGAAATAAAACAAATCAGGCCTAGTTTCTTCTGTGGGGAAGAAATTAACAGTCGTATAAACCCAAGAGCACAGCACTCTCCTCAGGTTAAGTGGGATTCAGCACTGTGTTTGTCCGAGGAGCTGAAAGCCCATTACCGTTACAAAGGAAACACATGCAATTTTTCTCAATCTGAGAGTTTTATAGTGCAGTATTACTCACTGACTTACACATGTTGTTGGGTTTTTTTTTTTTTTTTTGCTTTTGTGTTTTTGTCTGTGTAGAATTGACCTCAGATGTGTAGACAAAACCAAAGCTCAGAAGTTTTTGATTACACTCTTTATAATCTGTAGGAATCTCTTCTCCCTTAGCCTTTTCTGTTATAGGAATGCTCATCTAGATCGGACTGCTGGCTAAACATAAGTCATTTAGATGTTTTACTACTTTGCTGCTCTGCTGATCTTTTCTAGCATTTGTGGTGCAGGTTACACACTAATACTCCATTACAGGGGCCTGAAATAGCCCTGCCTCATGTGCATTTCTGGCTTGCCTCTATTCATTCTGTGGTAGGAAGGTGAATAGCCAAGAACATAAAGTAAATGCATCTTAATGGACACTGACTGCTGAGTTAAAGTGAGGACAGGATAACTTCCGGACATGAACACAGCTACGGTGGATTTGGTGAAATGGGCATTAATCATACATTACCAGTTAAGTATTGCCTTCATAGGCAAATACTCTTACTCTCACCAAAGCCATGTCTGTGCTATTCACTCTACCCTACACGTGAAAATCTGGACCTCTACATAGAGCACTAATATAGTGAACAGATTTCATCAAGGCAGTGAACGATTTCGGGCACGACGTTACGCACGTTAGCTCATTACTGTGCAACAGCAGTTTACGGAGTATAAACCACCCGAACACCCGTCACACCACAGTCCACTGTAACACGTTTGACAACATGCCAGGTACGTGAGATAAGAGGTTACGCACGCGCTTTCACAAAGTAATCCTTGTTCAGCCACATGCCTCTTTCCTGAAAAAAGATGCCCCTTCTCGGTTCGCAGGCGGATTAAGCTTGACACGTCTTCATCGGTCCCTGAGGTAATGTAAGCAATCATTAGGCTCGCTAGCTAGCTGGCTAGCTAGCTTGTAAAATTTTTAACACAAAATGATTTGACCTGAAAGCTATCAAATCTAGTTAACTATAAACTAAAACCTGTGTGATTACAGAAAGAACTTTGAGAGACTGAAAGCATTTCTTAACCACCTACTTACATTTGTTAACAAGCCTTTGGGGTTGCTGAAGACGTCGAAGACTTCCCTTGGTCCTCCTCACAGAAGCTGGGTGTTAATTTTCAAACCAAATAACACGGTACATTATAGACATTCCTTGCCTGCTAAGATATGTCACTTGTACACTACTTATTGCAGTGCATCATGGGATTGATATAGTGCACTGGATGTTTGTGGGCACCACTATAAAATGGCAGAGCAGTGCACTATATAGTGAAAAGCATTAGACTCAGTCTAAGGCTCTTGACTAAACAGACTGACGTGTCCAGTTGGTCAGTAAGGGTTAAGGGGTCAAGTGTCATTTTATTTAATGAGCAATGGAGAAAGCACCCCTCCCCCCCTTGCCCACCACCACAAACACAAGTCCTTCTTTTTTTTTCCCTTCAGGTTGTCGATGTAGTTTCAGGGAGTCATTAGAAATGGACACCTGCTTTGTGAATGGGGGTCGAACAGTGTGGCAGCATCTTGTTCCCTGACTCCAGTCTCATTAAAGGAGGACTCATTCTCATCTCTGCCGTGCCTCCCTCACACATCCTTCAATGCACAGGACAATAGATAGATAGTTAGGAGTAACCATGTGTGTTCCATGATTAGATTTGTGAGGGATAATTAATCACAAATGGTGCAAGGGAGGAAAACACACATACGCGGCCATGGCATCATTCGAATATGTGGGTGCTTTAATAAGCTAAGTGATTGATCCCAGATGAACACTTTGTTGTGGAGATTGCAATGCCCTTTAGGATTGAATAAACAGAGCCTAAAACACACACACACACACCTACACACACACATACACGAACACATGCAAAAAATGCAACAACACACAGATGCATGCATAAAGAACTATGTTTGGAGATATGACTCTGAAAATAGTGAGCTTATTTCTGTAGAGTGGGTCACATAAATATGTCATATATAGACATACTGTTCTCTCTCTGTATTGTGAGGCTCTGGAGAGATGAGTACCTACAGATAGTATGTCTTCACTCACCACTAAGTTACGCATGTGTGGTTACAGATTCCTCTGCTTAAAGGAAACTTACCATTGATTTGATCAAGATGCATCGTTGCTATGTGCAATACCAGAAGGGCAGTCTTTTATGAGGACTTATATGGTGAGCAGTTTGCGTACTGTACTGAACAAACACACACACTTGAAGGTTGAAGTTTAGTTAAAGTTGACTTATCAGGTGCCTGGGGTACAAGTTCATTATCTTATCAGAGTTTCTAGCACTGCATGGTCATCTGTGCAGGCTGCTACCATAAAGCCCTGACCCCACCTCCTCTGCTCCATCTCCCCTTCTTTCACACCACTTGGTTTGTCGCAGTAACAGTGGCCTTGTTCAAGCCTAGGCTGTTTGCAGAGCTGAAGAGTCTAAAGTCTATAGATAGACAAGAAGGGTGGAATGCAAGGTGTGGACAAGAGAGATAAAGTTGAGACAGTGTGTGTGTGTGTGTGTGAGTGAGTGTGTGTCGTGTGTATGTGTGTGTGATTGTGTGTGGGTGTGTTGAAGGTTTGGGGGAGGCTCTGCCCTGGTTTAGAGTTTAAAGGTCAGAGAGTCAAGGCTGATGCCCGATGAAAAACATGCTCTCTTCTCTCGCCTTCGCCTGTCCTCCTGCGAGCCACATTTCACATTCACTCAAATGGCTGATGGCAGTGACAGAGCTGAAGAGCAAAAAGGTGAACCACCTTCATGCCAAGCACAGATGATTCTCCAATTGGTTTCTATACGATTTTCTAAGTTTTCTATATTCTGTCTCTCAGTCTCTTTCTCTCTTTGGCTCACACACATACCTCAGACTTCAGACATTTTACATCTTCCTTTCCCTTCTTTTACTCCCCCGCTTTATCTCTTACTCTTTCCATCTCTGTCTTCTCTCTCTCTCTCTCTCTCTTACACACACAAACGCACGTGCACGTTCACATACATACTTTACAGTCAGACAAGGTATTTAGTGCAAAACGTGTTTGTCTATGTATGTGTTTTGGCTGTAATAGTGTGGGCAATGGGAGTTTTGAGAGGAGTATAATCTGTTCTCTCTGACCAGAGTGATATCTTTTGTGGTAGAGATAGTGTGAAGGTTCTCACATACCCAGTCATACCACAGACTACACCAAATTCTGCACATACTCACACACTCTCCTCTCCTCTCCTCTCCTCTCCTCTCCTCTGGTCCACAGTGGTGCTCTGTGAGGGACTGGGGACAGGGTGAGTGGCGCTGATATCTGCGAGTGGTAAGCCTGTCTGTGGCCACCGCTAACGTCCTGCTAACGCCGTGCTGCGCAGAGGCGAGGGCTCTGGTCGGTCTGGGTTAATTGCCGCTGCAGAACCGACCTGGCGGGGTCACCTTCGCTACGGAAAAAGGAGGGGGAGGGGGGGAACCAGGTAATCACTGTGGACAGCTGAATCTGAGCTGTGGAGGCCACTTGCTAATGACTGCAGGGGGGGGGGGGGAAGGAGCAGAGTGGCCAGGCCTCCGCCAGGGAATGCAGGCTGCGTGTTATGTCTGGTGCACCCACTGTTTTGTGTTAAGGTGACCCCCGTGCACTCTGTCTGCTGCCTCAGACTGTTTTGACACTTGCTCTCTGGTGTATGCACACAAGCACACTACGCACTACACACACAGGCATGCACAAACTCATGGACAAGCTTGTATGCATTGGGAAGCATTGCACACCTGAAGGAATACGCTACGAATGCCCTGTGAACATTTTTCATGTCTTGTAATGGATTTCCAAACAAGCATCGCATCTTTATTTTACAGCATGTTACAACCCAAGGTCTTCTTTTGGGTGCCTCTCTTCTCTCGCTGTTTCTCTCTCTTTTTCTCCCTTTCTCTTTCTCTCTCCCTCTCTCCCTCTCTCTCTTTCTCTGTCCCCTACTCACACATATGCACAAATCTCTCTCAGGCAACCAAAAGGGGGGGGGGGGGCGGCCGGGGGGGGCCGGGGGCGCCGCCCCCGGGCGCGGCCCGCCCGCCGGGGCGGCGGAGGG
>JAOYMR010000008.1:4996368-5006885 GCA_025802075.1 Tenebrosternarchus preto
ACCCCAGCCCGGTCAACAGCGCAGGACCCCACGTCCATCCCCCCATCCCAGATCCCCGACCCCAGAGCCCTCCGATCCCTCTGGCATGTTTGCTCATCCGAGGGGGGTTGTTTTCAACTGGGCAGGCTACACGGCCGAGCCGAGCTCCAGTGTCTTCCAGCCTTTCATGGACTACAATACGTCTGGCTCAGCACAAGCCCCTGGAGGGAGGGGGAGGCCCTGGCAAAGTTACATTTGAAAATGAGTTTGTGTTTCTTCAACTTGCTTCCACCACATCTGTGTTCACTACTGACACGTTTTAAAAGGAGAGTCTGCTAATACTGAGGATTATATAATAACAATGATTTCAAACATGAATTTTTAGAGATGAATGTGGAGAGATGATTTCAGGCAAAATGTTTTAGCGGGACAGTTCTTCCCATTGTCGGCCATTTACATTTTCACCATTTACATTTACAAGTGGGCTTCGAATAAAGTGGCAAAGTGACAAAGACTCTCTTTATTTTCCTTAATACATAAAAAAAAAAAATGGCACAATAATATGGTATATTTCATTGACCGAAGTGCTGATGTATGGAATACGTTTTGTGCAGATGGAGGGGCTCCTGGTTGGAGCTGACAGGAGAGTTCTCTGGCTGAAGGATATTCCGTGTACAAACACATGCCGTGACCACTGGGTCGGCATGGCTGAATTCATTTGACGGATCAATACTTCCATCATCAACATTTTCATTTCCTGCCGTTGCTGTGGGTTAGAGGCACATTAGTTGTGGTGTCCTCTGTGTTTTCTTCTGCTGAGTGTTTGTGTAGTGTGTGTGTGTGTGTGTGTGTGTGTGTGTGTGTGTGTGTGTGTGTGTGACATGACCAAGGTCGGATGGCCCATAGCTGGACAGAGATGATTCTCTCACAGGTTAGAAATATCCATCAGACTGAGGGCTCTGTTCTCTGGTCCTTTACCAAATACACACATACACGTCTCACAGGCCTGACCTGTCATGAACATGTGCCTGAGCATGTGTGTGTGTGTGTGTGTGTGTGATTATGCTGTGTGTTTAAGTGTGTTTATTATATGTATGTGTACTAGTTTTGTTTTACATACATATGTATGTAAAGTTTTGTGCCCAGCCAAGGCAATCTCTAGCTTTATGTATTCTTTTGACTTCATACTTGTGTGAGCGTGTGTGTGTGACTGTGCGTGTGTGTGTGTGACTGTGCGCGTGTGTGTGTGACTGTGTGTGTGACTGTGTGCATGCGTGTGTGTGTGCGTGTGCGCGTGTGTGTGAGTGTGTGTGTGACTGTGTGTGTGTGTGTGTGTGTGTGTGTGAGTGTGTGCACATTGGTAAGATGTATTTGGAGAGCTGATTGTATCTTATATTGCTCCTGCCCACTGTGGAATGCTGAGAGTGGCCACAGGTGTCCATTACTTATGATGCTAAATGGTGTGGGTCAGGCCGGTCAACATTCCGGAACCCTGCAGGGCGGGTGTGGGGAGTGTTGAGGGGTGGAGGTGGGGTTGAGGGTGGGTGGAAGAGCGCACCAGCGCCAAACTCCCCACGTTAAGCTCCATCTGCCCAGCTCAGCCTTTACCTGCTTGCTGATATGAGTTGGGTTAGTAAAGTTATAGTTGTAGTTAAAGTGAGGATTAACATCCATTTTGGTGTTCAGTGTTCAGGCTGCAGCCCTTCACATATACCTGCCTCTGTTCTGGTCCAACAAGTGACATCGGACATCAGTATTAACTGCTTTTCTGGCACTGTGCTGAGTTCTTGATATCCCAGCTCAGGACTCTTCATTTTTAGAGGCTTGTTAAACTCAAGTAAGCCTTTGGGCCCCCTGCTCGGGTAATTTTTAACCTTTCTGTGGTGTGACTTTATGAGTCCAATCCCTACATGTCCTAATTATATCTGGAGTGTGGGGAGAGAGGCTCTATCTGTCTCTCTCTCTCTCTCTCTCTCTCTCTCTCTCTCTCTCTCTCTCTCTCTCTCTCTCTCTCTCTCTCTCTCTCTCCCTCTTTCACTCTCTGAGCGGGTTTGCCAGGGTGGGCTGGTGTTAGGCTGATGAGAAATCGGTTCAGGACCAAGGCTGCCAGAGCTCGGATAGGAAAGAAGAGAGGATGAAGAGGACTGGGGTGTAGTGGAGTGGAGAGAAGAGGAAAAGGGTGGGGAAAAGGGTGGGGAAAGGGGAGAGGGAGAGGGTAGAGGAGGTAAAGGGAGTGGGGAGAGAAGAGAGGAGGAGAGGAGAGAAGGGAGTAGTGAGAGGTGCAGGGTGGTGCTTTTTAGGCTTTTTAGCACAACGCAATTTCAGCTGTGCGGTTTCAGGACAGCTAACATCGGCGTGGCACACTCGTGCACACTCGGGCACACTCGTGCACACTTGCCAAAGGCGTGTGGTGGTCTGTAGCGGTCAGAAGGGCTGCATGTTTGAGTTAGGGCTGTGCTCCTGGCTGGGTAACTCCTCACACAGCCATCTAACCCAAGCATGAATGGGTTAAAGCGAGCGTGCTGAGAGATACTCGGTTGTTTGTGAGCCAGAGAAACTCACCTGAAGGTGTGTGGTGTGTTACCTCTGGACGTCTCCCCCCAGGCACTCTTTGTACTTGACGCTGGCTCAGTGCCGTTTGGCCCCTGCACTGCTTATCTCTCTCACGCTCTTCCCAGAATACCCGGCTCTCTCCACACCCTCCAGCCTCTGGCACTGGTCACATGCTTGACCTGCTTGACTGGCCTGGACCACACCTTCACCACATACCTGCTCTACTGCTCCTCTCCCCACCACTCTGAGAGAACATGTGAAAGGTACACGCATGCTGGCACGCACGCACGCACGCACGCACACACACACACACACACACACACACACACACACACGCGCACGCACACGCACATACACACACGCAAATGCTTGCACATACACACACACACAAACATATATATATATATATATATATATATATATATGAAACATATATGTTCAACACCTGGGCCGCACAGTCAAAGAACCAAACATGTTTGCACAAAAGCCTTTCAAAGAATCAGCTTTAGGAGCCAGGCAGTCCAGCTCAGTACAGTTTATTTGCTTTGCCTCCTGTGTGAAAAGTGAGCAGATGATTGGCTCTCCTGTCATTAGAGCACATCGGTATTCCTGTTAAACCTTCATTCGCTAGATTAAAAACACGGCAGGCCCTTTTATGTCAGTGAACTTGCACACTGGAAACAATTACCTAAAAATAACAAAATTATCATAACCCCAGTCCTGGCCTGCCAAGGCAAAGGCCAAATAATTAGTGAGAAAGTGTGTTTTCATTGTGTAAAACTGGGGAGCTGTCCAAATAGCTTGTATCTGCATCTCATCCAGTCAGTCAGTAAACAGCAATACTGCTGTTAAAAAGATTTTTTCTCTGCAAATTATTCTTCCTGTCTATTTCTGGGTGAATTTTTCCACTATCACTCTCTCCTTTTTCTCTACTTTTTCTAAGGCAAAAAAAGGAACTCCTGCAGTAATGACCTATTAATGAGAAGGTCTTTAAAAGAAAAGCCAAACTTGATTGCATTTATTTCTGTTTCCTATCACCATTTCAAACATTCTCCAGTGACTGATGCCTCCAGGACAGCAGAGAGACTTTTTGGTGGGGAAAACCCCCTTTAGAGAACTAGAGAGCGTCTTCCTGCCTGGCAGCTTCAGCCTGCCTCACACGGCCACAGCGCACGGCTGCACCTGCCGCCTCCGTGGTAACGTGACGTGGTTGTCACAGTCACATGGCTTGCTGAGCGTTTCCCCTGCTGGAGAGCACCTCTCTTCCCATATACCGGGAGACTGGCTGCGGGGTGGCGTGGTGCATGCTGGGAGATGGTGGGGTGATTGGCACGTGGGCGCTCGGCGGTGTGGGGAGGGTCATGAGTGAGCCTGGGGCAGTGGGGACGGGGGGGGGGCAACTGCCACTGCTTCTCTGTCCTCTGGGCTCAGGGTTTGAATGTCAGTTTCTCTAATAACGGGATTCGGTGAAAAGGTCAGCTCCAGTTGTCTGACCACGAGAGGGAGAGGGTGAGGGAGAAGGAGAAGGAGAGGGAGAGACAGAGAAAGAGAGAGAGAGTGAGAGAGAGAGGAGCGCTATGTTATGCCGGGGGCGGAAATTGATTGTCTGGCAGAAGGAAAGGAAATGAAGAGAAAAAGAAAAATGGAAGGCTGGTGAGCATAGAGAAAGGGAGGGAGGGAGTAAGAGTGTGGAGCAAGCAAAGAGAGAGAGAGGGGGGGGGGGTAGAGGACAGAGGAGTGTCATGGCCAGCCTCAGATATGCATGCCTGCTTTTTAAATTACAATCGTGTTTTTATTACTCTCTCCTCGACCATACGTACTGCAGGAGAGACAACACGCTCACCATCAGGACCAGCACCAAACCCTGCTAAATAAAATCAAAATCCTCTAGTGAACTTTATGAAATCAGCCATGGCCTGCACCAGCTGGGCCTTCTCCACTGTGGCTGCTCCTTTATATGTGAAGACCAATAGAATATGTTCGATACTGAAGGGAATTTGGGAGATAAAGTGCATTTCTTCACTGTCTAATTCCATTTCCCATTAACCTCCATTAGCAACAAAATGTGTAGAATGGTGGGAGAGAAGGACTGAGAGCTCCATGTTTCTAGTCCTGCTGTACTCTACCAGCCCAGCTCTCTCTCTCTCTCTCTCTCTCTCTCTCTCTCTCTCTCTCTCTATTTCTCTCTCTATTGTCTGTCTCTTGCTGTCTCTCTTTCACTCTTTCTCTTGTATTCTCTCTCTCTCTTTTAGTGGGTGTGTAACAGTGGATCCTTTTCTGTGTGTTGGTTGCCTGCAGAACTGACTCTGTAGCTGGAGTTGTTCTGGCTGAGGACGTGGTTAAGTAGGCTGTGGTGAAACACACGAGTGATGGACCGTCTGACTGGAGCTGTGGGCGCTCGTGGAATATTGTTTGTTATATAACATCAAACAAGGTGCCAATGGACCGAGACTCTATATGACAGTTTAACAAAAGCTAGTAATATCTTTACTGCACATGCCATTAGCAACCGTTTTAATTGGTCAGTATATTCCGTGTAACCGTGGGAAACATGGACCGCAGGAGTACCATCTTCAAAGAGGCCCCCGTGTGTCCACCACTCTAGCTCCCAGAACACTCCAGCACTCTCGCTCCCAGATCACCCCAGCACCCTAGCTCCCAGAACACCCCAGCACCCTAGCTCCCAGAACACCCCAGCACTCTAGCTCCCAGAACACCCCAACACTCTGAGTGGGTCTCAGCGTGGGGTTTGTGCCCTCCTGCAGGGTCACACGGGCGGCTGCGTCAGGAACGGTGCTCTGAGAGTAGCACTCCGAGACAAGGAGTCCTCAGCATGTGTGGGCAGTGGGTCAGTGTGGGTGTGTGTGCGTGTGTGTGTGCATGTGTGTGTGCGTGCGTGTGTGGGTGTGCGTATGTGTTTGTAAGTGTGTAAGTGTGTGTGTAAAGGTGAAGCAGCTCCGGTAGAGCCCAGTGCAGACAGTAGCCACCTCATGCTGACCACAGGGGCCAGAGGGGGCCAATAAATAAGAAATGAGAGAGAAGACGGTGAATTAAAGTAAAAGTGTGACAAAATGACTCCCACTCAGCCATGCACATACTAGGCACAGGATATTAGAGCGGGGAAATAATTAAACTAACATGTAAGGGTCTCTGGCTAAGCTGTCTCCCTAGGTCCGATATCGATACATTAGCTAAGACAAGCGCAATGCATTTTGCATGGGACCTTCAGTGGATGATTGATCAGGCTATAATAGCAGGCTGCTGCGCTCCTCTGTCATTAGCTGGGTCAAGCTGGCAGGCCGGCCTGCCTGGGCCTGGGTCAGAGTCACGCTGGAACGGAGGAGCCGCCATTACCGCTGAGCCAGTGTGAAAGACCACCATTAATTAGCATTACACAGTGTCTCTCACTCTTTCTTTATCCATCTCTCTCCTCTCTCTTTCTTACACACACACACACACACACACACACACACACACACACATGTATTGAGCTCACTTATTGAGTACAGCAGTGTCAAAGCTATGGCCCTCTCTCTCTGAGTGCCAAACACAGGCACACAGCCATCTTCTCATTTGGACAGAAAGAGAACAGAGACAGAGAGAGAGAGCAAAAGGAGAAAAAAAACTGATGGAGGAAGGGAGAACCGAAAGAGAGAGAGAGAGTGGGAGAGTGAGAGAGAGAAGAAAACTGCTAAGCGGAAAGAGAACCGAGAGAGAGAGAAAAGAGAAAAACTGATAGAAGGAGAGGGGACCGAGAGAGAGATCGAGAGAGGAAGAGAGAAAGAGATAGAGATTCAGGGTCCATTCGCCTGCCTGTCTGTTACTCCTGTTGGTTTCACTGGCTAATTGAATTGGCTTGTCAACAAAGCCGCTGTCATTCAGTAAGTGAATTTGTTGAATTATTGCGCATCACAGCTGCTGCAAATCGCTTGGCTGTTTCCTGCAGGCAGAGCTGCTCCCCCTTGCCCCGTCCCAGAACAGGAGCGCCGCCGTGAGCGAGAGAGCGAGAGACTGGAAAAGACCAAAACAAATAACAGAAAATGCAAAGCACAGGCTCTGGCCATCAGCTGATGGCTCAGCGGGGAGACTGCAGTCTGGTTCCGGAATTGCGGGGCTACGTCCGGAATTGCGACAACGTTTTTCAGGTTGGAGCTGCCTGGACTCCCAGACACATCCGGAGACGGAGCGCGCACACCGCCCTCTCACACACATCCACCGGCCACGCCGCCCTCTCACACACATCCACCGGCCACGCCGCCCTCTCACACACATCCACACCGGCCTTTCTCTGTCGTATTCACTGACAGCCTGCTTTATATATCTCCCTTTACCAGCAAGCAGAACAGCACATACAGGCCAATATTTATCAATCAAGCAATGCTCGGTGACGTGCTCGGTAAAGCCGAGAGGGTATGAGAGACACGTGTAGCTGGGTGGTGATGAGCTCGTGACCTGGCCCGCAGAACGCCAGCGTGCCCTGTGGCCACGGACGCAAGAGCAGAGCTCCTGCCACGCACACATGCTCACGTCTGTTCCAGCGCGACCTCCTGGCCGGGTCACGGAGGCCGTGCAACCCAACTCTCCTCCCAGGGAGTTATGGCACAAGGGGTGACCTTTGCGTGTGAGAGGCACATGGGAAAGAGAACCACGCTTAGAGCAGCTGCAGATGTGCAGAGTGTATGCGTGCATGCTTCGGTTTTGATCTGTTTTCGTTGATGGTTAATGTTAACATTGATGTCATCAGGAGTGACTGCATTTATGTGTTTTTAGGTGTGTCTCATGCACAGCCTGAATGCCATCAATACTTGTGTGTGTGTGTGTGTGTGTGTGTGTGTGTGTGTGTGTGTGTGTGTGTGTGTGTGTGTGTGTGTGTGTGTGTGTGTGAGGTGGTGATTATGTGCTCTGGGATCAGTGTACTGTTCTGCTTTGGTCACTCTTAGTTGAACCACTGTAGCAGATTGCTTTTAAAAGGCCCACAAGGTTAAGGCACGATTACTGGCCACTCACACACACCGAGCTGTAGTGGGTGGCCACATGACACCGCTCGCCTCCACTGTCAGCCCTCTCCTTCTCCCTCCTCCTCCTCCTCCTCCTCCACCTCCTCCCTCTCTCTTTTCTCCTCCTGCTTTTCTAGCCCGTGTACCCTTGCTCGGCTGTGACAAGGTTATGCCACTGCGTTCTGAGTATCTATTGATTTCCACCATCAAAGATCCCTGAAGCCAGAGAGGGCTTTGCTGCTTCAGATAACACTCTGCCTTTCTTCTTTAGCTCCTTCCCCTGTCACACACACGTCTTGCTGCTGTCTCAGCTCCTTCGCTCATGTCTCGGGATGGTCTCAGGCTTGTCTCGATCCTTCTGGTGTCTCACGTCCACTGTGGACAGGTACTGCTTTGGCCGCAGACACTGGCTCCCTCGAGACCATGTTAACACTGGGTTGATTTTTGTTGTTGTTGTTGTTGTTGTTGTTGTTGTTGATGTTTGCTCATTGCTAAAAGAAGGAAAAGAATACGTGAAGCTCAGAGTGACCACTGCAGACCTTTTACACGTGAAACATTTCTGCAGGACAAACAAGATGAAAAGGTGATAAATGTGAAGACTGCATGTAAATATTTAGTGGAAGGTGTGTTACGATCACTTTTGAAAAAAACACCGCTGTTCCCGTTTGGAGCTCACAAAAGAGAGAGTGTTTCCATATTTAGATTTAGAAATTATTCATAAGATTTGAAGTCATGGCATCATTTGCTTTTAGGAGGGAAAATGAGATTTTATTATGCGGTTGCTTATGAGTGACTCCCATCCCAGACAGAGGAATGAATGGCTTAATGCCAAGGCCAATTGAGAGGCACTGTTGAGAGCCGGGGGGAAGATTTTCATAAATTATTCATCATTATACAAAATAATCCTTAGCAGGATTGGGAAGGGGGCTGTAGTCAGGGGGTTTTGGGGTGGGGAGTGGGGGACGCTAGCTTGTGTTTACGGATTAGGCATAAATATGTCTTTCATAACGTTCGCTACCAGTCTACAGTCTCCGAAAGAGCGTGTTTCTACTGTATGAAGGGGTCATGGTGGTGGACAGCTGGGTAGGTGCTGTTGCTTGCAGTAACGTGGGTGTGTGGAGTGAGACAGAGGGAGTGGGCGTGTTGACCCGGCTGGGCTTGGTGCACTCTCTCTGGGCCAAGAGACAGGATGGAGGTGCCCTCTCTCCACTCCCTCTCCACCCCCTCTCCAGACTCAGATACAGACACACAGCCTGAGAGACCAGACACTTCATCACGACCCGGGGTGAGACCCAGACACACCCCGTCACACAATCACATGGACGCAGACACACTCAGACACACACCAGGACGCACCCACACACACAATCACACATGCACAGACACGCAGGAGGAGGGGCTTTAAAAAACACTCCTGATGCCAGTGGGTTTAGATGGGGGCCGGCTGATAGAAATGCAGACATAGACGAGGTCACCCATTAAAATCTCTTTAAGAATGCTGCTATTTAAGGTGGAATGTTAAGGTGGAATTCTCCAGACCGTATTGCGCTCCTGGCCCTCCCCCCCAAGGACACAGAGGAAAAGTTCTTCACATTAACACTGCAATTTAATTCAATTTAGAGCCATCTGCCACTGCAAATACGCACACCAACACGCATCTCCTGTCCCTCGACAAGTCCCCGAGTGGGGACACAAAATGATATCTTAAATGTCCTTCAGCTTTGACTCTGGAGCTAATGGACTCTATAACTCATCAATGCTGCCTACATGGATGGAAAAAAAACAAAACAAAAAAACTTTTGCAGTGGTTTATCTAAGTAGCCTGTTTTCAGGACAGAACAACAGACGTGGGGGGAGAACAAATGTCCAAGATTTATGTTCTACATTTGCTTCTTGAAAAAAAAAGAGCTTGCTAAGGTGCAATCATATCTATTTTACAATCCTGTCAACATATCCATACTCTTCATGAAATATATTTTGAAATCATGCCCCATGGTTTATGAGACATCTATAAAAGAGGCTCTATCAAATCCAGATGCAGCCTGTTGAGGAAAAAATGCAACCTCGACCTGACGGTAGCCATCGCTAACAAAAGTCTGTCTGAATTTCCTGAAGGTCCACTCTCAACTAGCTCTGGACTCCAGACGAGACACTGGACATCTGGCATTCCACTCATCTTTCACATCCACTATGAAAAAAGGAAATACAGCTGATAAAGAGTTTAGTGTTGGAACAATGGGGACTTAAGGCCTGGAGATAGATCATTCTGTCCTGTCACCTGTCTCACAGACTTCTCCCTCTTTGGAGGAAAAAAAAAAAGGTCCATGCTGATCAGTTCTCCCCTACTGGCACATCTTCATCTAACTAAGAAAAAACAGCCCGAGAGAAGACGGTGTTCCTGTGGCCTGCTAAAGGGCCCTTGATTTATGAAATTACTACAAACATGATTGTCTTGGTGGCGATGATTATTCTAATAATACAGCTGCTTGATGAAAAAGAGGCAGCTCTGAAGCAAGCATACCTAATGAGGACTCACAGAATCGGGAGGCCTAACGTGAAAAGTGTTTAACATGAGAATGAGAGGGTCCATGGCCCTGTCTCCCCCTCACTGCGAGGGAACAGGGCTGCGCCTGATCACTGGGGCTACAGCTGACCAGCGTGCATAAATCTGCTCGGCTAGACGGGCTACAATGTGGGGGCTTTCAGATTCCAAAAACCTCTCCCCCATCTAGAAGGCCACACCACACTCTGCCGCCAGATCCTCCTGTATGTCCCTTAACCTCACTGCTCCGCAAACGTTCACCTCTCCTCACAAAAGACCCCTCGGCCTACCCTTCATGGGCAAACTCTCCTGACAGTGGACCTCAAAATGTGTTCAAATTACAGAAAATTATTCCAAAGTAAAAAGCTTTGGACTGGGGGGGGGGGGGGGGGGGGGGGGGGGGGGGGGGGGGGGGGGGGGGGGGGGGGGGGGGGGGGGGGGGGGGG
>JAOYMR010000008.1:5009945-5019039 GCA_025802075.1 Tenebrosternarchus preto
GAAGCAGGGGATTTCTCCTGATCTGTGCTTGGGCTGCCTGTGCTTACAGCTCTGCCTGCTTGCCCTTCATTTCCATGCCTTTATGTGAGAGGAGAGGCAGAGAACTCACCAGAGAAGGTTCTGCTTTTCTCCTGCTTCACTGCCACCCATTTTAGGCTCATATTCTACATGCCTTTTTGACCTGTTGGTTCAGATAAAGGAAGCCAGCAGTCACTTTATTTGCTGTGTGTGAAAGAGGGAGTGTATGAGGTGTGTGTGTGCGTGTTGGTGTGTGTTTGTGCATGCACGTGTGCGCGTGTGTATGTGTGAGAGAGTACTATGAGTCTCCTGCGGTTCTGTGAAAAAAAAATAAAGTTATCCAAAGGTCCAGGTGTTAAAGCATGCTGAAGGAGGGAGAGGGAGAAAGAGTGTGTGTGAGGGGCTGGTAAAGGGGAAGGCCTGGTCACTCCTGAGCTGTGGGGGCGGAAGGTCAGCCGTTCGCTTCAGATAAGGCGTTTCGTGGAAGCCTGGGGGTGAGCCGTTTGTAACTTCTTCCCTCTTTTTTTTACCATTTCCTTCAGCACACTTACTCAAGAGGCCATGGTCAGCCATGACAGGCCGATAAGGAAATAAGGGCCTAGTTCAGTGGGCTTGATAAGGGTGTGTGAGGGGCCTCTGGTGAAGGGTGGGAGGGTGGTGAGGGGAAGAGAGGCTCGGGCGGAATAAACAAAGAAGTACCCTGCTCTCTGCTAAGGAGATGAATTGTGGCAGTGACACCTTTGTGGCAGGAGCTGCACTCTGAGTTTGCATCATTGCTTGGAGGAGGGAGCCATATTAGTTCATCCAGGCACTCTGTCTCACCACCCCAGGAGCAGATGGAGCTCCTTGGCAGCCTTTAGTGCCCTTTTATGAAGGTTAAACTTATCAAAAGAGCCTGAAGACAACTTGATGAGTCCTGCAAAGGTCCCAGGTATTAAAAATTAATATTCGACTTAAAATGCATCAGAGTCATTGCGAAACATGGTGGGTGTCCATGGTCCACCTTCTCTTGTTGTTGGGCTACTAAGATAAAAGCACCACAGCTTGGCAAATACAGTGTTAGGCGCATCGTATTGGAAACGAGCCTGTGATTAAAAAAAGAAACAGGCTCAAAGAACAACTAAACATCACTGAGTTCTTATGAATGAATATTTATTTTATTATGCTCTCGATCTTTACACCAAACCATTTTTCACTATAGTAGATTTGGGTTATTCTCCCGGTACAGAAGTGAACCATCCTACAATAGGTGGGTTTGGATTTCAGTTGTGTTATGCGCCATCTGTGGGTGGGAGGCTTCCAGAACTTATCCACCAGTGTTCATGTAGAGGAAAGGCTTGACGTGTTCCCCTCTCCCTGCTAAGTAACGTATCGGTAGGACATCTGCTTACTTACAGCGCTTGGCTAGCTGCTCGACCAAGGAGCACACACATGTGGGAGAGAACTACAGAGCTTTCAGACTGGAGCCACTTCAGCATCATATGTGAGAAACCAACACCTCTGAGATCCAATGTTGGAAACCAAAAAATTGGTTTGACAGGAACATTCAAACACCTCGAAATATTCTCTGTCCTATTTAATCCGATTAAATATATATATATTAAAAAAAGGTTTTGTTTGTTATTTTCTCTGTGCGTTTTTTCACTCTCAGAGTATTGTTTGTAAAGTTCCTGGGACATGTGTATATAAAAGACAGCCTGACTATCAGAGTACAGAGAATGTCTTGTATTACTAAAAAGGCCTTATTTCACTGCCTGGACATTTCAGCAGCCTCTTAAAACACTTTGCCTTCATTCAATTCGTATGGAAGTGGTCCTCTGACTGTGCTATTAATTTTCCTCTGCAGGCATGTGAGAGTGTGAGTGTGCAGGGTCTGCTTGAGGATGTGTGTGTGCATGCATGTGTATGTGTGTTTTTGTGTGTGCATGCATGGGTGTCTGTGTGTGTGTTTGTGTGTGTGCATGCATGGGTGTGTGTTTTTGTGTGTGCATGCATGGGTGTGTGTGTGTGTGTTTGTGTGTGTGCATGCATGGGTGTGTGTTTTTGTGTGTGTGCATGCATGTGTGTGTGTGTGTGTGTTTGTGTGTGTGCATGCATGCCTGTATGTGAGAACCTCTAGCTGCTGTTTGATGGAAGCACTCGCCCATGTTTCCTCTCTTCCTTTTCTAGGGGAGGCTGCATGCCTGCATGGCCCCTCTGGGCCCCCCATCACCAGCTCTGGGCCCGGTTTCGCTCGAGCTGGTCCCCTCGACACTCGGCTGAGCACGGTGGTCTGCACAAGGCGCTCTAGTTCCTGATTCTCAGAAAAGAGAGCACCTGTGTCGCGGAGTAAACATCCCAAAATAAACCTCAGGCCCTTCCCTCGTCCACCAGCTCCATGCCCGCCTGGTGTCAAATGCAAACGAACCCTCTGATCAGTCTCACAGCTTCCTCTCTGAAAAGGAGGCTCGTGTTTCACAAGGAGCAGATGACCTTCATATCTGCATGACAAGCCTTCGAATGGCTCTTCTGACTTTGACCCATTTCGGTGTCTTGTCTGTAAGTATTACCCCCAGATAAGATCTGAGAACAAGCAGCATGAAACTCGATCTCTGTGTTTTTGGGCGCAGTAAAGCCCATTTCAGGTCAGAGCCATAACATTGCCAATCAGCTTTGTATGCAAGGACTTTCAGCACATTCTGATTGCATTTAGAATGCCTAATTAAATAAAATATGACATTATGTAAATTGCCATTTGGCCTTTGGCACAAGAAGTGAGCCATTTGGTGTGCTGGGAGTTTTGTGTGTGTGTGTGTGTGTGTGTGTGTGTGTGTGTGTGTGTGTAAAATCTTAGGCAAACAGTTTGACTTCCAGAAGTGACCAAGTGATCTCTCTCTCCAAAACATTGTCCTTTTTCTCTGGAAACCTTCTGTACTTCACTATAGTTTTGACTACCTCTTTCTGCATATAAATAACACTACCATGCACACAACCACGCTCTCACACATCTGGCGTGGCAGTGGGATCCCCCCCCCCACACACACACACCAGGGGAAGCTGTGTTCATGTGTTCACATGTTGCCCATAAGCAGCATGAGGCTGAATCTGCTGTTATCTGCTGTTATCTGCTCGTCAGACTGGCCTCTGAACACTGCGCCTGCTCCAGAGCACTCTTATCATCAGACCCACCACTACTCCCCCAGCCCCTGGTCACACTCACGCAGTGAGTGTGTGTATGTGTGCGTGTGTGTGTGTGTGTGACTGTTAACTCCCAAGAAAGCTGAGAGTGATAAGATATGGAGCATATAGCTGCATATCTTGCCCATCCGGACTGTTTTTTCTGTCCTTCCCCCACAGAGAAAGCGTGAGAGAGTGAGAGAGAGGAAGAGAAAGAAAGAGAGAAGGGAAGAGAGAGAGAGGGGGAGGGTGGCCCTGCTCATAAGAAAACAAACAGCCTTCACCCTCATCCTGTGATCCACACTCTGTGGTTCAGAGATCATCATCATCCTGAGTGGGCTGGATCTGAGAGCTCCTCAATGCTTCCCTCTTCCTCTGTACATATGATGCGTTCACTTACATACCGTATTCATCATGCAGGAATAAATTACACGTCTCTCTCTCTCTCTCTCTCTCTCTCTCTCTCTCAGTTGGCCCCACTCATGCCCAGAGGGAGGCGGTGCTGTCAGCGTCATAGCCCCACATCTGGGGCCTCCTGCTGGGTTTGATGGGACCCTCCATGCTCCGGGACCCCTCCCCCAGCCCATGCTCCTGCGGCCACTGAGCCACGGAGGCGGGCATTATCGTCATCCCCAGCCAGCTACCACGCCGGGCCTGGCACCCCTCCCCCTCCTTCATGCCAAAGTCCCTTTCATTTAAATGAGATTAAACACAAATGTGGAGTAGGGGCACACACTGGCTGGGCTGGGAGTTAACGTGATGGTTCGGAGCCCTAATCTATTCCACGGCCAAACACTGAGAGAGAGAGAGAGAGGGTGAGAGAGAGAGAGAGAGAAAGAGAAGGAGAGCAATAGAACGAGAGAGAGAGAGAGAACGAGCAGATGCTTCATCCTTCAGTGGCCGCACTCTGCAACAGTGCGGCCTATTGATCCCACACTGTTAGGAGGAATAGAAAGAGATTGATCTAAAGTCACAGCAAAACATCTCAAGAGAAGCAGGAAACCACCTCACACACATGCGGTAGCTCTTAACTGTGGACCCTCAGATGCTCACGGGGACACATTGTCCGTCTCTTTTTTTTTTCATTTAGCCTCACATAGGATGTGAAAGCAGCCTAGTCATGACAGCGCTGGCTAAACAGAGATGCTGGTAGATTAAAATAATTATTGCTTCCTTCATTGTGTAGTTGACCGTAGGCAGTAGGAGACCTCGCACATGCGTGTTCAGCATGAGAAACGCGGTGCTGTGAAGCAGGCCAGCAAGAGCGTCCTGGTGCTAATGACGGCGGGGTCAGGGGTCGGCCGCGAGCCCTGCGTGGTGGGGTCGGCCTGCGGGGCTGCGGCCTCGTGCTCCCCGGACGGTCCTGGACTCCCCCGGATGCCGCTGATTTGCATGGCCGGATCCGAGGCTGTGAGCAGCTGGGGTGCAGGAGGTCACCCTAATCAGCCCTCGCATGGGGGCAGCAGGGCCTTCATCTTCATCTTCGTTAGGGTTGTTAACATTTTAGCTGGAGGCGGCGAGGCAGCGGGATGCTGGCTTCTCTTCTTGCGCCCTGCGACAGCGGCCATCCCACGCAGGACGCCGCGGATCTGGCCCGAACCGGACGAAAGGGAGAGGGAGGGAGAGGGGGGAGGGATGCGCGGGGCCCAGAGCCCAGGGCCACTGGCCACAGAGGGCCACGCCCAGTCATGGGCCAAAGCCTGCAATCCCCACAACAGAGGGCCCACGCTGGCTTTCCATTAACAAACAGTGCACATGTGATGGGCTTTTATATGTCATCTCTGCAGATAACAATATTCATGCAGAAAGAGAGAAAGAAGAAAGAAATGTTTGCACTCTTAATTGCTGAACACAAAAGCTGCAGCTTCCCAAACAAACAGACTGGGTGATGTATTTGCATATTCATGCAGATGAAAGTTTTTTTTCTCTCTCAGTAGGCAATGGGGTGTGAAGTTATTTATTCCCGTTGACAGCGCACATCTTTCAGGAGGCCACCTTATATTGTTTTTGCTCATTTATTAAACACACACACTCACACACCCTCACACACCCTCACACACACACACACACACACAGAGGCACGTGTGGTCGGTGTTGCTTACTATGCAGTGAGCCTCTGGTCATGCTGCTGCAGTGTGTGAGTGTGTCCACAAGGGTGTGTATGAGCAGACCCACATTTCTCTACACACATGCACATGGTCGTCACAGATGTCAGAGGTCATCATTAGCTCATGAGTTCGCATGTGTGTGTGTGTGAGAGAGAGAGAGATGGAGAGAGACGATTTGTTCTCAGAGAGCTGCATTCTCCAACATGGCCTAAAGCTTTGTCCTAAGTACAATTAGACTATAGGGAAATTAAAATATGCCCTAAAAGAGCAGAAAGCTGTGCTACTCTTTGCAGCTCATCACGAGGCAGTGCACACACCCTCACAGCCTTTCTAAAGATGCACACAAAGGAACACAGAGAACAGGGGGAGGTGTGAGGCCTCAGGAATCCACACTGACTGAACATGCTACGAGCTGACGCAGGAGAAAGCAGCAGGACATCAGGGCAAAGACACACACACACACACACACACACACACACATGTACATATATACACGAACACACACTTTGATTCCTTGTGCTTATTTCCAGGGCCTTGGGTAGTGTTTGGGAGATCATGTCAGTCTGCTCTGACAGAAGGGAGTAGAGGCTAACACACAGACATTACAAACTTCTGTGCTGTTGTCCAATTAGCATGTGGATTTTCCAAATGACATTCTCTCTCTTTCTCTCTCTCTCCCTTCTCTTTCTCTTTCTCTCTCCACCCCCCTCTTTTCCTCTCTTTCTCCCTCTTCCCACCACTTACTCTCTCTCTCCTTCTCTCTCTCTTTCTCTCTTTTTTACAGGGTGCCGTCTGTTAAAACGTACCCTTTCCTTTTTCACTTTAAGTCTCCTTTTCTTTTATGTTTGTAGACATACACATGCGCATGCGTGCTCACACACACACACACACACACACACACACACACACACACACACACACACACACACCAATGAGCCACTCAAGTTCAGACACATCACAGACTTGCTGTAAAATAGCACAGCCTCACGAAAATGTACAGTTCCTTGGAGTGTCGCCAAGTGTACTAGTAAGGCTTGTTTGGAAAGCTTTCAGTTAAAAGCCACTCTGTGGCAGGAGTGTGTGTGTGTGTGTGTGTGGGGGGGGGGGGGGGGGTTGCAAAGCCACTGTAGCAGGTCAGCGCTGCTCAAATAAATAATGGTGTAGGGAAAAAGAACCATTCCTGTAATCATATCTGTCAGATGACACCTAGCCGCCACCATCCCTCTCTCTCTTTCTCTCTCTCTCCCTCTGTTTGTCTCTCTCTCTCTCCCTCCCTCTCTCTGTCTCTCTCTCCCTCTGTTTGTCTCTCACTCTCTCTCCCTCTCTCTCTCTCAGTTCTGTTCAATAATGCTTTATTGGCATGAATGTCACAGGTTACTTTAGTGCCAGTGCAATGACCATTAACATAAATGAAACATTAACACTCATATTACTGTTAAAAGGACAATAACAGTGAACACAATAGTTTTGATATTTATAGCAAGGTCAGTTGCAGAAAAAAAAAGTCTTACTTTACATAAGAGTGATGCTATGTAATCAGTGCAAACCTGCAACATCACAGCATAACTGGACAAAGAAGAACAGAGTAGCAAAATGCAACAATGGCAAAAAAAAAACAAAGCTAAAACAAACAGGGACCTCATTATTAATAGCTTTTTTACTGCACTGTTTATTTTCAACACATGCGCTAGTTATACTTACAACACAGTCATACTTACAAACACGCTTTGTATTGTAGAGCAGAGACATCACACTTAGAAACCAAAGAGTGGGTGTAGCTAATGGAGATGCTGCTGCTCTTTCGGAGGTTCTGGTATATTTAGACACGAGAAACACCAGGAAGTGTTCATGCTTATTGATTCCAGGATGCTTTGAAAACAAACCTAAACAGTAAAAAGGAGAAAAGGGTATAATATTTTGCACGGAGGGTCATAAACTGGTATCCAGGGAGGGTAGGTGTGGTAAGGGTAGCATTGTTGATGAAAGTGGGTGGGGTAAGGGGTGGATCTGCTGAAGGGGGTTGAGTGCAGGAAGCACAACTAACTCAACTGTGCACGTTATTCACTCACTCACTCACTCACTCTCTCTCACTCTCTCTCTCACTCCCTCTCACACCGAGTTGTTCTGAACTAGGGTCCCTGTCGCGAGTGCACGGGGGCCAAGATTAAACTGGGTTGTGTGGATGCGCTGGGGGGAGGGAGGTGTTTGCAGCCTTATCACTGTTTATTCTTAGATTTAACAAAACATGCAGGGAGAGAGAGTGCGTAGTGAGACCCAAATCCCCGTGGCGCACGTTCCCCTCGGGGTCTTGCTCTTGCTCCCCCTGCCTGCCAATCACTGGCATTGCCCACAGGGCCGGGCAGAGGCCTCTCCAAAGGCCCAGCATTAGCAATCTCACTCCAGCACTCCTCATCCCACTTGTTTGTTCCTGTCCGACACAAACTGATGCATTTTAATATGATGCTTTTTTTTTTTTTCTCTCACAATCTATTTTGCCCTTCAAACACTCTTTAGAGCGGCTTTCTTTGTGCAAGGAGGCTGTAGTGTTGTCCTTGGTTGAAGAGTTTCTCTTTTTCCAACTTTTGATTGGTTCTATAGTGACCTATAGAGACTCTTTGAGTTTGACTTCCAAAAGGCCTAAAAGGCACATGCAAATGTACGAGTTCCCGTGTGTGTGTGTGTGTGTGTGCGCGCACACAGGCGTGTTCTATATTAGTGGTGTCCAGGTCTCCTCTTTGAAAGGTAAAAACGAGCAGCAAGGCCTTCATTTTCTTTGCTGTGGGGTCTTTTCAGCGCCCAGCCAGGTGAGTGTGCGCTGCATTTGACTCATAGTTAATTTTCAGCAGCAGTTTATGTCACCCCAGCTTGAATAAAGATGGCTTCTTAATCTCTTTACTCTACAACCGGCTCTCGCTCAGTACCGCAACACATGTTCAGAGAGCAGAGCTGAGAAACAGTTCTGCTCGGGTGGTGCCAGCCTTTCCAGCAGAATTGATTTTTCATAAGGTAGACATGAATAACTTCTGTATAGCAAAAACCTTTAACAGGATCCCGTCAAAAAGAAAATGCATGTTTAAAGCAGTCTTGCCCTAGCTGTTAGCAGCTGGCAGTTTGTGTAGGGCAGAAAGCAGAAAGCAAGGCACTGTAGCTTCCCTGCAGACCTGCTGAAGGCAGAGAAGAGAGGAGCAAATGCTCATGTTTGGGGGAGTTAGCTGCTCCTCCACCAGCACTGCTGGAAGGACTCAGAGAGCATCACTCACAGACCTCCTTCCTCTCTACGACTCCACCCCCACCTCTCCTTTCACCTCCGTGTAGCTTCTAAAATAGCACCATGGCGGAATGGACTGTGACCCCTTCACCCTACAGTGTTAGTCTCGGTTATGGTGCACATGCCTTTTTCCCCCCTTCAAAGGTTTGCTAATGCTTCCCTGAGGATCAGGTCCAAAGTGCTGTTTCTCTCTCTAACAACCCCCCCCCCCCTCGCTACCCCAATGGCGGCCAGGGGGAAGAGAAATAATTCAAACTCGATGCATATTGCAAGCGCTTTGGTCAGTGCTTCAGCTGGCAAGTAATGACACATTAGTTTTGTGTAGTGACCTGGGCCAGCTCCCACTCCATGGTAAATAGCCTGAACCTGGAACCAGCTCTGCCTGGGCCTGCTATGCATGCCTTCAGAGCACAGCCTGCTATAAAGGAATTTCAGCACAAAGAGAAAATATGCGGGGGGGGGGGGGGGGGGGGGGGTGAGAAAAAAAAAAAAAAACCCGTTAGGGTAATAGAATTTGTGGATTTTTTAATATTTAATAAATTTG
>JAOYMR010000008.1:5050071-5061403 GCA_025802075.1 Tenebrosternarchus preto
TTTTTTTTTTTTTTTTTTTTTTTTTTCTTTTCTTCATTTTTTTTTTTTTTTTTTTTTTTTATTTTTCCACCCCCTTCCTATTTTCTTTTGGGTGGGGGGGGGGGGGCCCCGGCCCCCGGGCTGTTATTTATTAGGGCACTTCTACAGAGTACTTTTTGGGGGGGGTTATTTATTAGGGTACATCTATAGGGTAGTTTTTGCCTGGTCCTGTATGCTGGAAGCCATAAAACAAGCTGTGCGAAAAGGAGCTTTTTAAAGTTGTACAGATGCATCTGTTGCACAGAATTTGGGTTCAGTCAGCATCAGAGCACAGGGTGATTAAGTGACTGTTCTCACAGCGAACGGACAGGCAGTCAGAACGTGTGCACACTGCTCGCTTAGTGCCCCTGATGGAAATGCTCATATCATATCAATATCATAAAATCTCTGCCATCTCATTTATTAACAGGCTCTATACGGTATAAGGGCTAAATGAACATATAGCGTTGCAGTCTGCGTTGTGATATATACCATTGACTTACATGGCCCCTGCTTGGCATAGATGTGTTTTCTCCTTCATTTGTTGGCGACGGCAACTGCGGTCTGGGTGCGAAGGCTAATGCTGTAGTTCGCGGTGGAGATCTTTATGAAAGATGGCACTCGGAACAGTGTAAAAGAATCGGTTGCCTCCTGTATCCACATCCACAACGTGTTCAGATTATCTTAAAATAAAAGACAGTTGTACTGATGACATGTGTTAGCCTGGTGCGTACAAAATATTTCCCCTCTTCTCCATGTCTTTTGCCCTCCGGTCCTCTTCAAAGACCTCCAGAATACATTTGTGCATTGACACAGTGCTTCGTTGGCATAACATTTCACCATAGCAGCGATGAATCATTCGAGGACTAATGTATTCAGGACAGGCGAGGACCAACTGCTGCTATCAAAGGACTTGCTTGAATAACTGTAATAACTGGAAAATTATTTTGATAGCCTGAAACAATCTTATATATCACAGAACTTTATTAAAATAATATCAAATCAAATTAGCCTGTATCCCCATAATGAATTAAGTAACAGGTTACGCTGATATTAATCTCGACTAGCTCGCAGGCATTGCGGCAGGAGCATTTAATAAGCTGGTCCCTGTTGCTCTGAAGGGCTAGAAATCCTCGAGTACCAGTGCTTATTCAGGGAAAAATACATCAAAAGGCTCTCTCCCTCTCTAAATAATGTGCCCGTTTTCTCTGCCTTTGGTGAAATTATTCATAAGGAGAAAATCTTGGTGAAATCTCGGGAGGGTTCTGATTAGCAGCCAACCCGTGGGGACGCTACGTATCCTAATCCCCTAAATGCCTCGCCATCTCCCTCCCACCCGCGTGCCGGGGAGCACACCACGCGGACCCTCAAATAATAATATAATCATGTTTTCTTATGGCGGCGTGGAGCAGGCGCGCCAGG
The DNA here is from genome assembly GCA_025802075.1 of Tenebrosternarchus preto. Lineage (NCBI taxonomy): Eukaryota > Metazoa > Chordata > Actinopteri > Gymnotiformes > Apteronotidae > Tenebrosternarchus > Tenebrosternarchus preto. Next base: position 5,051,512 of record JAOYMR010000008.1, read on the forward strand.
CAGAGGCGCGCGGGGCCTCCCCAGCTCCGGTGCAGCTGTCTGGGCTTGTGCTTGCTCGGGCTCCGGCCTGACTCTCTAGGCCCCCCAGCTCTTCTCGCTCTCCCTCTCTCCCTCTCTCCCTTTGCCACTTGGATACTGTCCATTTTCGGGGCTAAGAACCTGCTGGAGGCTCTTTAAATTTTTTAATAGAGCCCAGATGAAGCAGTGCTGGGGAGAGGAGAAGACAGCTCGTGTCAGTTTTTCCCCCGGCTCCCAGAGGGCCAGTAGCCCTGTAATGATCTGGTAAGGCTACAGATTAAAGTCGAGCTGGAGTCCAAGAAAGAGGGGGGAGAGAGAGCTGCCAGTTGCTCTTCACTCTCTCTCTATCTCACGCCCCCCTCTCTCTCTCTCTCTCTCTGTCTCTCTGTCTCTCTCTCTCTTTTGTCTCTGTGTCCTTACTTCTTTCTCTCTCTCACTCTGCAGCCCTGGTTGGGGAGCAGTGTTTGCTCTGTGCTGGGGGAGGGAGGTGGGGGGCGGGTCTAGGGGATGAGGGTGCGGTGAGTGCAGCAGAGCCTGGCCACAATGCCACCACCATGCTCTTCTTTTCCTCTGTTTTCTTTTCTTTTCTTTTTTCTTTTCCTGTCTACTTCCCCTAGCAGTTTTTGTCCGTTTTCACTCCATTATCTTACCCTCTTCGCCATCTCCCCCACCCACCCCCCACCCACCCCTCCCACCTCCCCGTTCTTCGGCTGCTTGCCTCTCGTTGCCCCCAGTCTGCCTGGCTTGTTGTGTTACCCTGCAAAACGCGCTACATAACCATCCTCCAGGGTGGACACTAAATCTTTTGATGCAGGCGGAGCAGCGATAACATCTGAACTAGGGGAGTCTTCCCAGGGCATGCTTGACAGATGTAGCAGGGCCTTTTAGGATTTAGTGTTAGAGCGTATCTATTACAGGCACTGCGGCAGGGCTCGGCAGGCCCGCCTGGTAATCTCCCATGAATTTCTGTCCAACTTATCACAGACCTGGGACAGGTTTGTGCAGGAACTGGAATCGCTGGATCTCCTCTCCCAAAGACACAGCAGACAGACCAGGCCTTTGAACTCTGCATTGCCACAGATATGAAGGACATAAACAGTGCTCATGCAAAAATGAGAACAATGAGACAGGTTTTCATGAGGCACAGGGACCTGCATAACTAGCTGTTTAAATTTGTGCTGTTAGTGGCAATATCTAGCGGACTTTTACAAGAACATAAAACATATCAGTTCATACTAGATGTTGGCAAGTACATGACATAAGAAAACTCTAATGTGAGATTTGTTTTTAGGGTAAGAGGATGACTCGTTTGTTGTGAAGGGTCTCATAGTGTCCTTAGAGAGTGACACCAGAACACTAACGTCTGCGTGTCTGTGTCATGTGTCCGTAAGACTGGGAAATTGATGGACTATTAAAAATGATATGATTATGCTAATATATTCAAAAAGGATAATCATAAACATCCTAGAGAAATGATATACAGGCACACTGAGAAATATGAATATCAAATAGATAAAGGAATGGTGCCATGGGCTATAGGAGAGTGCAGATTTTGTAGGGGCAGCCTTTTCATGTGGACACAAGGGAAATACGGGTTATGTCTGTGTGGAGGTGTGAGAAAGGCAGACAAAGATCGTGTGTGTGTGTGTGTGTGTGAGACACCGAATCATTGTAGTTAGGTGTCTGTGTGTGTTTGTAGTTTGTAGGCTTGCGTGCGCGTGCACGTGTGAGCATCTGAGAGCGTGTTCGCGCGCGTGTGCGTCAGTGCCGGGTGTGAGTAAATGTTTTGTGTTTGTTCAGGAGGGGCTGGTCCTGTGCCATCTGGCTGCTTTGGGCGATGGGGGCCGTCATCTTCCTCATCTGATGGTTCCTCTGCCCCTGTGGCCCCCGCAATCCCTCCCTCCCCCGGTTCCCCACTTCATTGCAGGACTCGATTCTCCTGTCTCTTCTCTTTTTCACCCTTTCCCCATTCTGTGTTCCCCCTTCTCTGACACAGCCGCCTCCCACACACACACACACACACACATTCTGATAAAAAGTCCCTTAGCCCCAAAATATGAATGTAGATTGATATAATATTGATGAATTACATACATACTGTTATATGGGAAATACTTATAGCTGAGGTCATCTGGCCTGTAACAACATCAGAGGTAGGTTTCCATTTTCAGTTTCATTGTTTTATAAAACAGGGTGTGTATGTGTGTAGGGGGTTTCACAATAATACTGTAATTAGAGACAAATTATTGTAAGTAAATATGACATTTGATCTATGATGCAAGTTGGATACATGAGAGAGCAGCGCTCTACTACTGTTCCTGTCTGTAGCCCTGTGGAGGGGCTCTCGAGCTGTTGGATATTTCACCATTATGGTTTATTTCACTTTGTAACTTGAGGCAGTGGTTCCTCTACTAGCCCCATTAACTCATTCATCTCCTCCTAATCTCTCTCCCCACGTGCATGTAAAAGTGTCAATATGAAATCTTGAAATCTCCAGTACTGTAGAGTTTGATGTGAAAGGATTGTTTCTACACTTGTATGTTTTTGTGTGTGATCTTGCACATCCTCCCTTCAACTTTCTTTCCTTTCTGTAATTGTGCAATTGTCTGTAGGTGAGAGAGAGAGAGAGAGAGGGATAGAGAGAGACGTAGAGAGAGAGGTAGAGAGAGAGAGAGGTAGAGAGAGAGAGCGATAGAGAGAGATTCAGAGAGAGGTAGAGAGAGAGAGAGATTCAGTGAGAGGTAGAGAGAGAGAGAGATTCAGTGAGAGGTAGAGAGAGAGAGAGATTCAGTGAGAGGTAGAGAGAGAGAGAGATTCAGTGAGAGGTAGAGAGAGAGAGGGAGGTAGAGAGAGATTCAGAGAGAGGTAGAGAGAGAGAGAGATTCAGTGAGAGGTAGAGGGAGGTAGAGAGAGATTCAGAGAGGCAGAAAGAATAAGAACAGGTATGTGTGTTTTTACTCAGGGGCAGGTAAAGTTAGACTGAGGTAGTGTTTAAGGAGATTCGAGTTCTATAACTACCCCCACCGAACACTGACTCACCTCAGGCTACTCATCGTCCAGCAGAGTCTGGTCTACTTCCCACAGCTGTGACCTTTGTGAGGTGCACATATGTTCCAAATGTACGTGCACGAGTGTGCAGACACACACACACACACACACACACACACACACACACACACACACACACACACACACACACACATACACACACAGTCACAGTCATATTTCGTGTGCAACTTATTAGATGTGACAAAATATTGCCACTGGATCTGAAAAGTCAAGTGTGGGACTGTTGCTCAAGCAGTCAGTCATTCATCTAGGCATTCGAACTAAGGAAATGAAATATGTTAAAGATGAAGCTGTGCTTCTCTTCATTCACATCTCTAATTATATTACAGGAGTATATGCATGGCAAGTAATACTGAATGAAGAGTTCATTTAGACAGCTATGATAAAGATTTAATCCACTGAGATAACTACATAGTAGCCACACATATATGATATCTCTATATATCCTACAGTGGCAGCCTGAGGGCATTGACAATGAGCTTAATTTAGCGAATAACTCAATATTAATAGACATGTTATTTATTATTATTATTATTATTATTATTATTATTATTATTATACACCTTTTTATCTCTCCTCCCCTGTTGTGTTCTGCCTGGCCTGCTGTCTTCTGTGTGCTAGAGAGGTATGTTTTCTAGGCCAGGGTGCAAAAGGGTGTGAGAGTGCCTGACTGTGTGTATGTGTGTATGTGTGTGTGTGAGTGAGTGTTCCTGACTGTGTGTGACTGTGTGTGTGTGTGTGTGTCTGAGGTACAACAGTGCCCTGGGTGTTTGCTGCCTGTGGATACATATGGCTAATCTTTCCCGGTCACCATCTCCACTTTTATCTTCTTACACCCTGGCTCTCCACTGTTTGATGTCAAATTAGTCCAGGAATAACTAATTCTTTATTCTCCTGAATCTGGCACACTGAGAGAACTTTGTTGTAGTCCTGGGAGGCAAACAATGCTTCAAGGAGTTAAACCTAATGAAAGCCTTTGATCCTGAAAGATATTAGAGAAGCAGTGAAAGAAAAAGAGTGAGTGAGAACATGGGGGAAACAGTCAGCTTTTCTAAAACTGCAACTCCAAATCCAAATGCAAATGATATTCAAATGTGTAGGGTATTTTTTTTATTCTTTCCTTTCCCCCTTTTTAATTAATGATTACAGTTTTGTTTGTATTAGACTTAACCTACTAAAGTATGAGCGCTTTTCTCTTTGCCACATCATTTCATATTTATATCATTGGGAATGAAAGTTCTATTTTCAAGTTGTTACAACAGATTAAAGTGTCAGAATACTAAAGGAGAAATATGAGGACAGCCAATCTGGAGAGGAGAGGAGAAACAGAGGCAATAGAAATAGATTTGTGTAGTTTTCCTTTTGGGCATTTTAGCATTGTTAATTTTCCTCAGCTTTTTCCTGCTTAGTACATTATGATAGCTCTCCCTGGAGCAAATAAAGTGAACTAGTCTAGAGCAAGACGGTGCTTAATGATTTCTTTGTTGGGATGTCAGCGTAGTCGCTGGAGAGATGAGAGTAGAGCTGACCCAGGCTTTAAGCATGTGACAGGGAACATGTGTAATTGAAAGGAACTGAAGGTGAAGGCAAGACTCTTAACAATGTGCATTCTGCTTCGAGGAGTAATGGTACACTGTGATAGCTCCTCATATGAGTTCGCCCACAATCTCGAAAAGGGAGAAAGGGGAGCTCTAGAGTGGTGTGGAAAAAAAAACAACAGACACATACTGACAGCATAGCCAGCAATAGAGAAAAACTTTGGTTTGATATTACTCCTAAAGCCAAAGAGCATTGTGAGTGCATGTCATACAGAACCACCAGTGCTCCAGCTACAACACCACAACTTTGTGTCCTTCAGAGTGTCTCCAGAAACCTTTTCTTTAACCTTTCTTCATGTTCATGTGTCACCCTCTTCCTCATTTTGGGTTTAGATAAAGCTCTATTTCCTCAGTGTATTTGTGTGTGTGTGTATGTGTGTGTGAGTGAGCTCCACAGCTGTGAATGGTCAGGCCCGGCCTGGGGGCTTGGCTCACGGGACTGATGAAGTACAGGCTTGTGGCCCCGGGGGGTGTTTGGGAACGGGCCACATCAGCTGCCTCCTTTTTCCACTTCTGCCTTTCTTTCAACCACTGAACCTCCAGCTTCCACAAAAGCAAATAAAGAGATCTTGAGGACGTGGCGGAGTGGCAGGCCCCGAAATGTAAAGCGTACGCAATCACTCAGACACAAGTGGCACCGCTAAAAATTGCCTTCATATATCAGCTTATGGTTTACAGGCACTGGCAGAAAGGACACTGAAAGGTCAGAGGGAAAAACATATAGATGTGTCAAGCCTGGTGCTCAGGGCGGCAAGACCGCACTGTGATGAGATGTGAGATGGGCTCTGGAGGGACAGAAGAAGTGCTTGATAGGGCAGGATTCTTTTTCCCTCCTTGCTCCCCCTTCCTCCAGCGGAGGGAGGGGCGTCGGTGGTGCAGGCGTCAGCACCGGAGACCAGGGACGGCAGGGCTGTAACCTCTCCTGCCGACCCCCGGTGACAAGACAGATAGCTCCATTCATCTGCGGCTGAGCAGCGGCAGGTCGGTGCATTTTTCACCCTGAGGCCGGGATGGATCTGCTCGCTGGGAGGAATGTCAGCGGCCTGAATGCCCTGATCGCTCACGTTTCTCCCATCTTCACCTGTATCGCGTGGCAGCGTGAGGGGGTGTGGGCGAGCCTCCCCGCGGTGAGCGTCACGCGGACGTGAGGGACGGTCTGGGAGGCGTGAGGAACGTCCGGATGTACGCCCGCTGCGGCCTGAGCTAGGAGCGCGCCAACCAAGCGATACGACCTCGTGATGAGGCATGCTGGGAAGGGTTAGTTGTTGGCAATAGTCATGAGTTACACCGCATGTAAAATTTAAGAAGGATAGTTGACCTCATGTATTGATTTGTTTGTGCTTCCCTATGCGTACATGGCTACTGTGTGTGTGTGTGTGTGTGTGTGTGTGTGTGTGTGTGTGTGTGTGTGTGAGGGTTAATGCCATAGTGTTTTACAAGGCGTTTTCTTGTGTTTGGTCCTCAGTGTTTTATGGCAGGTGTTTGGAGTGTGTGCTCACACTACCCAAGCAGAGGCCTTTCTTTCCTTATCAGCAGGCACCTGTGAGCCGACCAGTAAAAAGCAACGGGCAAGATTACAGATTAGAATGTGGATTACAGATTAGGAATGTGGATTACAGATTAGAATGTGGATTATGGATTAGGAATGTGGATTACAGATTAGGAATGTACCTTTTAATATGCGTGAGCAATCAGTTTGTCTAGTAAGGCAGGGGGAGTGTCCTGGAGGACAGGAGGCGTGCGCCTCATCCCCTCTGGGCCTGGTCCTGGGCGTCTCTTCTCGACCTGGCAGGCTCTGTAAGGGTTTTGGGCTGGTACCACTGTCCGCACTGCGCAGCCCGTCTCCGCTGAACCGCTGGGCCCTGCCCTCGTCTGCACTCGTGAGGGCTGCTCTTCAAAGTGTGTTCCGCCTCCTCCGACATTAAACGCAGTTAGTGCTCGACCTGGTTCAGCGTGTGATCGATGTGGGTCAGCTCGGAGAGAGAAGGGAGGAGGTGCTGTGTGTGCGCGCGCGTGTGTGTGTGTGTGTGTGAGAGAGCGCGTGTGTGTGTGTTTTATGGCAGGAGGGGCGGGCTGGGTGTGAGTATTGTGCGAGGCTGAAATAATGATGATTTAAATCGGTATCTAAAGCAGAGCTTGGGCCACATCTGGTGTGGGGTGGAGGGGCCGTGACTGTAGTACTCAGACACAGCTTCGCTGGATCACTAGCAGATGACAATTTTCTGCCCCGTTGAGGCCCCCTGAAATAGCATCCCCCCTCCCCCCTCCGCGTCGTCACGCCTCGCGCGCGACAAACCCCCCTACCCCCCAACGTCCCTAAATCCTATTCAACTCCTGCCAACCCCCTAAAACAGGTAGGATGAGACACTGGCTCCCACGAGACCCACGCCATTTATAAACACAAAATTTTTGTATATATATACTTAAAAAATTTACGCGGCACTACAAAGAAAAACCCCTACCTCGGCCCCCAACGTCCGAAGTTTCCTGTCACAAAATCCAACAGCTAGTGTAGCTTATATAAAGTATAACACTGAAGATGTTAAGATGAGCCCTAATAAGACTCCACAAGCACACAGGTATGGTCCCTGCTTTAAAGTCAGCTCTAATTTAACTTACACATGCAAGTATCCGCACCCCAGTGAGAATGCCCTCAACACCCAACCGGAACAGAGGAGCGGGCATCAGGCACGCACACGCAGCCCAAGACGCCTTGCTACGCCACACCCCCAAGGGTACTCAGCAGTGATTAATATTAAACATAAGCGAAAGCTTGATTTAGTTAGAATTAAGAGGGTCGGTAAAACTCGTGCCAGCCACCGCGGTTATACGAGAGACCCAAGTTGACACACACGGCGTAAAGCGTGATTATAGGTAGACAATAAACTAAAGCCAAAACCCCTCAAAGCCGTCATACGCTATCGAGGGCCGTAGGTCCCAAAACGAAAGTAGCTTTAACACAAAACGCCTAGACCACACGACAGCTGGGAAACAAACTGGGATTAGATACCCCACTATGCCCAGCCATAAACCTTGATGATAAAGCACAAATATCATCCGCCAGGGAACTACAAGCGCATTGCTCGAAACCCAACGGACTTGGCGGTGCCCCACACCCACCTAGAGGAGCCTGTTCTATAACTGACAATCCCCGTTCAACCTCACCACCCCTAGCCTCTTCAGTCTATATACCACCGTCGTAAGCTCACCCTGTGAAGGATTAACAGTAAGCAAGATGGGCAAAACCCAAAACGTCAGGTCGAGGTGTAGCATATGGAGTGGGAAGAAATGGGCTACATTTTCTGAATACAGAATATTACGGACAACGTCATGAAACCTGCCGTTTAAAGGAGGATTTAGCAGTAAAAAGAAAACAGAGAGTTCTTTTGAAGCCGGCCCTGGGGCGCGCACACACCGCCCGTCACTCTCCACTACAACCATTTTCCACAGGAAAATATTACCAAACCCAAGACTAAGTAATACAACAACTGGTCACCCCCAGTGGAGACAAGTCGTAACACGGTAAGTGTACCGGAAGGTGCACTTGGAACAACCAGAGCGTAGCTAAGAAAGCCTAAGCACCTCACTTACACTGAGCCGATACCCGTGCAAGTCGGGTCGCACTGAGCCGCATAGCTAGCCGACATCCCCGCCCAAGTGCACACAAATACATAACCATGAATCAGCCTCAAACAACTAACTAAACCATTCTACCCCCCGAGTATGTGAGACAGAAAAGGACCCTCTCGAGCAATAGAAAAAGTACCGCAAGGGAAAGCTGAAAGAGATATGAAACAGCCCGCCAAAGCACAAAAAAGCAGAGATTAACACTCGTACCTTTTGCATCATGATCTAGCCAGAACAATCAGGCAAAGAGCCCTACAGTCTGACCCCCCGAAACTAAGTGAGCTACTCCGAGACAGCATATTAGAGCCAACCCGTCTCTGTGGCAAAAGAGTGGGAAGATCTCCGAGTAGAGGTGACAAACCTAACGAACTTAGTGATAGCTGGTTGCTTAGGAAATGGATATAAGTTCAGCTTCGTGCCATTCTAAGATCAACATAATAAGAATTAACAAGAACTTAAGAAGACAAAGAAGTTAGCTAAAGGAGGTACAGCTCCTTTAGAAAAGAACACAATCTTAACAGATGGATAAGGATCATACTAAACAAGGTTTACTGCTACAGTGGGCTTAAGAGCAGCCACCTGAACAGAAAGCGTTGAAGCTCGGGCAGAAACAAAAGCCAATTATACGGATATAAACTCCAACTCCTCCAACTATACTAAGCCACTCTATGCATACATAGAAGAAACAATGCTAGAATCAGTAACAAGGGGGCACGCCCCCCTCCCGGCACACGTGTAAGTCAGATCGGACTCACCACTGACAAATAAAGAGCCCAACCAAAGAGGGCACCGCAGACCAAACAACAACCAAGAAAAACCTGCAACCGAATAATCGTTAACCCAACACAGGAGTGCCAACATAGGGAAAGACACAATGAAGAAAGAAGGAACTCGGCAACCACGGGCCCCGCCTGTTTACCAAAAACATGGCCTCTTGCAACCCACACATAAGAGGTCCAACCTGCCCAGTGACAATAAGTTTAACGGCCGCGGTATTTTAACCGTGCTAAGGTAGCGTAATCACTTGTCTTTTAAATGAAGACCCGTATGAAAGGTGTCACGAGGGCCCTCCTGTCTCCTACTTCAAGTCTGTGAAATTGATCTGCCCGTGCAGAAGCGGGCATAATAGCATAAGACGAGAAGACCCTGTGGAGCTTAAGACCAATTAATCAATCGTGCCTAACAGCCCACCACCCTAATAGGAAATAAAGAGCCAAACAAGCATATCGACGCATGATTAAATTGTCTTCGGTTGGGGCGACCATGGGGGATAAAAAAGCCTCCAAGAGGAAGCAGGGGACCAGTTCAACCGATCCCTAAGAGCCAAGAGCCACCGCTCTAAGCAACAGAAAACTCTGACCAATAATGATCCAGACACTAGCCTGATCAACGAACCAAGTTACCCCAGGGATAACAGCGCAATCCTTTCCCAGAGCCCATATCGCCGAGAGGGTTTACGACCTCGATGTTGGATCAGGACATCCTGGTGGCGAAAATTCTACCAAGGGTTCGTTTGTTCAACGATTAAAGTCCTACGTGATCTGAGTTCAGACCGGAGAAATCCAGGTCGGTTTCTATCT
>JAOYMR010000008.1:5065688-5097102 GCA_025802075.1 Tenebrosternarchus preto
GTGTGTGTGTGTGTGAGAGAGAGAGAGAGAGAGAGAGAGAGAGAGAGAGAGAGTGTGTGTGTGTGTGTGTGTGTGTGCATGCCTGTGTGTGAGGGCCACAGCTGTAGATGTTTCCCTGGTGACCCCGCAGACCTCTGTCCCCTGCGCTGACTTTCCACTTACATCTGCTGCAGCTGGAAAGCTGCATTTCACACACTCTGCACCTGAAGGCATTCACACACACACACACACACACACACACACACACACACATACATACACACACACAAACAGACACACACACACACACACACACACACACACATACATACACACACACACACAAACAGACACACACACACACACACACACACACATTGCTGCCCCTGGGTCTCCCTCTGCACCATACTGAGCCCATGTGTCTGCTCTGGACTAGTTCAAGAGTCCTGCTACATTCTGTTAGGAAATGTGTGTGTGTGTGTGTGTGAGTGTACTGTATAAATGTATGTGTGTGAGTGTGAGTGTACTGTATAAATGTATGTGTGTGTGTGTACTGTATAAATGTATGTGTGTGTGTGTGTGAGTGTACTGTATAAATATATGTGTGTGTGTGTACTGTATAAATGTATGTGTGTGTGTGTGTGTGTGTGTGTACTGTATAAACCTTTTTTGGTAGCAGGAATTTAGGGATTTGACTGCAATAACAATTACAAACACTGTAATACAATGTGCCACAGAATAATGATTAACTCTTGTATTCTAGCAGGGTCATTTAGCCAAATATGTAAATTTTTTTCTACAGAATTTAATCTAGTCAATATACATACACATTTATTTAGTATTATATCTAAAACATGTAAAAGCTGGAATTTTGTTTTGTTCCAAAATTGCACAATAAACTCTCCATATGCTTATTAACATGATGTTGCAGTGTTTGTTTGATTTTGCTCATTCTTAACCTGACAAACAGGAGAACAAGAACAGGAGATTATGTGTAGTAGGCTGGTCTAAAAGTATTTACTAAAAAGTAGAGCTGCAATAAAGTGCTTTTAGTCAAAGAATCCAAGTTTAAGGCAAAATATTCTTCTAAAATGTGACTTGAACTGTATTTTTTATTTACATTTTTTAACATGTAAATAACCCACTAAACAAAACTTTACAACAATGGATATTAGCAATTTTCGAAACCACTGGATGTGTGTAGAATAACAACATTGTTACCTTAGACGTAATTAAGTAGAACTATAGAAGCAAAGCTAATAAGTAAACATTCTATTATTAACCAAAATGAAATACACTAAAATGAAAAAGCTGCAGTGTAATAAGAAAATCAAAGCACTATCTAACCAGAAAATGAAGGAAGGAAATAAGCTTGGTAAAAAAAACAACAAACCAGCTGATTAAATCAAGGAAGGAAGTAAATAAATAGAAAGAGTAAAATATAAACCCAAGTACTGGGGAGAGGGAGCTGACGGAGTCAGAACAAACCTCCTGTCTGAACACCCACCTAAACATTTCACTATTACTGCTGTAGCAACCAACAGTGGGATCTGAATACTACACTAGAGAAACCAGAGAAGACTGAATATGGCTCCATTATAAGCAAAGAGTAAGTCTGCCGTAGAGCCCAGGGTCACTGTCTTTAGGGGTAAGAGAACGTTCTAAAGGCTTTCTGGCTCTTTGAAGAAGCAGTCAAAACTCAAACTGTGCACCTTTCACAGGAGTTATATTATTTGAAAGCCATAGTTATTATAGTAGAGGAAACTAGCCCACCAGTCCGCAGTGACATTTAAGCAGTGCTATGTAAACTTTATTAAGTGTTGTGATCACTTCCCTTTCTACTATTCCTAGAACACTATCTGTGTATAACAAGGGTGGAAGAAAACAGATTCAAATAACGATTTTCAACTCCCTCAAGTCCTCTCTTGATGGATGCCATGAGTTTGTGACATTCTCCCTGAATGAGCTTGATGTTCTCAAGTATGGGGCACGTATGGTTTTTCATTTTTCACACAACAGTGATATTAATCACTGTCCTTGTGTCTCATATAGACAATTTGGAACATTTTGGTGGGATTCTGGTTTTATAGCACAGAAAAGTGAAATTAGAATCGTCTAAAACAGTCTATAACCTATTTGTAAGTGCACCGTTTCCACACCAACAGGGTTTTTCTGTGATTTTTTAAAAATCAGAATTTAATAATGCACTGTTACTTAACAGATGAGTTGAGACAGAGGTAGGGAGATCATTCCACAGAGCCGAAACGTGACTCTCCAGGCTAAATCTGTGTTCACTCGGTGTGGATGCTGGTTGTTGTTCAGCACCCTAGACTCACTGTGCACGATGGTGTTTACTGAGTCTTCAGTGATGATAAGGTAACAGCTGTGTAGGACTGGGGTTCCTCACTAAGGCCCTGTTACTCTCAACCACCCACTACTGACTCCTGTCACATTGGCTGAACATGCTCAGTTGAACAGTGAACATGTAAAAACAGTTTGTTGAAAAACACCTTTTCCCCTTGATAGGATGCATGAAATCAGGTAATTCATTCATGCATATATACATGTAGGTATATGTATATATAGTGAAGCATTTACACATTGGAAACTGTGGCCAGTGGCTGGTTTCTCCCATAATCCCCAGTGCTAGACTGCCACATTAACCCCTCTTGACCCTCTATTCTCACCTGTAATAAAGCAGAGGACAAGACTCACACACACACACACACACACACACACACACACACACACACACACACAGACACAGACACACACACACACATACACACACACACACAACCTGAACACAGAGCAGAGCAATGGGCCTTAGAGTGCTCATGCTCATTAGCCCAGCTTCAGTACCCCACGGAGGAGGGGTGTATGTGTGCATGCTTGTGTGTGTGTGTGTGCCTGTGTGTGTGTGTGTGTGTGTGTGTGAGCAGGCCGGGTAGTTATTAGTCGACTGGGTGAAATCTCTGGTGGCACGCAGTCAGATGAAAGAGGAGAAAAGAGAAAGTAAGATGTGTGACAATGTGCTAGTGGTGTGGGGGCCAGCTGCTCAGGTTCTGAGTGTGTGTGTGTGTGTGTGGTAAGCGAAGGTGGACAGAGAGGGGCCATCAGTTCACAGCCTGTGAACCCCTCATTAGGCTCTTTCCCACCGAGACAGAGCTGAGTGAGAGGGGTGGGGGGAGCTGTCAGTACGCATGATCACAGTCCCTGTCTTTATACACACACACACACACACACACACACACACACACACAGATGTCACACTCATTACACGCGACTGCCACGGACAGACACACACCGGCGTGTGCATGGCTGGCACGCAGCGAGAGGCTCTTTTGAACACACTCTCACTGTTTCTCTCTCTCACTCTCTTTCTCTCTCTCTCTCTCTCTCTCTTTCTCTGTCTCTCGGTCAGAGTGTCAGTGGCTATGGGAGTAGTCTGCTGAAGTGAAATCTGATAATCAGGAGTGACAGGCCTGATAGAATAGGAGTGGGCGTCAGGGAAAGCGTGCTAGAGGGACCGGCCGGGGGAGGAGGCTCGGAGAGTTCGAGAGAGTGCCACTGAACAGTTCTTCAGCACAGCTATATTGCTTATTTCTCGACAGAACTTCGCCCAGGCAGAGTTAATTAGTCGCCGCTGAGACCTCAGCTACACAAATGATGCTGTTAGAGGAACAGCGCAGCACTGCTCAATCAGATTCACCATCAGTGTTGTCATTTGTAACCACTGCCTAGAAATGTCACATGTGCTCTAACCGAACATGCATTTCCATGGTATCAGTGAACAAGAGTGTAAGTTTGTCCATCACTAGAAACCTCATGAGTGATGAGAACACTCTCAGAATAGGAGTGTGTATGTAAGCATGTGTGTAAGATCAGCAGGGGCTCTGTCTCTCTCTCTCTCTCTCTCTCTCTCTGTATGTGTGTTGTGGAATAGAGATGTCTGGCCCCTCTCTCTGTTATTGATCACCCAGCACTTTGAGAACAAAGAGTTAATCCCTGAAAGGCGAAATAGCACAGATTTTGTCTCAGTCATGAAAGTTTAAAATGTCTTCTTTTTTCGTTTGGCCCAGTGAGACATGTTCTCAGTGTAGCTGGCTGCGTGACCTGGGGCACATTGGAGAACCAATACTGAACCCTATTCATCCTACATTGAACCAGTCAATACCTATTATTAGCTACTGTTGGCCTATTCACACAACTATGGCAGAGGAAAGTAGGTTTTGAAATTGGCCAGAAGACTGAAATCCTGTCCATCTACTTTTTCTCCCTTCAAGGACTGGAATCACTTCTGTTCAGACTGTGCTTTAATCGCACAAGGGGAGAAGCTAAGTGACAAATAATTTAAATAACGGATGCGACCCTCTTCTCTCACGTTCACCTGAGATGGATCTGTATAATAAGAAAGAACAATAATGATAATAAGTACTGATGATGATGATGATTATGTCTTACTGTGAATACACTCTTCAAATTACACTGAATACCGATTTGTAGTTTTGTTGCATTGTTCGAGTGTTATGTTTTGTTATTATGTCCATAAGATTGATTCTCCTTTTTTTTTTTTTTTTTGGCCATATTGTTAGTTGTTTATCATAAAGGAGCATCGTCTGGTGCTCAGCAGCGAAAGCACAGTACAGGGAAGAAAGGTGGCTGGCGTGCTTTAACTCAGGTCCTGGTCCTACGGGCGGTGTAACACAGTAAAGCCCAGTTGATGACTAATGGGGATCCGGCCACTCCAGTGACAGTATTGGGCCACTGCAAAGACTCAGACAGAGAGCGAGGAGCTTGTTTGCTAATAGGTAATAAATTGTGGGTTTAATTATAACAGCGAGGTAATTACAATAAAGGAAACACCCAGACCTCAGAGGAGAACGAAGACACGAGAAAATCCCCTTTAAAGAAACAATAGCTCCTAACTGCCCGACACCCGGCTGCTGAGGAGCAACAAAGCCAGACTGAAATTGAACTTTCTCTGTAAAATTTAGGTTGTTTTTTGTGTGTGTGTTCTAGATTTAAGAAAAGTCCTTAAAAACCAACAGGACCTGAGGGAGGACAAAGTGCAGAGACTGTATTGTAGGCCTGTGCTGAAGGACAATTCTGCCCGTGTCTGTGGGATCTTTGTGAGCACTGGTGCTGGTGGTGGTGGTGGTGGTTGTGGTGGTGGGGGCTCTTTTCTCCGTCTCCATCTCTTCCTCTTCCTCTCTGACATTCGCTCTCTAAAGCTCATTGTTTAGGTGGCCTGCCGACCCAACTTCAGTCATGCCTTAAAAGCTGAAATCATTGTTGATTTTCCACACACACACACACACACACACACAAACACATAATGACTGAATTTGTCAGTAGTGGTCCAAAATCAAAACCAGTCTTCAGAGCACTGGGTTTTTTGTCATGGTCTGAAATGCACCAGTACTTATAAATAAGAGCAGAAAATAAACCCGCTTTGTTCATTGTTGCTGACTTCATATACCAAAAATGTGGAGGTCTGTCTTGCTGTACGTTGTTCCACAGGTCAAGTTCTACTTAAGCGCTGTGTACTTGTTGCATGGCTAAGTGAAACAACTTTTGCTAATGTGACCATAATGTGTGATAATCTGATTTATGTAAGCAATATCATCTTCACTGTCTGCTGAGCAAAGCCAGACAGCAAAGCTGAATGCATGTGTGGGTTGTGGAACTGAAATGGCTCCTGTCATATGGGAGAGTGATATCATTGTACCTGAAGTGGTTTGCAGTGAGATTAGAGGAGGAGTGTTCAACTCAAGGTCAGGCCCCGCCCCTCTGTTGCTAGCTGCTGTCAGTCACACTTCTCGTGCTGGTTGTTCCTGAGATCAGGCTGCTTAGTGAGGACAGAGGGAAGAGGTGCCTCTCCCCGACCTCACCGCTTGCCTTCAAACACTCACCGTCATTCTCAAGGGAGCTGGCCCTCAGTGCATGTTCATATGTGTGTGTGTGTGTGTGTGTGTGTGTGTGTGTGTGTGTAGATTCACAGCCAAATTACTGGACACTAAAAAAGAAGCAGATAACTTTCATACAGAAGAGCTGAACTGGCCTAAAATGTAATCTCCTTTCACATATGAGAAGCATTTCCAATAATCGTAGATCTGCCAGAAGATTGAGCATGTTCTTCTCCTTCAGCACATCTCCTCCTGCTCCCTGCCTGGTCCTCACTTTGGTGCAGGAGACCTAGCAGGACTCTGTGGAGAACCCAGCTGTATGGGGGACATCCACTGCTCCAGAGTATTTCTGGTACAACTCCTACACCCATCCAGATCCACTATAACAGCCTCTCATGTCAGCCTTTGCTCCTTTAGCCCTTCCTCACAGCCTTTCCCCTCACAACCCCTCCCATGTCCAGCCTCTCCTGTATCATCCCTTCCTCTATCAGACCCTCCCCTCAGCCCCACCTCTGCCCTTATATGCACCTACACAATCCTGAGTGGAGGCCCTTCACCCAACCCAGAAGCAAAAACAAACAAACAAACCAAAAAACTGAATTAGAGAAAAATGCCATATGGAGAAAAATATATCCATATCCTTTATTCACATTTTTTTACAGTCATAAATAAGAGGGATGAAATTGTTTTATTAAATGTATGTAGCCCCATTTCAGCCTTGAGAAACCCATCAAGAATCAACCTCATAAAATTTGTGCTCCCACAAGAGTCACTAAAAAGTCAACACTGCCGCAGAATCAATGGAAATGGCGTTAACGCATGAAACATTCAAGTACACCAACTCCAAAACAGCAATAAAAAACAATTCAACATAAATAGTGCAGCCAGTACCACAGCTCGATCGGGTCTGGCTGAAGAGTCCTCAGAAGTAGAGAAGCAGGCCTATCTGTGGCTGTTCTACACAGACGTGTCACACCGTCCTGCAGACCCTTAATCCTGACTGACTCCGGTTCTTTTTTTGCTTCGAGCACTTCACTGAGGTTTTGGGGATTTGGCCGTGGACCTCATACAGTATTGCCATGGTCACCAGGTCTTTACTCCATATAATGGTCGGCTGTCAGTATGATGCACGTTAGTTGTTAAAAGATATTACCCTGGATGCAGCTTCTCCCAGCCTGTGACAGGAAGTATCGGGCCACTTTTGATAAACAAAGACACCATGGTGCACATGCCCCTTCCCTGACAGTGACTGAATGAGGGCAAGATGTACAGTGACAAACGGCGGAGCAGAGGTGCGCCGAGACGCGTGCTGTCCACACACCCGCTGACGGCCAGCGCAGAGCTGTCACATCGCCTTCACCTGGGAGAGCCTCTACGGGTCTCCTCAAAACGAAGCGCGTGGCGCCCTCGGACGAGGCCGGGGTGAGGGGGAGCTGTCAGCTCGGCTCCTGCCGGCCCGGCGGTTTTGGCCCGGAGAACCACTCGCACGCCACCCGGTACGACGGAAATGTAAGCTTTTCTGGACTTTTCTCCTAGAGTGGACGCTCGGAAGGTGCTGGGCTGACAAGACGATGAGATTCTGTTGTTCTAGTTTAGCGATCTTCATAGGCAGAGCTGTTACTCTGTAACTTTGGCCTTTAATGTAGATTTATAGCCCTGTGGAGATCAATAGCAGAACAATGTGCAAAGACAGTGAAGAACAAGGACTCTTCCCGAGGCTTTCGACAGTAATGGCAGCCTCCTTCTTGTTACAAAGGACAATGAAAAAAAAACCTGCCTTGTGACAAAGCAACACAATTCATCGCAAGCAGTTTGACTAGGGGGGAAAACAAGAAAAAACTCAATTTTATCACAGAGAGGACATTCAAAATGTTAAAAAGGAGGTATTGTGATCCTTTTTCAACAAATCACAATGCTTGTGGATTCATGAAAATATTTTTGCCCAATAGAGAAGATTTAAATATATAACATTAACGAAAACCAGAAGCTAGGAAGTATTGAAAGGAAGGCTAGGTGAGAAATAGACCGAGGGGGGGGGGCTAGACTGCACACAACTCTTTTGTCACCTGGGGATGCGTATTTGCCCATTAGATGTTGACCCGATTTAGAAGTGCAGCTGTGAAGGAACGCTATGTCAGAGCCTTCCAGCATCCCCAACCTCCCTCCCCACCACACCCCCTTTTTCTTGCTCGCTGGAGAGGCGGCTGTTGACACTGCAAGACTCTTGTTAGAAGTCAGGGTGCCTTCTCTCTCTCTCTCTCTCTCTCTCTCTCTCTCTCTCTCTCTTTCTCTCTCTCCTTCTCTCTCTCTCCTTCTCTCTCTCTCTCTATGGTTGTGGTTCTCTGTCAGAAAGATGTTTGTCTGCTGTGCTTAGCGTCAAGGGAAGAGGGGAAGGTACCGCGGCCCAGTTGGGCTTCGTTAGGACTGGGCCGTCTCCTCCCGTCTCCAGGGCAACCATGCCATGTCACTCAACATTAGGTTATTAATGCAGCCCTGGCAGCCGCCTCCCGTACGCCTGCCTGGGTGGGAGACTGGCTAGAGCAGAGCCGTGAGGACACAGATCCACTTCAGCACACAGCACGCAGCCAAAGCCGTCCACTCTTGGACAGCACCTGGTCGGAAGGTGAAAGTGGACTGAATACCGTAAGCCTCCATCTTGTCTCTTCTCTGTAGCACCCTCTCTGATCCCTCCGTTTCACAGCTGCCAAGCTGCTGTACCTTTCCTCCCAGCACATATACTACAAGGCCATCTGACTGCATTTATTCAGAAAAGTTGGCCCTCGGTTTCCTGCAGTAGTCATCATGCTCTAAATCTTTCCTTTCCTCTGTTCCACCTCTCTCCATTCCTCCCTCGCTCTATTGCTCTCACCCCCCCCGGCCCGCGCCCCCCCCCCCCCCGCCGACGGAGACGGAGACGGATAAAGAGAGACAGAAAAAGAGAGGGCGTGAGAACCGGTCAAACTTTTTAAAAAGTAACAAAATTTTTAGGTGTTGGGAATTAAATGATATTCTGACATAGAATGTCCTCTCTCTCTCTCTCTCATTGTTTCATTCCTCAGAGAACATTTATGGGTAATAATTGTAATGTTTAAAGTTTGGTTTTGATTTCTTCAATTATAGCAAATGTTTTATCCTAGTTTAATGAAAAGAGATAGAGGATTAGTGATGTCCAAAGACTACGACACCAAGTAAAATAAAGTGACCCTCCTCTCTGAGTTGGAACTGCACCAGTCATCAGATCGGTTCTACTTCCAAATGTTATTCATCAACTACATTCATTATTATACCAGCTCCTCAGTTCACAAGTTCATGTGGTTGTAATAGAATCAATCAGAAATAAAATGTAATGTAATTCCAAAGACTTTGATTTCTTATGAGCTAGATTTAGAAGAAAAGTTATAAGAAAAGTTTGTGAACCCTTTGGAAGTAATTGTAGTCTTTCTTAAATACCTCCCAAATTGTGGTCTTAAGTCATGTTAATAAATAAAGACTTAACGCACACTTTGCGTATTTATTGAACAAATGGTTGTAAATATTAGCCCTCGGGTTTATCGAGCTGTGGTGAATCCATCACTGCCCAGCATTTTCTGTACCTCTACAAACACTTTCTGCCTCAGTTCAACAATTGCAAGTGGGATTTTGTTGTTTTTTAAGAATATTTTAGCTGTCAGATTCTATACATTTTGTTTTTTTTTTTCCCACTAAGGCAGATATTACAGTCTTGACTTGGACATTCTAAAATACACAGGTTCTCCTGTTTCAGCCCTTTGGTTGCTGATTTATTTCTGTGATTTGTTCCATTGACTTGCTCCTGACCAATTTTGTTCTTTAGATCACAGATATAGGCCTGACATCCCACTATGGAATTTCTGATGTTGAAATGCAGTGTTTTCTCCATTGAAGATGCAGTCTATTCCACCATCATTTTTCTGGTAGTGTTGTGGACGGAGATCTACCCGAGTCTTGAGACCGAGCCGACTTACAAGTTACATGAACAACAAAAATTTATTAGGTTACTGGTTGCATAAACTAACGTGCATTCTCAATTGTAAAGACATGGAACAGTGCCTGAAACCTAAACATTAAATTTATGCTAGGCTGCAAACTAATGCTAGCTAACAAGAAAATGACAGAAGGACAATGGAACACGTACAAAACCTAGAAACACGTTACTGCTTAAAATTATATGGAACTTACTAGAAAAAGTACTTATTAGCTATTGGTCTCACTGGCTAGTATACATTTGATCCCAACTACAGGCCAACTCTTGCTCTCCATACCAAACTTCCAGTTGTCTTCTAAAATTCGGCATCATTTTCCCAGTGTACTTTATTTTGATGCTGCATGTAGCACTTCAACAATGTCCATCTGACTATATAGTAGATGTTTAAAATGTAATGAAGTGCTTCACACTTGCTTGCACAGCTGATAAAGGACCTCTGTCCAAAACGTCCTGCTTCTTTGGAAACCTTGTGTACTTTACTACACTGTTAAATATCTCTACTGTCCTACTATAGTACACTACAGCTACTCACCTGGAATATCTTCAGATTTACGAGCGACATATATTTTGTACTTTCAGTTACAAAAACAGATTTTTTTTTTCTTTTTGTACAAACTTTTTTTTTTTTTTTAATTCAAACATTTGGTTAGATTCATGTTTTTTCCCCCACACTGGAATTTTACGAGTCGCTAATCACTTAAACAACAGTCTAGGTGTGACGGTGGGGCGGAGGGAGCAGAGGCAGACGCTACAGGGAACATGCTTAAAGAGGGTTTATTAAGCAGGGTTGCCAAATATGTAGCGAGGCAAGCAGACAATAGCAAACAAACAGCAAATAGACACACGGATGAGACCGGTAACACCGGCGAGGCTGAGCAACAAGAGCAGTTTGTAACACGCACAATCACAGCAAGACGAGAGGCTGCTGAGAGGCCAGTGGGCAAACGCGTCTGTAATGTGCAGCGTTGTAGCTGCGTGAGGTGTGTGTGTTTATAGTCTGCGAGGAGACGAGCGCCAGGTGTGCCTAATACACTGGCGATTGGGATCTTGTTGGGCGTTGATTGGTGGGCGTGGCTTGGGAGCTGGGCGGCCGTCGCGACGTGACACTAGGTCAAGTATTGCGTTCCAGTTAAGAAAAAGTCTGAATGAATCACCATCTAATTTACATTCACATTGTGAATTTACATTGGCAGTAGTAAGTAAAGCCCCTTTCACACCCAGATCCCTTTCACATTGGTTTGTTAGTTGAATTATTAGTTGAGTTATGTTTTGTGGTGTGTTTTGTTCTGTCCTTTTTTGTCTAGCAGTGTGTTTTACTGTGTTTGAGATGTGTGTGTGTGTTTTGTTATTCCTTTCCACCTCCCCCCCCCACTGTTGGTGGGGACACTCTTTAATAAAAGAGTGTGTTCGGTGACAGAGAAGATCATGTCTCGTGATTCATCATCTCTGTCAGTGCCACAGTGGCATATGTGATTGAAGTGGCTTTGTGATCGATTTTCTATGATTATTCAGTTGGACATCAGTGAGGTTTGCAAGATCATTAGTCACAGATATATCACAGATCCACTCCTAGTTATTACTGCTTTCGATCAACTGAAAACAGTTTATCTCCCTTAATGATTTTAAATCCATTCTCAGTTCTGTTACCTATAGAATTCCCAGGTCTTAGTACTGGGCTCCTTCTTCTGAACTATCTGTCTCCTTCCACTGGGCAATATAATGAAGCATTTTTAAATCTCTGCAACCCCATATTAAATCCCCATTTCTTTCTTGATTTCATTTCTCATTAGATTTGTGCATTTTCTGTATTTACTTTAGTAGTGTTGTACTATCATACAGTATTTTGTGTTCTGCCAGATTGGCCCTGTTTATTTCTGCTTCTTAACCTTTGTACTGTTTAAAATGTGGTGTTTAAACAATATGCATTATTATTTTGAGATCAGACTCATTTAAGCCAACAGAAAGGTCACAAATAATAAAATTACAGGTCTTTGTTACAGTGGTGTGCAGAAAGGCCATCTGCAAACCCACAACGCATACAGACTTCAAGCGGACTGCAAGAGAATGTCACAGCAGATGAGGAAACTGTTGGAACAGAATGGCTGTGCCACAGAAGATTTGAAAAAACATTTCCCAGGCTGATTAATCTTGATTTCATCAAAATGCAGATGGTATGCTCAGAATTTGTGATAAACAGAGCAAATCCAAGGACGCATCTTGCAGGTTCCAAAATTCTGCAATGATTGCAGTCTCCTTCAACAGGAGGCCTTAGACATGCTGCCACTTCTCCAGCAAGGAACTTTTCCAACAAGGAACTTTTCCAACAAGGAATTTTTCCAAGGAGGAACACTTCCAATGAACTGGCACTGCTGTTTGAAGTGTAAAGTTTGTGACCCTATTCATTACTAAATATTTGAAAGTTGATCGAATCTATTCTTAGAATCCAGACTCTCTGCCAGTTCTATGCTGTATGAGAGACTGAGGCCACCTTATTACCAAACATTGCAAACATACGAAAGAGTGTCACTCAGGTAAATTCATAATTCATACTGCCAAAGAACTGCAAAAGTGGAGCCATCAGATGTCTCTCCAAGCTGCCTCCAACATGTGACAACTTCTGGGAGTAACTCTGCTTCTTTATCTATCTATCTATCTATCTATCTATATATATATTTTCATATATTCATTAGATTATATATGCTATATTTTTTAAAATTTTTAATCTGTAATGATGCTGCTGCTGGAATCTTAATTTCCCTGAGGCAACCCTCCCAAAGGGATCAATAAAGATCTGTCTGTCTGTCTGTCTGTCTGTGTCGATCTACACTCCTTTTTCTTTCTTGCCTTTTTATATATATTTTCTGTACTTATGTCTCTTTCATTGTCTACCTCTGCAATGTTTTCTCTCTCTCTCTTCCTCTCGCCATCTCTTTCTCTCCTCCCATCAATAGCAAATTACGTTCATCAATCGATAAACCAGTAGCGAGTCCTGGTACTGGGTCCACCATCCAATGTTTCATCCTGCATATTCCTGTCACTGTATAAAGCCTCCCAGGACATTTGGCAGCCTCACCAGTGCTGAATATATCACCATGGATAAGCTACATTCTCAGCTTCTTACACCGACATATTTTAAATATGCTTTTTGTCAAATGAACATATTATTTTGGGGTCACTTATTTAAATGGTTTACATGTAATTTACTAAGGAACCTGTTTGGACCATTAAAACTTAAAAAAAAAGGTTTTTTGCAGTTCATTCATAAGTGCAAAAAGTCATCCTGTTATCAGAAACAAGTACAGTAACATTAGTACAGGACTACAAATGGAATCAATACTTTAGAAAATATAAAATATTCCACAAAGACAGAGTAAAGAAAGCAAAATAATACAGATAATGGTCTAAATTACCTGTACTGCTTGCGAGTGTCATATCTTCCAGCATTAGTCTCTCGGATCTTTGTTGCCAGAACTCGAACAATATTGACAAACAGAATAAAGTTGAGCTGAAAGAAAATACGTAATGTTAAACACCAGACATGTAGCATTTTCTGCATTTCATCAGCAGCAGAATGTGAAATACCACACATCTAAGACCAAAATATTTATGTAAAGAAACAAATCTCCTACAAAATCTCCTACAAAAATTCATAACACAGCTTGTAAATCCTTAATGAAAATATTTTGGAATAATTTAACCTAAATTTGTTAAGAAAATTGGGTAAAACTTTTATGACATCTGGTAAGGGGAACCATTACTGGTTAATTGCTGGTTAACATCATGAAACATGCTTTTGAAACCAGAACAGAGGAGTCTTTGATGAAAACACATTTCAGTTTTACCCATAATTCAGTATTTGCATCTCAACTTTTAGAATTTTCTGGTCTTCTAAGAGTGTCAGTGACTTCTTAATTCAAGTTCAAAGCCACGGGCCTGCTAATTCACAGTAAACTAATTAGAAAGCCCATTTATTCAGCTCCTGGAGATCGCTTTGCTATTTAAAGTTGCCCCTTTGCCGTTGAAGTTGCCATGGCACTAGGACCATGTGGTTTTGTTTATGGTTCTGTTTCATCTAGTCTCCAGCTTGTCTTGTGTCTCATCTCTTATACCATCCCTGCATAGTTTTCACTAACAACATCCTCAATCCTCCATCCTCACCTCCATCCTCACTTCCATTACAGCAAACAAAGACATACCACCTCAGCAAGGTGGTGTTACATAGACAAATAAAAAAAAAGACTTACATAGAAAACATAGGACTGATGGAACTCATAGAACTGATGTATATAGTCTCATAGAACTGATGGAACTCATAGAACTGATGTATATAGTCTCATAGAACTGATGCATTTAAATAAAAAAGCGAAAAATAATGAAATGATTCTACTGAAATGAATAACATTGTGTAGAAATGAATAAAGTTCTGTAGAAATAATAAAAGTGTGAGAAAATAATTCGTTTTCAACCTGGATTTAAAAATAACGAAATATGAGGCGCATTTTTCTTGGAGTTGCTTTCATGTATGTAGAATAAAAGCTTAATGCTGCTTCCAAAATATGAATAGAACCCCATAAAAGCATTCTCTCTCTCTCTCTCTCAAGCTCTCTCTTTCTTTCTTTCTCTCTCTCTCTCTCTCATGCCAAGTATTGGCAGGGTCGTGTTCCATAAGGCTGATAATTATCCAGATAATATCCAGATGAAATGGGTACTTGTCCTCTACGCCCAGATAAATATACCCCCATCAGCAGCTCAGTCATTTACAGTGCAACCGTGCGTGTGTCCCTGGTTACACAGTTGCATTTTAAATTCTGAATGACTGAATTATTTTCATGATTGCAGGAGAGTAAGAACAGGGGGAAAAGGAATATGTATATATTGTCCTTATTGTTGACATTTTTAAAATATTTTTTCCCTTCCAGAAAATTGTGTTATATATCAACAATAAGGACAATATATTTTATTTTATATATAAGGACAATATATTTTATTTTATTTTAGTGTTCTGTTGATATTTTTGCCCTTCCAGAATAAATATATTTATAGTTATTATATATTATAGGATTGAGGATGGAGGATGTTGTTAGTGAAAACTATGAGACACTACGAGACACTGACAAACTGACAAATTGGAGACTAGATGAAACAGAACCATAAACAAAACCACGTGGGCCCAACTTTAAGGGCAAAGGACACCCCTGATATGTAATAAGCAGTAATAATGTAATAATAACTATATATGTCCTAACGGTCCATTGGGATAATATGTTAAACTGGATGTTGTAATGAGAGCACAGACTTGCCGTATACACGCAGAGGCCTGGTTTGTCAGAACTGAGTGATGTGCTTCCCCTGACTAAGTTTCAATAATTATCATAAATGTTGTTTCTTCTGGAATGCTTTGAACTGCCATCAAAGGCCTCCTCTATCTCTAGGAGAAGATGCTTCATTACCTTTACAACCTGCTCGAACCAGTGCCTTTCATGCTTCCGCAGAGGATATCAGAACACTGAATATTTTTTGCGACTGGGTCTGCAGTTCAAACCTGCTTTTAGCAGTTGAGTGATAAATACCTCTGGGTTCTTCTCTAACAGCAAATGCATGTGGATCAAAGACCAGTGAAGCTAACACCTCACTGTAAACGACTGCGTCTTAAGAGTGGGCACGAATCCAGACCTTTGCGGTTTACTCGGGGGTAGTTACTGGGCATTGTCCTGATCTGGGTTCAGCTAAGCGAGCTCAGGTGGTGAGGGTTATGGCTGAACAGTCTCATGCTCAAGAGTGGTGATGAACAGAAGATTTAACAGACTGTGAGCTGATCTCAAATATGCTCTTTCAGACTAAATCAGCTATGATTCATCGCAGGCTCGTAAACCAATCAGAACATTACTTACACTAATAACATCAGGTTTGTAAACCAATCAGAACATTACTCACATCATTAATAGCAGGCATGTAAACCAATGAGAACATTACTTACTCCAATAGCAGTGAGAATGGGCACTTGGTATATCCACTTAATAGGACCTGCATTTAGTTCCCAGCACCTGAGAGTGAGAGACGCTAATGAAACAGTTCCAGAGTGTGTGTGTGTGTGTGTGTGTGTGTGTGTGTGTGTGTGTGTGTGCTCAGAATATGACTCAGAAGTCAGAGTATGACCAAGGGACAGAGAGAGAAGGTAAGTTAACATGCATCATAGTGGCACCAGTTTACTGCCACAAATGAGTGTGTGTTTGTGAACATGGGTGTGTGCATGTGTCTATGCATATGCATGAGTGTGTGTGTGCGTGTGTGTATGTGTGTGTGTGTGTGTGGGGGGGGGGTTGTTTAAGGAGGAGATACTCACCGTGCATCTGCCAACGTTGCCCTGACGACGGCCCATGCAGACACAAAGAGGGCAGGAACACCTGCAGGCACACACACACAACACAATTCCTCAAGCACACACAAACAACACAGTTCCTCAAGCACACACACACACAGAACACAATTCCTCAGCCACACACAGAACACAATTCCTCAGCCACACACAAGCTCACAGAAGAGAATTCCTCATCAACTTACATAACAGAATTCCTCAACCACTTATACACACACACACTGACCATAATTCCTCAAACACACAAGCAGGACAGTTCACCATGGCAAATAAAGGCACAACGGGCTCTGGTTAATATAACAATATAACAATAATATAACTTTACTAGATACTAGATTGAGGGCTAGTTACTCCTACTACACTCCAAACACTTTTACCATTTCACAAAGAAAGGAACAGAAGCTGCTAAGTTGGTAAACATGGGGAACTTCTCATAGGCCATTAAGATGACACTAAAATCCCAAACATTAAAAGACTAAATAAATGACTGGGTCATTACAGCTATTAAAAACACAGTAACACAATAATAATGTCCAGTTTGCTTCACTATAATATTAACAATCGCAGCTAATATTGTGCTGAGAGAATTCAGAAATAATTTTCTAACTATGAAATCATTATGCGTCATTTAATTGTGGTGCTGTA
This sequence comes from Tenebrosternarchus preto, assembly GCA_025802075.1. Lineage (NCBI taxonomy): Eukaryota > Metazoa > Chordata > Actinopteri > Gymnotiformes > Apteronotidae > Tenebrosternarchus > Tenebrosternarchus preto. Next base: position 5,082,601 of record JAOYMR010000008.1, read on the forward strand.
TCAAATCACAGCAGCAAACTGTTAGGAATGTACGATAATGGAACGTACCATAATGGAATGTACCATTACGGAATGCACCATTACAGCCTTTCAGATTGTTGCTGCTCTAACTGTGATTACTCCTGCTCATCATTCTGCCTAAACAACTGGAGTTAATGTGTTACTTGCCACCGCAAATCTTCTCGTTGTGTTCATTTTGCTGTACAAGGATGGGTTCACTACTCGCACCATTCAGAGAGTCTCACCTGCTTTCTGATGCTCTTAACAATTAGCACACTTGTTTCATGAATAACACGTTGCCATTCAGAGTCTGAGCTAAAGAACACATTGTTCTAAAACATTCTCTACAGAATGTCTTCCAGAATGTTCTAAAGAATTCTGTATAGAATGTCCTCCAGAATGTTCTAAAGAATTCTGTATAGAATGTCCTCCAAAATGTTCTAAATAATTCTCTACAGAATGTCCTCCAGAATGTTCTAAAGAATTCTCTACACAATGTTCTCCAGAATGTTCTAAAGAATGCTCTACACTGTGCATTCCCCCACTCTCCTCTGAGCACAACTACTTCATAGCTGTTCAGCCTCATCCAGGAACGCTGTGCATGAGGCAGAAACCCCACTTAAATGGGGTCTCTAATACAACTGTTGCAAAACAAATGGGTGAGAAATTCAAGAGACACAGTTGTAAGAATGTGCAAGAGTGGGCCAGTCATCGGGGAGTGTGAAATAGTCTTGACTCGTGCTGAGCTGCTGTGAGTCAAATAACGAAGGATTTTATTATTAATGCCATAGGCAGTCAGAACAAAGGCAGATGGAACAGCAAAATTCAGCCCAGTGGAAATTTCATCTCATTGCAGGAAATTCCTTTTGTCCTGTTAAATGAGCTGTCTTGTGTACGTGTGAGTATCTGTGTCCACATGGGTACAAGTGCTTTTTTCATAAAAAATTGGTATATATATTTGAAAAACTAAAAGAACCAAAGCATTCTTATTTTTAGTTAATGAGATTAAGGTTTAGGTTTAGCTGTGGCATTAATTACACTGGGTTTTGCTTTCCCGAACTGAAACGAAGTTTCTAAAAATAGTTCATGATCATTTTTATATTTTTTATCACATAGGTTTTTCCAAGTGACAGTATTTGAGTTCATTTTATTTATTTTTTAAGTGACAGCTAAATTTGAGTTTATTTTATATTATGTATTCATAAACAAGGCTGTTATTATCTATAAATGTATTACTAAAATACACAATGCCTGTTTTGGCCTCAGAAACTTCCCCGTTCAGTGTGCAGCAGAAGTCTACCAACACAGAGTGGTACCACTTTCTTTGGTACTACTTTTCCATACTATAAGTATTGACATTAGAATATTGGAACAACAACAACAAAAATCTATGGGTGATAGAGCAATTTTGAAAGCATATTTGTATACAGTTTTCTTTTTGCAAGAAGCAAAATCACTGTTGACAAGTGTTAGCTACAGTAATCATTGTGTCAATGGATGGCCCCTACAAAAATAGTAAAAAGACTGTGTTTATGTATGAGAGAGAGAGTACGTGTGTTCTGTTGTGTTCCTTTCTTTTACAAAAAGCTTTGTGTTCGCTGTGTTCTTCTTTTTTATTGGCCCTCATACAAGCACAGCTATCAGTAAAATATAAAGTTATGAAAAATTCGTCACAAAAACAGCCTGCAGTATCACCTGATTTGTGATCAGCCTGTGGTAGCCTCTGATCTGTGATCAGCCTGTGGTAGCTTCTGATCTGTGATGAGCCTGTGGTGTGGTAGCCTCTGATCTGTGATCAGCCTGTGGTAGCTTCTGATCTGTGATCAGCCTGTGGTGTGGTAGGCTCTGATCTGTGATCAGCCTGTGGTAACCTCTGATCTATGATCAACCTGTGGTAACCTCTGATCTGTGATCAGCCTGCGATCTATGATTCCTGCTTCGCTTCCGACCTGGCCTGTGCCAGGGAGAGCCAGGGCAAAAAAGTGGCAGAGCGGGAGACCGATTACAGCACCTCCTCAAAAGAGTGAGACAGCACCGAGGCTTGATTTACACACACACTCATCTGAAGGACTTTAGAAAACACTGAAGACTCTCAAAAACACATTTACCCCATCCTACAAGCGTGAAGCCCCAGAGGTACTTGGAGTCAGAGAAGAAGGTCATGAAGATGAGGCTGTGTAGGTATAGACCTTCCACCAGGATCCAGTAATAATTGGTGGCCAGGAAGTAGATAAACAGCAGCACTGTGATTTTACACCCGACCTGTTCAAAAGAACCACAGAGAGGACTTTAACCAATCACCAACTCGGGTACCATCTACCAATAAGAAGTGTCCTGTTACATTTCACTGATACAAATAATAAAGCTAGGTTCACCATAAAATGTACAATTTGACACAAATGCCCTCCATGTATTGCCTAGATTAAAATATTGCCTCCTGTCACTGAAGCTGAATTCTTTGAAAGTGCATCTTGAATAATTATCTTCACTGGGCCAGTTTAAAACATGTAGCATGCTAAAGAAATGTACTAAAAGTGGTTCTACTAGTTATGTTTACCAGTCAGACCAGTGTTGTATTAACTAACTTCATCGGGATCGTGCTTTTCAAAAGCGTTATGTTTCAAAGCTTATTATAAAATGGCAGATTCTGAGTGCTGTCGTGTATTGATTATTGCTTTTAAAAAGTGCTACATAAATATAATGTATTAATATTATTATTATTATTATTATTATTATTATTATTATTATTATACTGAGCTCCATCCTCTCTGCACACATACTTCAAGCGCTCTCATCTCCACTCACATACTGAGCGCTGTCCGGCAGGTTGATGGTTACGGTGCTGACGTCATCCATGAGGACGGCGTCATACTGCTGTGAACCACCGTTGCCGTGCATAACGTGGTCCTTCACGAAGATGCTGACTGCACGTAGCATGAAGGACACAAACAGGTGCATGTGGATGTAGTTCCTGGTGCAGTGCAGACGTCTGCAAGACAAGGACCATCCTCTATATAAATATAGATCTAAGTTTTCTTTGTGTACTTATGTAGATCGTACCTCTCTGCATTTGTGAGATCTAGGTTATACCGCAGTCCTGAAGAGTCATGATAACGACAATATTTATCTGCTCTTGGTTGGTAGTGAGGCTTATTTTTTCCTTTGACACATAAAATGAGAGACCAGAGCAATTACTGAGCAATAAATTCCTTTAACAGTTATTTTTAGCATAGCCTGTTGGATCCTTCTTATCTGACTTAAGCAGATGGTAAAACAGTGGCTGGATTACAGCACAACGGTTTATGGTACCATGGATTACAGAACCATGGATTACAACACCTTAAATTACAGCAACATGGATTATAGCACCATGGTTTTGGTAAACACATTTTCTCAATTGATGGGCATCCTGAAATATTTCGAAAAACAGATTTCTATTGCATAAACGCAAACTAGAGAGTTGGGCTTCACTTCCTGCTCTGCTTGTGTCTTATAGATCTAGTGAAGGGATCTCTTGGTTTGAATATTTATGGCCAAATATAAGTGCAACCAAAAAACACTAGATAGGAAATTATGCAATCAGTACTGGTCTGGCAATGACAAGGTCAGTACTGGTCTGGCAGTGAGACAGTACCTGAAATAGCCGATGATAAAAATGGCTACCAGCAAGGAGCTGAAGGACACAGCATAGCCAATGGTGTACATAATGTGTAGTCTCTCAAAAAAGTCCCTCTGGTAGCATTCAGAGAGGGAGGGGGTGGGGGAGGCAGAGAAATTAGAATATTTACAAACTTTTACAAGATTATTTTTTAATACAGGCTAATTTTGTATGTGAACATATACTCTGGGGTGTGTGTGTGTGTGAAAACATTGTTGCTAAGGAAAACTGGCACAAGAAGACCTAGCCCATTTGTTTAGAAAACATTCTATGAAACTTTATAACTGTCTTGAGCTTTTGAAAAACACTTAAACTGATTGGCTATGTGTTCATGGTGCTCACTAGCACCCCCTGATGGAGAACAGTTTTGCTGCACAGCTTTAACACCACTCTAGAAAAGTATTATTCATCCTGACTGTTACAAATGTACAAACTGTATTTTGCACCCTAGATGGCCATGATCCAAGTCATGATTCACAGATGAAATTACATAGCAGCTGCTTGGGTGTGATGTCATGATAAATATCCACGCTGAGTTTTTTTCGTCACTACGTTAGAAGTGAACCTCCAGCCAGAGGCACGTATTTAATCTGTTAACTGAAAGGACAAAATGCTCTGAAGGTCTTCCAGTCGTACGTACCTTCCCCGTCTTGCCTGGTGTCAGAAACCACAGACATTCTGAGTAATTTACCCAAGTTCTGTTCTCGATTAAGACCCAGGACCCGTTCAGATCGCACTTACGGTAAGCATAGCCTAGAAAGCAGAATCTAGAATTAGGTTCGATGTTTCAAATATTTAGCAGAAATCATTATCAAGTCAATGCAGAAAGCTGCACTAAAGTTTTAAGTAATACATAATTAAAATAAATAAACAAAATAATATAAACAAAACTAAAATTACTTATGTGTTACTTATGTTACTCATATGTTAAATATGTGACTGGAAATGAGTCAGTAAAAAGATGAGTGTTGGACAAATGTAAGAACATGCATTAAAGAAGTACCTTTGTGATTGAAGTCATAGATATAGCTTGGGCACGAGACTTTGGTGACGGTCCCTAAAGAGCCTTGAGGCCAGCAGATAAGTCCATCCCATCCAGGTGCACACACTTCATCTACACACACAAAGACAATATTTTTACAACAGTGATCTCCATTCAAAATGTACAGCATAACTTTAAAACAAACCCATTCCTATGTCATCTTTGTGTTTTAAATATAAAGTAAATATTCAATAAAACAAACAGCCATTCGATAAAATATTTTAATTATTACCAGTTTATTATAGGGAGAAAACAAACCAGTTGTGCATGGCATTCAGTTTTGACAAAGGTTTATTGTTTTTGTTCAATGGAATGTAAGATTTAGTGGCGTGGAAGAAGCCGGTCTTCCTGGTGGCTGTGTGCTGAATGTTAAAATGCAGCTTGTAGCTGTGCTGCCGGTGAAGAGATTTGTGCATTCCGTCATCGTTCTCACGGGTGCTAATGCACCCTTGGAGAAGCCAAAGATCTACAGCATCGCTGAGGAACTTTGGCAGGGAGGTGCTGGGAAGGACGTGGATGTGTGTGCTACTGTTCTGTCTTGCCTGGGGAATGTCTCTGCTGAAGCAGGTTAACAATTATTCGTCGAAGAGAACTCTTTTTTTAACCAGAGACCCAAATAGTACACAAAAGAAAAGAGGAAGTGCTTACTAGAGTTTTCCTGTTAACACTGGTAGAGTATCTTCTGCCCTTGTTGTTAATGAGTTTACTAGAGGCTTTTAAAATGGTCAACACCTCAATTAAAGTCCAGCAACTATAGTACAAGTGTAATAAACACACACTCCACAAAGTATATAACTCCATAAAGATATATAACCTAAACCATACCCTTGATATATAAGATATAGACGATATATAAAAACCATATATAACCATATATAACCTAAACCATATATAAGCATATTTATTACCTGAACTATATATAACCTAGACCATAACATTGTACTGTAAATGAAGTAAGTGAATGCGTTCTCCGTGCATGTTTTGGACAGATTGCTATTTATGATCTAAATGTTTCTTTTCTCACCTTTGCCAAAAAAAAAAACAAAAAAACCTTATTTGCTTAATCAATTCATTCAAGCTTATATTTATAATATAAGCTTATAAACTTATATTCTGTCGATAAGAATTTTCTGAATTTAATTTAACTTTACTTAATCAACAACAAAAGCGACCCTTTAAGAACAGCTTTAGAATCCATTCTAGATTCCTTGTTGTGCCTCAGGATGTCTTCCAACCCAGTCATCAAATCCATTCTAGATGTCTTGCTGTGCATCAGTCATAAGCTTGATCCCATTTGGACTTTTGGTTGTGATATTAAAAAGGTACATACGGTTCCCCAGAATGAATCTGCATGTCATCTTTTCTTTTTTGCAAAGAACTGCAGCTGAGTGCATATTTCCAGCAATGTATCCCTTTTTACCTTCCTGATCTGAACAGACTGCACCAGGTAATATCACTTGATTCATGAACCAAATACAACACTGAGACCTGCTGAGTCCTATTGCATCTGCTACGGTTTATTAAAAAAGATCCACAAAATAAAGCAATTAAAATATGATTCTCATTTCATACTGTACATCGATTGACCAACTAAGGTGTGGAATGTTTCTTTGTTTTTGTAACAATGAAAAATTTGTGTGACCTTGGTGTAACCCTAGATGTTGGTCTTTCAGTGAACAACTCTGACACTGCATACAATAACTGAAAGAACATATCCTAAATAAGGTATATGCCAACCCTGAGGAGCTAGTCCCTGCTTTCCTAGCTTCCAGAAGGGACCATGCTGCAGTGTGTAACCGCAGTGTGTCACAGATGGCAAGTCCCCCTCATCGCCTGAAAAGGACATACTTTTCTCGATTTTAATCAGTATTCCCCCCACCTGAGTCTTGTTAATGTTTATCACCTGGGGTTATTTAAAGATCCTTGTCACTTTCCTCTCTGTGAGATATTGTTGATTTTCCTACGTTTCTGTGCTGTTCCAATTCTTTGTGTTTATTATTTTCTCTGGCATTTTCGACACCTTACACTGTTTCTCACTTTCTTTGTTGGATTAACTCATATTTCATGTACTTGTCTTTCGTCTGTTAATAAACCAGCAGTTGGAGTCACTTGCTCTCCCGCTACTTTAGGGGGTGAAAATAAAATGGTAGGACCATGGCAGAATGAACGGGGTACTGAGCAATGGGGAACCGGGGGCTGTTCTGGGAGCTGGGCCTGAAGGGGCAGTGGCTTGGGGCATCAACTCCAGCAGGAAGCTTGTAGGAGCTGGACCTGGGATAGGTAACAGGGTGGGAACAGGAACGGGGGCAAGAGCAGAAATTGGCTGAGGGTTGATTGCCCTCTTGACAACGTAGGGTGCAACAATAAACAATAAAAACAATAGCTGTTTACACTGTTTGTGTAATGTCTTGGAAAACCTTGCCCAGAATAATTGTAATAAACCTTCCATATTCCTTGCCTCTTGGGCTCTTGTATTCGAGATTGACATCTGTCCATTCCAATGCTCATCCCTGAGGAATTTCTTCATTTGGAGTCTTATTAGGTTACATCTTTATTAAGATCAACGTTAAAGTTGTTAATCTGGCACATACTGCCATTACAGTATGTTGATGGTCTTCCAGAGAATATTATGTATGCAGGCTCTAGGTGGTTTTTTTTTTGCTAGCCTACATGTAGTTTTTTTTTTTTTTTTTAAGTTTATTTCATGCTCCAGTCTTGTTCCATTTCTCAACCTATCACACTTCCCCGTTAACCAGTACATGGTAGCCCTCCTCATCTTCCTCATTTCCCAGCTCCCCACAGGGAAGGAGATTTCGTCCCTTGACCTGTTCCGAACAGAGAGGCTGGCAGGTATTGGGATATTCCAGCACATTCCACACACTAGCAGCAGGCATTTATAATAGCCTCGTTAAAGACTTTAAAACCGAACCCCTTCCCTCAACCAGCGTATCACCTCCACTACGCCGTCTGATCCACGTGCCACACTTCAGACCTGCCAGCACCCCTGAACCCATGGAGGCTTTGTTCTCTGTGGAGAAGAAACAAAGGCTGAGCAGTAGCTCCGGTGGCATCTCAGAGCTGTGAAAGAGCCCATCACCAGTTCAGTTCAGCAGGGGTCTATTCACCTCCCCACTTCCACCGTACACACAGTGGCCCTGTATTGATTACTGTGGACTAAATGATGTAACAGTTCAGCATCCTTCTGGTAGTCAACACACACACACCAAGTGGTAACTGAGAGAGGGGTGGTCCACAGCCCTCATTCACTACCTGTACTTGTTCTTGATGCAAGTTAGGCTGGAAAATCTCAGCTCACACAAATACGTCATTGAGAAAGTTAACAGAAATACAGTGACCCTGCTTGAAACTAGCGTACTCCTGTGCCAACAATATACCAAACAAAGTCTTAACATCTTATTTGTAATGTGCGGTCTTCCCTGATGTGTTGCAGGCTGCTCTAGTAATACCAGAGTTGTCCAGTACACATGAAGAGTTGTCTTCATCTCAAACTCTCAAACTACACAAAAGACTCACTACCAGTGACTAAATCTCTCATCTAGCGTGATCAGGCACTGAGAAATGCAGTTGTAAAGTGTGCTGTTGTTTTGAGGGATCACTGAAGAGGGTAAACAAGCCTGCCCTGTTCCACAAAGTAGCACCAGAGTGAGCTTGGATCTGAAGCCATGGTGTGTCAGACGAGGTGAGAGGTTCTTTGTCTCACTTTTCAGCTCAATGAGATGCTAAAAAATGTGAGTCAGAGATAAGAGTTTCCCGCATTCACCCTTAGAGAATATCTCGGCTACCATAAAGCTAGCCTTCAGTGCTTTCCCTGACACGTTTACACACTTTTTCATCTTTCTTGTCAGCTATGTTCAACATATTTTTGGTCATTGTGAATCCTCTGTACCCGTGCTGACTGGTGATGAACGCTTTTGTTGTCAAGTGTCTATTAAGATTTCTCAGAACCATTTGCTTGGTTTTACAATTTCATACCACATCCCAGGCACATATAGAGGGGCTGTGATGGATTTGTGGTGAGGAATGAATCAATGCGACAAGCCGCTGTCATTGTCATTCATTCTTTGACTCACTGCTGGTCTCCAGTGGGCCTTGTTGCTGAGCTAACTTCTGGATGATGAAGTTGGCGGTTCACGTTCAGTGTTCAGAGTTCTCTGATGATCAAAAACTGTTCTGTGCTGGATTGTGTACTTCACGCAACGCTCTCTTGATGCAAGCAGTTTGCGCAGGTCATAACCCCTGAGCTGAAGTCATAGCATGAGGAAAGGGGAACATGAGATCATTTACGAGGGGCCAATGGCCTGCATTTTCATGATAAGTCATGTAGTTATTATTTTTCAGAATATCAATTAATTTGTAGATGTGTAATTGCATTTACATGATAAACCACTATTTTTATTTATTAGGTTAGCAGCATAAGTATTTTTTTTTTTTCATTGAGACAGATACCCCAATCTTAAACGAATTAGTCAAGACAAAACGGCCAAAACGATATAGCAAAGCCTCTTCCTCTTAAGTTTGAATCAGTTCCAATGAAAAGGTCCTCATTGCAGGTCCTGCTCAATTGATTTGGAAGCTTTTGTGTTTCTTTACACAAATCATTGGCAAATTATCAGGTATTGATCACATATTGATCAGGTATTGATCAGCCCTCTAAACTGCTGGGAAGAGAAGAAGCCCCATTTCTCCTGTCTGACGTCTTGGCATTTGGCCCTTATCAATTAGTAGCATTGTTATTAACAGAAAATGAATAAAATGTTGCGACATTCCTGAAGTGTGAGGTAAAAGTACGTGATCTGAATGTGATTTAACAGATAACGATGAGATCAGTATTTATCAGCCCAACCTTAAAACCTTGCTGATTAAAAGTATCTAACGAATGAACTGAAATATAGATTATCTGAAACTGCTATCAGCATTGAAACACATTTGTCTAAATGAAGAATTTCCAGAATATGATTGCACATCTTAAGATTCACATTTACCACATTGAACAGACACAGGTGAATGCAGTGTTAGGAGTCTTGACCAAGGGCTGCTATATTATTGATAAAACACCAAGTTCTTTACCAGATCGGATTTGAACCCCAGTCCTCCTACATGAGAAGCAGCATCAACCTTATTAGACTCTTGGGTTTCTTGTACTGAATGAGTTACATCAACATACTTTCTTTCTTTCACACTCTTTAAAGCTCAGGGCCAATAACTCGAGCATCTGATTCATCTCATCAGTCACTCATTGCATAAATGCAATAAAACACACACACACATCAGTTCTGTCTGTCATTCTCACAAAAATGTAAACAAATATATGACATATATCAACAGTAAAGCAAAAAAAATTACTGTTGTAAAAGGAGGTTTCATTTATAAATATCATTGAACAGCTTAGATAAAAATAAGGGTAGTTTCGACACTAAGGTATATGTGTATGTTCCCTGTACTGGGACAGGCAGAAACAAACAAAATTACACTGAGGCAGCCCTGGAACTGAGAGAGTGTGTGGGTGTGTGTGTTATTTCCACCTCCAGCAAGGTGGAGATGGATATAAACTGTGACACAGACCAAAGGAATAAAATCGAAGCCATCTGCTAGCACCACCACTGAAACTTTGAGACTGAACTGGGATCTAACAGATAAAAGTACACTAATCACAGTGTGAAGTAGCCCTCCAAGATCAACCAAAATCAATGTGTTCCAAAATCAACCAGCAGTTCGTTTCTGACAGCTTTCTTTGGTTGGATTCATTGGTGAGCTCCAATGTGAGTTATTTCGTCTGTAGTTACCTCTTACTTCCAAGCGAACAAAGTCATTTATGTTCAGGGTCTGACAAATATACACCCAGCTGTGTGAAGTGCAGGGGAGTCGAGCTGAAACTGATTGGAAACTGGGGTTGAGAGATCCACACAAGCGACAGGCTTGCAGTTAAGAGAAATGAAAAAATTACCTTTTTGCAACAGGGGAGCGATGTGGCTTCATCAGGGACATGACTTTTGGATGTTGATGAGCACTTTTTGATTTACAGCATTTGGCTGGCGCTTTTGTCCAAAGAAACTAATAACACTCGTAAATGATCAAAATTGATCTCATGTGCCCCATTCCCCATCATCAGTGCTGGGGTCATGACCACTGGGGACAAACAGTTTTTGATCATCAGAGAACTCTGAACACTGAACGTGAGCCATCAGCTTCATCATCCAGATGTAGATCAGCAACGAGTCCCAGTGGAGACCAGCAGTGAGTCAAAGAAACGACAGTACAATGACAGCGGCTTGTCGCATGGATTCATCCTCACCAGGAATCCATCACAGCCCCTCCATATGTGCCTGGTATGTGGTATGAAATTGTAAAACCATGCAAATGGTTCTGAGCAAAACTTAATAGACACTTGACAACAAAAGCGTTCATCACCAGTCAGCACGGGTGCAGAGGATTCACAAAGTCCAAAAATATGTTGAACATAGCTGACAAGAAAGATGAAAAAGTGTGTAAATGTGTCAGGGAAGTCCAAGAATATGTTGGAAATGTGAGCACAGGCAACAAGAGCCTCTAAGGCGATTGGCAACAGTGATATTACCAGCATGCAATGCAATTATCAACAAATGCCACAAGCAGCAAAAGAACTTACAAACATTCCAGTGTCTGGACAACTGGAAGGTGAATCAATGATGTTTTCAGATATTGAACGATGTGGCTTTGAAAAAAAAAACGGATCTAGTTGGAAATTTTCCTTATAAGTCAAAGAATGAATCAATGTCAGTGGGCAGTGAGCTTTGGTTAAGTGTTTTATTCACAGATGGGCCAATTTCAGAGAAAACATTTTCTTTTGGAAACCAATGCCCAACAAAACAACCAGATAAGAGATTTGTGCCACAGCATGCCAAACACACTGCCAGACACACACACACACACACACACACACACACACACACCACCCGCTCCTCTCCCACTCACCTGTTAATCGATTGTTACTCATCATTATGAGCACCTGTGCCCTGTTTGTATTCACCCTATATAAACCCCACAGATACTCTGAGCCAATGCTGTGTATTGATCCCCTTCAGTACCTAAGAAGACAACCTTTTGAGCCTGATCTCCATCACCGCCGTCACAATGTGACATCTGGTGGATGAAGGTGGGTGTATAAACATCTGCACTGCTGGACCATTGCCCTGATGGCTGATGTAAAGGGTTCTTCTTCAGGAGGGTCAGAGCGCAAAATCCGAACGTGTGAAACACTCCCTGCTTCCCTCACAGGAAGGAACTAGCAACAAAAACGCTGACAAAAGAACTTTCAGATGTACTGGGGGAGAGTGGGGGGAAATTGTTCATTTCAGCAAAGGTGCAGAGCCTTTAAAGGCTTGTTTACTCTTCAGTTCTATGGCAGGAACAGGAGCAGAACATCACTTTCTGTTGTAAAGCTGCCTCTCACCAGTCCCTAAGAGAACAGGGTGGTTGTCTTCCCCAGATTCATGTTAGGTTTGCTAGTGTTCGAAAATCACATTTAGTCCATTTGGTGTGAGTGTGTGTGTGTGTGTGTGAGTGTGTGTGTCAGGAATTGCAGAGTCTATTTGTTTTTGTACATTATAAGTTGCTGTGACTGAAAAGAGACTGAAATGTCTCTGTGCTGCGCTATAGAGAAACAGAGTGTGTGATCTCTCTCAGACGGAACTGCTGCAGACCGATGGAAGCTAGAGGCGTACTGAGAGCACGCAGTAATGACCCCCAGTAGGGTCTCCTCCTACCACAGGCCTTGGTCCTCAGTCACTGAAACCGCGTAGATGTGAAATAAAGCAGCTCAGCTGGGAGTGTAAACACTTCGTAGGTTGTTGCAACTTCTTGAGCTGCATCAGTTGAAGATGAGGTGGTGAGGTGGAGGGGGGCGGGTCAGTGCTTCGTTATGGTGGAACGCTTTGGGCTTTGGGCATCTCTGCGATTCTGATACAAAGCAAGACCGAACGAAGCAAGTACAGTTCTCTTCTCGACTGAGTGGGCATGCCTTGCCTGCACTACTGTGAACAGAGATGTTCTGAGTGGGCATGGCTAACCTGCACGGTCATGGTCAGAGATGTTCTGAGTGGGCGTGGCTAGCCTGCACTGCTATGAACAGAGATGTTCTGAGTGGGCGTGGCTTACCTGCACGGCCATGGTCAGAAATGTTCTGAGTGGGCCTGGCTAACCTGCACGGCCATGGTCAGAGATGTTCTGAGTGGGCGTGGCTAGCCTGCACTGCTATGAACAGATATGTTCTTAGTGGGCGTGGCTAACCTGTACGGCCATGCTCAGAGATGTTCTGCAGACACTGGAGTTTGATATCGTACAGAAGGAGGACTTGTTCCTGCGCCGTGAGTCCCGCCTCCGTGTCCACCTATCAAAAGTGAAGGACAGGCTCCATCAGGTGAGTGCTGATTTACTGAAGACATGTCATTTAGGACGATATAAAAAAACCTCCACCGAATCTTACCGGAAAAAAGTATTAGCACTTGTAGCAGTGTGATTAGGTTAATATACGTCTAATAGGCTACTTTAACGTACTGCGTGGGCGCAAAGAAAAATCTCACGTTTTTTTTACATTGCAACATAGGCACTTTAGAATCATTTTAAGTAATTCCTTGAAAAAACGGTTTTCAGAATGCACGCGACATTTGTCTTTCGATAAAAGGCGCATCGTTACTGTCTTTCACTTCTGAGAATTACTGCCATTCATGAGACACTTGGGATTTGCTTTAATTTTTCAGACTTCCAAGATTAGTAATTAGTTTGAATGACTGCGCCGCGGTGCTTGTCTAGCGCTGGGTAAAATTAGCCTTTAATTAAAACGATGCTATCCTGAATTAAAACCATTGCTGCGTTCTGAAGAAAATTAACTGTCACTTCACAGCTCCAGGTACAATAATACGATTATTATACACATGCAGTAAGCAGGTCAATCCATATGAATAAATCAGTTTTATCGTATTCTTAAGAAACTAATAAGACTCACTTGTTCTACAGAAAGGCCTCAGAAAGAAATAGGAACTTGCGTACTCACCTGCGCGATCGCTGTACACCAAAAAACTTCGACGCAAATCCACAGTGCTGTCGCCAGCATGTTGGATTTTCAAACTGAACAAATTCCTTTCGCTGGTCACCTCTCAACGCTCCGCCTGATATAGATTGTTTCCCGCGATACCTTTTGCTCAGATGGTAATTTGAAAAGAAGACCAAAAAGTGCACAACCGCGATGAAATTGAACCTAAGTAGACTCTGGTTTGTTTGGTTGCTTCCAAACTTACAGATGATGTTCAAAAACAGTTTGTTTGCAATACACAACGTATTTTTTTGTCTGGCGTTTTTTCACAAGACTACACCGAGTTCTAACTGACCCAAGCACGAGAGAGACTATGAATGCTTGAAAGCATTTGACTCTGAGAGAGCTTCCTCATCGGGGTGTGCCTTTTGCACGAATAGAAGCGTCACAAAATATGCGATTTAAACAGCCAAGAACAAAACAATCCAGAAGCAATAAAATCTCGCGACTTAAATTAAGACGTTGCTTCATTAGTTAAATGAAAATGATAAATTAAAATGTTTCTTCCAAGAGAGGCGTAAAACTCCAGCAGGTCAAGTTCAGCATTTTCGCACGTCCACGTGCCTGGAAGGTTTTTGGAGATGAACTTCCAGGCACGTGGACGTGCGAAGATGCTGAAAAACCTTCCAGGCACGTGGACGTTGCTTCATTAGTTAAATGAAAATGATAAATTAAAATGTTTCTTCCAAGAGAGGCGTAAAACTCCAGCAGGTC
>JAOYMR010000008.1:5176663-5190710 GCA_025802075.1 Tenebrosternarchus preto
TTCTTGGTGGTTGTGTTTTTGTTTGTGTGTTTTGGTATTTTTGTTTGTTGGGGGGGGGGGGGCGCGGTATATCATGCAATGAGGTGAGTGGGAAGGTGTTACGGGCCAGTCACTAAAAACTTCCTCCCAACAGCTCACGACCCCCGTGATACATCTCCATCTCTGTCCTTCTCACTCATAATGACCATGATTATTTCTGCCTCTTCTGTGCATCCATGAGGCAGGATTTCGGCCCCGCCGAGCTGAGGTGGGCTGCTGGGACGAGACGTGCAGGTGAGGCCTCAGTGGGTGGGGCTTCTCTGTACGCGATCACTCCAGACGTGCCGCAGGGTGACATGGCCGTGTGGTCGGCTGTTGTGAGCCGGGCCTGGCGCGGGCGTATTGAGCCCTGGCTGCTGGTTTTAGGGGCGTCTCATCTCTGACCCCGGCGTGCGCCGCACAAAATCGCTACTATTTGTTTAGAAGGTGGGGTTTTTTTGTTTCTTTATTTTTCTGTTTTTTGTTTTTTTTTTTTGGTGAACTGGGACTTGTTTATGATTTTGATAGCTATAGGTGCTAATCCCATAAACTGCTGGTTATTAGGACAGAGTAGTGTAAAGCTTGCCTTTGCAATTTGAAGTGTAACCACAGCCTTTGATAGTGTCAGTTACAGCAGACAGTGAAATTCACACGGAGCATTGCACTGACTTGCTATTTATCATCTCTTTCCCTCCCTCCCTCTCTCCCTCCCTTCTTTCACAGTGTTTTTATGAAGTCTGCATATGTATTAAGAGGGATTTTGTTGTCCCCAGACACCAATTTGCATAAAGTGCAAAGCCATCATTGGTTCAAGAGAAGCAAATTACTTCCCTGACAAGATCACCCCTCCCCCTTTTTAATGTATTAATTTTTAACACAGCGCAGGCTGGGGTTGTTAAGAGCACTTAGCCAGATATGCAAAACATCATATTTCCCTAACCAGCGTGATCAATGAGGAGAGGACGGAGCCATGAAGAGGGAGACTGCAGGAGAAGAGAGAGAAAGAAATTATTGAATTAAGTGCCTGGCCAATCATTTAACAATTCCCTGAGCTGCTGCGAGAGCGGAGGCTCTTTCTTAAGCCTGTGCTTCAGGAGATGAGCGGAATCGTGTAAAACAGTGCGGCCCTGCGCTCAGAGGCCCCTCGCTCGGGCCCTGCTGACTCAGCGGAAAGCCGCGTCCCCACAGACAGAGACCTCCACTCCCTGCTACGTACACACACATCGCCGTACACCACAAGACACAGCGCACTGCTCAGTGGCTTCACCATCCACCGATTCACAGGACGGTAATCCTCCTCACTCACCTCCTCATCTGGGCTTCTGTTTTTGTTTTTGGGAAATAAACTAAAAAAAATTATTATTTTTTTAAACGAAATAAACAGCCTAATAAAGCTAGCCACAGCAAATACCCAACTTTCGAATTTGTTGTGCTTGCTGTTGCGTTGTGTGATGTATTCATGCTGGACGAGGAAAAATGGCACTTAGCAGAGTGATGCTGGATAGTCAGAGTGATGCTGGATAGTTAGAGTGACGCTGACAGGAGTGTGAAGTTAGCACTCTCCTCTCACAGTGCTGAGCTGTCCTATGACGTTGTGTGGGCACCAGTCTACAAAATACGCCATACTTGGCCTCACCTGCAATGGAGTATGTTAACTCGTCCAGTCTTAGGGTTTTTAGCTCTTTTGCAGAAGTCGGTTGTCGGGGGAACCACCACTAACACTGGGGGAAAAAAAAAAGTCATTTCATATACGATGGCAACAAACATGTTGTTCAAGTGCACTGTGTGGGCCATGCTGAATTACCAGACCCGTGCTGTCAACGCTCTGCCATAAAACAGCTGGTTGGAATAGTTCAGCTTTCACTGGCTGAAAGTTTTTATGAGTTTTTTTTTTTTTCTTTTCTGGGACATACCACATAACTTCTTGATTTGCATTGAAACCATTTCGAGTGCCACTTTGCTCCTGAACTTGTGCTGGAGTTGTTCACCAAAGAACCATCTCCAAGTCTGCACCAAAGAGCTGCCTACAAGTCTATAAGTAATTAAAAATGAGAGCTCCTTTCAGCGTGATACTCAGAAGCAGCACAATCCAGCAGGCTATGACCCTGCCTGTTACACCCCAGACTTGTAAAGAGTGAAAAATAACTTGGACAGAGCATTCATTTTACCACATTAGCTTTTGATGAAGCTGTTGATAGAACTGAAATGAAAATGTCCTTTTCTCGTTTTTTGTCTGACAAAGAGCGTGATGTAATGTTATTTCATATTAATGCAATTCACTAAGTAAGATCCAGGGTCCATTGTAGTTCAAATGTTATTCTTCTTCTTTGTCATGACTGTGAACAATACTCGGTCATTGTGGTTAACTCTAATAAGATTAAAGTACTTCGAAAGAAGATGGTGTAATTCATTTCTTCATTAGAAGGGAGAGAAATCACATGGTCGTAAACCTTAATTCAATCGCCATACTTTGGAGAAATGCAGATAACTCTGCTAAATAGGGGGAAAAAAGTGTTTTGTCTTGCATAGTAACAATCAATTTGTTCTATCAGCATCAGCTGGTTCTACATGCACAAACAACAGACCGTGATGTAGGTGTCCAAGATACGCTTCTCTCTTTGGCTCCCGTAAAGTCAAACATCGCGTTTACATTCACTGTAAGGTGAAATGTGACTCAGGATTATTTCTGTTTCCATCATACTTTTTTGAACTCTCCAGATCATTGAAGATTATATGCCATTCCATCCAAATGTTTGATTTGATCGCCAGTAAAAACACTGGTGTAGTCTGGTTCTAATAATAATTAGTGTTCCCACATGACGGCAGCTAATAGCACTTTCATCTTTATGGCCACAGAAACTAAAGAACCAGGCAGGAGGGTTAAGGCCACATCACATTGACTCCTATTATGTTTCACTGTACCACCACTCCAGGCTTTGTGTAATGTGCCTAGTCTAGACTATTACAACTAAGCACCCCATCACGGAGTGCCTTTCCCACAGACACTGAAATAAGCTCCTTAAATAAGCAGACGAACTTTGCCTTGTCATTTCTGACACTGATGCCTACTTTTCTGAGGCCTGGAAACGAGGGGAGATGCCAATGGAAAGTCGGCGTCGGTTTTCAGTCTTCCATGCGCGCGGGATGCTTGGGCCTCCTTGGCGTCTAACGTTCCCGTGTACGGTAACAGCGCGGAGAACACAGCCGAGCCGCGGGCAGCAGAATCACGGAACGGCAGAGAAGTCACGAACAGGGTAGAGTGCAGCGTGGCACACCGAAATGACACAAACCTGCAAGAACCCCCACCCCCCAAAAAAAAAGCTCTGGATCATATCAGAAGTGTAAAAGGTGAGCGATATCAAAAGAATGGAGAGAATGCACCAATGCATAAAGTTTAAATATGGTGAAACACTGAAACTGCAAAAAATAAATAAATAAATAAAATAAAAGACCATTATCAAGCCCAGTATCATTAATAATGAAGCGACTTCAGAATGTCCCAAGAACAATAGCATTGTATGCGGAAGAGAAGACAAATTTCTTCCTTATTCTTTCTGTGAAACTCTTCTATCTATTAATTACATTCATATCTTCATTCATTATTTGATTGTATTTCTACATTTTTTCATTTTCTCCCTACAGCTAATGTGATTTTTAATCAGGGGATGAGGTTGTGCAATCTAATCCTGAATATTATTAAAGCTTTTAGAACAGTGAACAAAAAGTCTCTTGATCTGACTTAGTCTGATTGCCAAAAATCTGTTGTAAAACAAGTGTGATAAAAATCAAGGCCATGCTATTCTTAAACAGAAGTTTCAGAGCTAGCTATCTTCCTAGAATTCCTTTAAACCAAATTACACTTAAATACATATAGCATGGCTCTGAGGCAGATGGGCTCAGACTTTTTTCTCTAACACGAACAATGATAAAGTTTTACTCTAATAAATTAAGCGTTAAAGAACACGCAGCTTTGATAACACTTGAGACAATGCAAGATAAATCTTGTGGGATTGTTCTACAGGCTTTGTTTTCACAGGAATATTACACTCCCGTCAACATCGGGATGTCCTCGCGTTCACCATGGCGAATCGTAAAAAAAAAAAAAAAACCTCTGTATCTAGAAACAGCTGAGAGGGAAGAGTGAAGAATCCCGGGACTTTTTCCGAGCATTCACTAATGACAGCGGGTCCATTGAGTCATCTCTGGGAATGATGATCAGAGTCAGATTAAGTCTGACTTTTTTAATGTAACATGTAAGCCTCAAGCTACGCGTTCGCTGTTCATTTTTTTCTCTCTCTTTTACATTTTTATCCAACTACAATACACAGTGTGAAATCTGAAGAAAGCGGTTTTTCTTCACAAAAACCATAGCAACCAAAGTTATGCCTGTTTACATTTAGAATCAATTTTAAATGTAAGTGGTCATGTTACTTAAATAAATGTTTTTCTACTCCATAGACATAGACAGGAGAGAAAAAGTATGTCATTGCATTTCATAAAAACTAATTCAGATCCAAATTAGTGGCATTTACACCCCCAAAAAACATATTTGTTACCCTCTACATGTTGAGATCTTGTATTAAAGATGTGGATAACTGTCATACTTAAATACAACTTCGATAAAAAATAATAAAATTCAAAATCATAGAGAATAATATAGAACCTCGGAATGCCATGATGTGGTCTGGAGAATAAGTAATGTTAAAAGCTTAAAAGCATCACTTACAGCAATTTCGAGATAAGGAGGATTTTGAAAAACATAAGTAGCTCAGAGCTGTTTACAGAATTTCTAATCATTTTCTTATTATTTCAGGCAATAATAAGACAAGGTAAAACAAAGTTAGAAAAAAACTTAACCATTATGTTTTTCTGCCTCTCAGTGTGTTTTATTTCAGTACAATGAAGGGTAATCCAGTATCTTGAAGCTGACTTTACCAGGCTCACCTGCACATCTCCATCTGCACGTTCAACTCGGGCATGTGTCCTCTGTCTCAGTGCAAAAAAACCAAAACCTTCATGAATGTACAACATATGCATCACCCAGAAGGTGGAACCGTTCTAACCAGTGCAACGGCGCGTTGGGCTGGGAGTGAGGACATCACTTCATCCATGTGAGCTCTGATAGTGGTGATAAGTCTTATTCCATTCATTCCATTCTTCCTGAGTTCTTTTGACAGACTGAAAATCACTACCTGCACATATCTAGCATAAAAACCATTTTGCATCCTCAAAAGCACTAGCATTCTCAAAGAGCTGGGCTTGGCAGAAGAGTGGTGGTGACAAACCTTTAATTTCCCTTGACGAGCTGTCGACTGTCTCCTTATGGAGGACAGGTGACTTTTCTGAAGGTTATTTACGTAATTGTTTATTTATCTTTTCCTCTTTGCATGGGGATCTCTCTCTCTCTCTCTCTCTCTCTCTCTCTCTCTCTCTCTCTCTCTCTCTCTTTGTTGGAAGGTCTCCTCATTGAGTCCTGGTTTTTAATAAACCCTTTTATTTATCGTCTGAGCCCAGAGTGGTAGCACATGACAGCACTGTGTGTTTTATAAAGGAAACAGAAGCGTACAGAAGCAGTCAGATATTGGAAGGCCTCTGGATCAGCAACAGAAATTTCATCTGTTTTTAATCTGCATTTGCTCCATAAAACCAGCTAGCAGTAAGTCTGCTGTGACTCTACCTAGACTTCACAGATTACAGAGAGATGGTGGCTGTTTAGAGCACCTTTCTGGACATGAAAGGAAGCGGCACCCCTGTGTGTGTGTGTGTGTGTGTGGGTGTGTGTTTGTACGTGTGTATGTGTGTATGTGTGTGTGTATGCCTGCAAAAGACGATGCAATACAGTAAATCATGTTTGTCAGAAATGATGCTGACACCTTCAGATGGCGAGAACATCTGAGCTGAAGTAGGAGCCATTTTGTGGACCTGTTTGCAGTAGCCACATGCATAATGTTTGCTTGATATGATTGGTCAAGGTTTCTCTAGGCTAGCTTGGGCCTGATCATGGTCTATGTGCTGCTGTATATGGTTAAACATGTCTCTTTATTGTTGGCCATTCTTACAGTCCTGTTTCATAAGACCCTCTTTGCATCTCCACCAACCGTCTTAAGCACTTTAAAGAGCCTAAGAGCACTTCACAAATTTCCACTTAGGGAGCATATCAAGTGTCAAAAAATCAAGCTTGCTTTTCCACACACTTTTTCCTCCAAAAAGCTTTCCAACTTTGGACCAGGCTCTGCTAACACACTTTTAAAGTGAGCCCTCCTTAAAGACTAATCACATATACTTCCACAAATCAGCACTCCACTCTTCTAAAAGTTTACAAGCTGTGCTTGTCCAGCCATTTTCTTGGTTAGAAGTAAGGCAAAGAAAAAAGGAAGGTAAAATAGTGCAGATCTCTGTTTCAATTCAAACTAGTCGACCTCCCCATTTAGAAATTATTGTGCATATCAGCAAAAACCTGACACAGTCTTGTGTGTGCATGCAACTGTGCATGTGTGTGCGTGTGTGTGTGTGTGTGTGTGTGTGTGAGCTTGTGCATATGTTATCATCTAAGGAAGTTTCACTGCTGAGCTGTTCATTTATGCCGAAGTTTCTGGCTTCTCAGAGCACCACTGGCTCTCTCCGCTGGCTCTCCCCGCTCCACGTTTCTCCCTCTCCCCCCTTTTCATTCTCCCTTTCTCCTCTAGCTTGCCTCTCCCCTTTGCTCACACATGGAGGAGCATCATCTCGCATACATAACAGAGTGTGATGAGGGACTCAAGCAACACAAGCATCTGTTCAGGGTTTTGGTGTTCAAAAGATTCAATTAAAAAATAATTACCAAAAGATTAGTAGTAGTTGAACATG
This sequence comes from Tenebrosternarchus preto, assembly GCA_025802075.1. NCBI lineage: Eukaryota > Metazoa > Chordata > Actinopteri > Gymnotiformes > Apteronotidae > Tenebrosternarchus > Tenebrosternarchus preto. The sequence continues at coordinate 5,183,528 of JAOYMR010000008.1, forward strand.
ACTGTATGGTCTGAATTGATGTTTCTTTTTCATCTGGTTTAATAATAGAATGCTTTCTTAATTAAGAAAAAAAAAGGACCGCCTCAGTACACCCTGAATAAAAGTTTGTTTGATGTGCTGAAAAATTAAATATTTTTTTGATCTAACAAATTAATTTTTTCTTTTTCTCTCTCCCTTTCCAGAAGGAGATAAAGACAATTTAATTTAGATACCAGTGGCTAGAGCAAACCATTCCCTGAGCTTTGGTCAACGAACAAGCAATAAATCCAAAACCCAGAACAATTAATTGCTATGGTGTTCATCTACAGTGCAGGGTTAGTGACGCAGGAACGTGATTGTGCATACATGATGATATCAGCCGAGAGGATCCAGTGGAATTTTCTCCTTAAATTACCTTCTCAGTGGTGGCCATCTCTGTGCGGCTAACGTGCAGCTTACAAATCCCACGTGTGTATGCAAACACAGCGGGAATCTCCGGCTCCGCCGTAATTATGCCGCCATTTTAATCTCCGCCGGCCTTATGTAAGATTATGCTCTGGAACCCATATCAGGCCGAGACCTGAGAGCTGGGTGAAAATGTCCATATTCGTGTAGGCTGGCTATGGTGTTGTCTGCGGCTTTGTTATATCCATGCTCCACAGCACAGCACGGACTGTCTAGCCTCCTTCCTTTTCCCTCTCTCTCTCTCTCTCTCTCTCTTTCCCGCTCCCTCTCTCTCTTCTTCTCTGTCCGTATTGCTCGCTCAGCTCCCCGCTTGGCTCCTTCGGGCCCTTTAATCCGCGTTGCTGCTGGGGCAGTCAGAGTCCCTGCCGCCTGTCACAGTGCTGACCACTTCATCCTCTCTTCCACAGACACACTGCTGCTGCTGTTTCACCAGGCACTGACCTCAGCCTGCCCCAGGTGGGAGTCTGCAGAGAGAGGAGGTGAGAGAGAGAGAGGGAGAGAGAGAGAGGGAGAGAGAGAGAGAGAGAGGGAGAGAGAGAGAGAGGAAGAGAGAGAGAGAGAGAAGTTAGGAAGAATGAAAGACAGAAAGAAGGAGTAAGAGAGAGGTAAAAGCAAAGTGTGATAAGTCAGATCAGCTCTGCACTCACCTCTTACCCTTATTTGTTCAGAATATCATGGCATAATAAAGGACTTCTGTCACACATTTTAAACAGGGGTGAAGCTTGCAAACCGTGTATATGCTGGTTAATATACACAAAGAGGCCCTCCTAGAAAGAGAGAGAGATACAGAGAGTAACAGTAAGGGAGAGAGAGACAGAGAGAGAGAGAGAGAAAGAGTCTTCACAATTTCCTGTGCATAACCTGTACTGGAATTCAAGAATTGTCAGCATTTCCTGATTGTCTTTGTTTAAAGAATTACTCTTTGAAAGAACCTATAACCAGTATGTCTGGTTGGATATTTCGATTGTCTCTGTAATCCTTGCCATCAAATGAACCATTATAATTTTGTATATTGAAGGCACCTAAGTTAACTTCTCACAAATTTATTCCTCTGACTGCTTTCAATGGACTGCTTTACCTTAAATAATGATACTTCTGCCTTAAAGATTTCTGTTCACGGTTGGCATATTTTGCTAGAAAAATTCTGCCTACTCACTGGAAATCTATCTATCTATTATCATTCTGTTAAATCCTGTTTCTTAATATTTTAGGATTAGAACTTTCTGTCACTTACACATGGTACTAAATTGAACAATGTGCAATACTTTCTGGCAAGAAACAAATATGTAATTTTATTTGTACGATTATGTGGTAACTGAAATTCTGCAGGTGAGAGATAGGGTTACATTTTCTATGTTTCTTTTTGCGTTTTTTTTTTGTGTGTGTGTGTGTGTGTTTATTTAAATTATTCTGTTTATTTAAAACATTTACTTTAAAAACAAACCAAAAAAGAACAGGAAGATTTGAGAGGTTTCTGCTTGTGAGTCTCAGGTTTTCCATAGTCTGTATAAGAGAATAAGGGTTACTACATGAACACTACATCACGGCCAACAAGATACTGCTGTCTCAGAGACCTGAAGAACAACCAACAGTCACATTAGAATCAAATCATTTTGATTGTCACCATCCAAGTACAGCAGCAAGAAACAGTCAATATTATTCTCTTGAACAGTGATTTCAGAATACAATCATGGTTACTATTCGATAAGTTAGTATGCAACAGGAATTACACTTTGCTTTAATGATTGGTCTCACAAAGCACTTTAACATTGAAGGTGATCGGTGCTATTATTTATTACCATTATTTAATGGTAGAAGAAGAAAAACTTCTTTGGATGTTAATTATGTCTGACAAATTTCATTTCAGAACAAAAAAGAAAAAAAAAAAAGGATTTATGATTGAATAAAAATGTTCTTTATCTTTGAACTATGCGCCTTTGTCTAGGTTGACTGTCCCTGAATATTCAAGAAATGAATGTTGGCAGGGGAAGAGAAGATATTAATTAAGAGTAAATTCTGCATTGACTCAGACTTGTACATAAGACAAAAGGTTAAGTAAATGCCAGGGCTGCTATGTCACTTCAAACAATGAGTATTAGCTTTGGAATCATTAATGTCTGCTGAGAAAACACAGTCAAATTGGAGTCTTGATTGCCAGAAAATGTGAGGCCAGGGCTGTTTCATTTCAATCTATAGCTAAATTAGCCTCCGACAGCGGGTTGAAAACACACAATTAACTGAGCTAGGTGGGACGTAGGGGAGCAGGACCTCTAATGTGTTTCTAGATTGAGATTGAGCTAAGCTCCTGAAACCGAATCTTCTCATTGGCCTAACAAATCACCTGAGTGTCCCTTGTGCTCAAGACCACCGCTACCTGTCTGGCCAGACACACCTTCTGGACACCATGCTAACGACACGACCCAGCGGCCGGCAATTAGCGGTGCACAAGACAGTGTGAATGTTATCTCTGCCATTCTCACAAAGGGATGCAAATAAATGCACAAATAAGGGGGAAAGGATCTCGGCTCTAAATGAGCCAGGCATTTCAAGCCTATGCCTCCATGCAGTGGGAGAAATCGGCGAGGCTTTGGAGTCGAGGCAGTGCATCCGAGCATATGGCGTTTTAATTCCTGTTTGTCTCATCTGGGAAACTCCGGCCCGCTGACTCTCCAGCTCCATCCAGGGAAATATGTGGAGAAGTGGAATACTTAAGAACAAAGGACTTCAATTTCCTCTGTAATGGGATTTTTATTCCCCATATTTTCCACAAAATTATGAAACAGAGAATTCCTGATTCACTGATTTATTTCCCTTAGCCAACACTTCTCTCCCTGGCTCCCTCTCATCCACTGCTACATTCTGAGAATTAACAGGCGATCTAAACACATCTCCTTCACCTCTAAACAACCCCATCAATAAAGCACACAAATAGTCCAGCATTTCACTGCTGACACACGGCGCAGGACGATGTGTGGGATGTTCGTTTTGTAATCACGGGTGGGCTTTGTGACTGCTGACAGCTAGTGAAGTTTGACTAATAAGTCCGATGTTTCTGCTTCCCTGCTGGGGATCAGTGGTCTCGCAGTTATACACATCATAATAAAATTCATCGCAGGGTGGCTAATAATCTCATTGTTTTTCACTTTGGTGGCAATCATGACTACTGCAATGGGCTGCCAATTAATACAGCATGTTTCTGCAGCCTGCTAGTATAAATGAACAATGGCTGCAGTAGATCGATCATTGCCAGGTTTAGCTCAGCCTCCTTCTTACTGCCATGCAGGCTCTCCACCTCCCAGTATCACATCAGCACTGACATCAGAGATCCTATTCTGCTTAAGTGCAGATACACACAGCCACATGTTCTTTATGTATGACGTCTAGACAGTACACTGACTGCTCTAAAAAACAAAAAAACAAAAACAAACCCTGACATACTCTACCTGATCAGTTGTTCTAAGGATATATATTAAGATTGTTTGCATTTTCATGATGTAATAATGTAGTTATGTGTATACTGTACTTTGAAGATCGAACGTAGTTTGGATGTACCACATCATGTGGTTTGATGCAACGTTAGATAATGAAGCGAATGCGTATGATAAAAAGCCTTTGCTTTTTAGACGGGTTTGGTGTGGTTGCTTATTATATAGCGGTGAGGTAGTCTGGTGAGCTATGGATAGAAGCAGCATGGTGCCACTGAGCCATCCGTGGAGAGGATGGTGAGAAGGTTCTGGCGGGCAGCAAGTCCTCGATATTGAGAGCCCACGCTTTGGCATTGTCCCCTGGTGCTTTCAGCTGCTGCCGGGCCCCCACACTGCCACCCCTGCACTCAGCTCCCCGCCCCCTTTTTTTTTTTTTTTTTTTACTCACAGACACAATAGGATACGACACCAACCCTCTGCTACAGTTTAGAGATGGCAGGGAGAAGGGGAGGGGGTGGGAGAGGAAGAGAGAGACACACACAGAGAGAGAGAGAGAGACAGAGAGAGAGAGAGAGAGAGACAGAGATGGAGAAGGAGGACACTGCTGGCAGAGGAAATCCAGCACCATGATTATGAGTAAACAGAGCAGCTTCTTGCTCTCCTCCAGACACCAGTGCACTGTTTCATAGTGGAATTCCTCTGGCTACCTATAGGGAAAACACACGAGTGCTTAACTATTTAGAAAAACAAACAAAAGGCAGAATATTGTTTATTCTGCCCCTGCTCATATTACATCACAGCATCAATTACAGTATTTTGGCTCTTTCTGTCAGCATTGTCTGGCTCTAATGCGACAGCTGTTCTCAGTTTTACTTTAAATGCTTGTAGGTTAAATACTGTGTTTTGGATAATGGGAACAATACGAAAATGGAAGGCCCTTGGGGTCCTCAGCGCTGCCAGGCATTCTCAGAGCCTGCCTGTAAATAACGTGCCACGAAGGAAACTACAAAGCATGGAAATATAAATAAATAAATAAATAAATAACAATAAAAAAAAAAAACACTGGACAGACAAGGGTTGACCCGCTCTCTCCTCCGAAAACATGTCTCTCTGATCCGCCTAGAATTTGAAGAAAAAACGAGGTCCTGAACCCTAATCCTTAGACACATAACAAAGCACACTTTGCAGCTGCCATGCACAACTATCAGCTCAGAGGCCTGAGAGAGTCCCAAGACAATGCCTCCTCTATCAGCCCCGGGACAAATATCTAGACAGCAATATTTTCTGCTTCAATGCTTTCACTGCACACAACTCCAGTGTGTGTGGATGTGTGTGTGTGTGTGTGAGAGAGAGGTGGGGGTGGGAGAGAGAGACAGACACGAGAGTGTTTGCTGAGTGACTATTTTAATTTACTACCTGATGTAAATCTAAATGAAGTGACATTGGGTTCATGCGATGGACACAACCCTATCACCAGGCCTGTTTTCCATATTGTATGTCCTCGGAGTGAGTAACCTTAGCAACACCACAGTCAGCATTGATTTTAAAGCTCCAATTTTGTTTGTATCACTTTTTTATATGAGAAATGGTGGAAGGGGGTGTGGCTACCCTCAACTCTGGCTCTGCTGTCAGAATTTACATATACACGGAATTTAGAAGGATGAAATACTAATAGTTCACTCTTCAGTTCATCTTGAATTTATCCCAATAGTCTTGAATTGATATCCTGAGTTAACAGCTTTTTGCATGACTAGATTCTTCTTCACACAATAATTAAAACATTTACAAATAATTCCCAGGCTATATGATCTGTTTTTAGGTTCACTGGAGGCAAAAATAGACTACATGCATTCTTTATTTTTGGAAAAAAATCAGGCAGTTTATACAATCTCATACGACATGGCACTGACAGAGAATGTATGCAAATACATTAAAAATATCAAATTTACATTTCCCCTTCATTTGAATATGACAGGTCGGTTTACACATCAGTGTACAGTATATACATATGGAGATGAAAAGTGGAGTGGAAACAGAGCAGCGTCCGCAGAAAGTCACAGGAGAGGCGGCAGCGGGAAGTAGGCCAGACCCTAGCTGTGTGTTAATGGGAGCGGGTGGCTGAAGGCTGAGGGCCAGGGTGGGGGTGGAAGCTCCTGTCGAGAGGCGGACCTGCTCCTGCCTCGGCCCCTGGCTCTGGCCGAGCCGGCCATCCATCACGGGCGAGCAGACCCGAAGGCTGCGATGGGGAGGGAGGAGGTGTGGGGCAGGGGGGGGTGGGTGGAGGCAGCTGGGCGTGTGCACAACCCCACCACCAACACAGCGGAACAGAGAAGTGCTCCAGGACGCGCGACCCGTGCACACCTGGCCTCGGCCGCCTCACAGCAGAGCGTTTGCCGGCAGAGAGCCGTTTATTTACAGGCAGGCTTGCCGCTTAATCAAGCTCTTTTTTGTCATTAATAACGCCCGGCGATCTGAGGTAAATAAGCTCACCGAAATGGAATTCACCGGTGGGTCAGTTACGTCAGCATTCCTGCTTCCTTTATCGGAGGCTCCTAAGGGGATGCGGAAGTCTCTCAAGTGTGGTGTTTTGATGCATCTAGAGACAATACAACGCAAAGAATTCCCAACGTGTGTCGGAGCCTGTGTGTGTGTGGCATCATGGCAATGGGGAAGGAGATCTTTTACCATATGGCAGGGACCAGGAGACTCCACTCAGCGCTCCCTGTGCTGCAGCTCAAAGCCAGTGGAGCAGGGGCTCCATCCCACCGCCCCACCCGCATGCTCACACACTCGGCTAATTGCGTACTGCGTTTGTCAATCAACGCCTGGGCACTTTTCCTCCTTTAATGCCTTCTTTTGTTTATTGCTTCTTTCTGCAGAATCTTCTTGCATCTCATCTTCTTGCAGGAAAAAAAAAAGGTGGATCAAGACAGTGATTGTAAAAGTGCATCCATTCAGCTCTGTATCTTCTCTACACCACAAATGAATATGCTAAAATGACACGCCTAACCTACTCTTACTGTATAATATCTGACATTATACACCAGTTCTCATATTAACATTTCTCATATTTTTTCCAGTATGCAGACAATCATTATTTGTGCCTTGGACAGAATTCTACAAAAAAGCAAAAAACAATGCTTTCTTCATGCCATTACTCTCACAATGAACAATTAATACACTTAAGTGGTTTCTGTGGTTCTGCCACTTTGCTCCGTTGTTTTAATATTGTATCTGTTAGCTGTCCAGCTGCTGTGTTCTGTACATTGTGTCATACTATTTGCACACTTATAATTTTAGATCCAAAAATCTTT
>JAOYMR010000008.1:5194204-5204872 GCA_025802075.1 Tenebrosternarchus preto
CCCCCCCCCCCCCCCCCCCCCCCGCCCCCCCCCCCCCCCCCCCCCCCCCCCCCCCCCCCCCCCCCCCCCCCCCCCCTCCAAGTAGCTAAGAGGGATGAATAATTATCTTATTTCAGTTGCCCAGGCTGATGTTATGAGAGGCCTCAGTTTGTACTTAATCCCAGGAAGCCAAGCGCTTTTGTTTCCCTCGCGTGAGCCCTCAGTCTGTGGATCACACGCATGCAGCAGGGAAGCTCGGAGAGGGGTGGGGGGGCAGTGACCGCCACCTGCTTCTTTCATTTCAGGGCTCCAGTGCCCCAGCCGCGGCAGAACTACCCTGGCTGTACATTCTGCTGGGCTTCACATGCATGTAAATATCGCAAAGGGGATTTATTTGCCGTACGTCTGGATGTCAACTACATGAATCTTGAAGTTCGTTTTTCACCTACTTGCGTCCACCACACTGCATTATAAAGAGAGGGATTTGTGAAACCCAGCAACCTTCAACAGGCAAAAACACAAGAAAATCATGTAGTTGCTTGATGCCTGGATACTATAAAAGCATGTTATGAATGCATTTTTTGAGGAAAATTTGCCCTGTGTTAAAAGCTCAACTGATGAGGCTAAGCTAACTCCACCTTTCTCTCTGTGCTCTCCAGCTTTATGGGACCCACATTCACCACTGTTCACCGAGATGCAAGGTAAAATTATACCTCTCCTCATATAAAAAGAGCTGGTATTCAAAATAGCCACCCTATTCTTTTAATGAGCAAGAAACGACTGGAGACAAATAATCCTCCTTTTTTTTTTATATTAAACTTGAGCGGAAAGACAGAGGAAATAGAGAGAGAGTGAGGAAGAAAGGAGGGAAAAAAATCAATGTGGGCGACTCTTCTTTCTTACATTCACTTGGAGGGTTTGTAGTGTGCACAGAGAGTGCAGACTGAAGCCGAGGACACCACAGGTCAATAAGAAATCAATAGTGGTGGGTGAATCTACACAGAGGAGATGAAAGACTGTGGAGAGGGCCTTGGCCCTGGTCATTGTTTGTGGCTTGCACTGCAGAGGAAGACAGATGCTCAGGTTAGTCTGCAACACTTCATGGCAAACTGTACATCACTTAACCCTTTCGGGCATGAATTATTAACACAAATCTTCTATTTTTTTTATTAATTTTTTTTTTTTTTGGTGTTCCACACCCGAGTTTAGATGTTGTTGGTAACTCAGGCAAGCCTTAGATGTTCCTTAGCTCCATAAAACTGAACTGCAAAAACATGGCTCTGGATGTTATATATGCTATTCATAATATTATTCCAAATACTGCATACTGTTCATCACAATGAGCAAGAAACATTTTAAATCATCTTTGTTAGCTTGTTTATTGTAAAACCACAAGTCTCTAAAAGACTGGATATGGAGCCAAAGCAAACAATCCTGATAAATGAGCACTGAGTAGCTATTATAACACTAATCTATTTGTAAAAGAGATGATAATGATTACAGTAGTGATGATGGTGGTAGAGGTTTTGTTCATTTTTCAGTTTATGTACATTCTTGCAGTATTAGTCAGCTTCAAATATTTTACTAAGGGGTTATCTAGAAAATCTTCAGACCCCATAGAGCTGAAGTAGGAGTAGAATTCCTTGCTTTACATTCAACTGAACACCATCTTTTTATTTCGTTGCCAAGTCAACAGCTGTGCCACATATTAAATTTGGTCAACATCATCCCTAGTTTTCTTGTTAGTGTGGGACTGTCATTGTACCCGACACCCAATGGCATTGTAGGGGATTCCCCAAACCCTGGGAGTCCTGATTCTTTATCAGCTATTCACAATGGGAACCTATTGATCAGGCCATTTACTCTCTACTATAATTGCCTTGCTGATTGGTTTAATTCACATTCAGTCTGAAAATGTGAATGTTGAAGAGAATATACCGTATTTATTATTCTTTTTCAATCTGAAAGAACCACCCCTCCTCCTCTTTCTATCACACTGGAAACTCTGTACTATATATATAATAGTTCACTCACAGATCCAGACACTCCTTTTATGGGGGGGTGGGGGGTGGAAGGGGAGGGGGGGGCAACCAATTAAGCAAAGAAGGATATCAATTAGATGGAGGTTTTTGATGTATTAAAAGCATGTCCCATGGTGTGTGTATAATGAGCTCAGGAGTGAGGCAGGGAGCTGTGTGCTCAGATTCCCCCTAGCCTGGCTGTGCAATCCTTGGAGGGACACTTTGACCAAGCTTGCTGTTTGATGAGCTTCAACAACAGTGCAGAATCAGAAGAAATCCTTACAGGTGTATCCACTGGCGACAAGGCATACATTTAGCCAGAGCCATGTGCTTGACATATTGCATTCACACAGATAGCGTACCGTAACAGATAAGCCAGGGAAACAGTGCACCCCATCTGCTGTTTGCTAATAGTGCGTCTCTGCATGCTGTTAGTGTCTCTGCATGCCATTTTATTGCTAGATTTTTAATGCAACAGTAGATAAAGTTCCAAAGAACGGGGTTGTCTTAGACACATGCAGACAATGTTGTGACCATGAGTGGGGAGGGTGTGGGGCTGGTGAGAGTGTTTGTGTTGGAGAGCACCTACATGACAGGCTCTGGTTGGGAACACATGGAAAGGGATGGGGACGTTCTGGAGGCTCCCACCGCTGTGGCAGGGATGACACTGCATGGCAACGGCTCCCTCTCACTCTTTCACGCTCCTGCTTTGGAGTATCTTTAGAAGCATTGTTCCATCCAGGCGCTTAGTTAACGACGTCCTCGTGTGCATCTCTCTACGCAGTAATTAAGCAAGCAGTTTGTGCAAAAGCATTGCCCTTCTGTACGTGTGTCACAACCTCACTCCCACACATGCGAACTCTTAGTCTTATACACACACACACACACACACACACAGCATGTATTCCATGGTGGTGGATATATTAGCAGTAGGAGGCCACAAAGACATGGCTCTGAACAGAGGTTCTGGACCAGGCTTTAAATAAAACAACAGCTTGACATGAGGAACACACACAGGACTGAAGAAGCTAAAGATCCTAACCCTCTGCTCTCCACACAGTCTCAGAGGCCAGCAGGAGAATTTTCTATACACGCTGTTTAGAGAAATACAATAGCACATACACATTCTATTCTACTTTATGTATAAATACTCACAAGACACACAATGGTTAATGCCCCGCATTGCTGTATTTGGCAATATATTGTATTAATGTTCACGGAACAGTTTCTAGTCGATTACTGAGTTCTGTGTGTGGGTATTGAAGGTCCACAAGCACGCATATATAAATGCAACATGTATCATATGCCTACTCTTTGATTTTATTGTTTTACTTCTGTTTTTCAGCAACAGAAAGGGATTTAACAGAAACTACACAGAGCTTGAGACATGTGGAGCGGGTAAAACCAACAGTCTTTCAGATAAGTGTCTCATATAGCAGCTAGGAGAGTGTATCAGCTAATGAGTAGAGATTGTGGACAGCACTGTGACTTTGATAGGAAGCCCTCACATTTAAAAACATGTCAAACTGAGGAAGTGGCTAAAATATCCTACTACCACCTCTGTTATGAGAGATGACTACGATAATGTTATTGGCACCAATGGCAATAAAAGCTGTTTCATCCAGCAGCACTGCACATAAATCATTTAATGTGGATGTGGATGTTATTTACCACTTCTCCAACCTTGGAGGGGGGAAATGTGCTGAAAGGCCAGCAGGAATACAGAGATACCCTCTGGTGTGTGTGGGCCAACACAGGCCAGCGGAGGGCCCTGGTTGGAACCTGGCATGGAGAGATCTGGCCCACACAGCAGGGGAGCAGCTGGAGTCTAGAGTGTGGAGTCCAGAGCCTGGAGACTGGAGCCCAGAAACAAGAACCTGGAGCCCAGAACCTGGAGTCCAGATCCCAGAGCCCTGAGCCTGAAACATAGAACCTGGAGCCTGGAGCTCAGAACCTGGAGCTCTGAACTTGGAGCCTGGAGCCCTGAGCTTGGAGACCAAAACATCGAGACCTGAGCTTGAAGCCCAGAACCTTTGTCCTGGAACCTGGAGCCCAGAACCCTGAGCTTGGAGACCAGAGCCAGACCACTCCCATCAGCACGCCGCTCAGCAATCTAAGGCCCAGTAACGCATGGCAGCAATGCTGACAGGCGTCCAGGCTTCACCCTGCCAATTAACATTTGGAAAGGATTAATCAGCTCCTGTTTGGAGCCCAGTTTTAATGAGACTGTGTGCTTTCAGCCAGATGTCCTCCTCTATAGGTATCTATGTGAGCCTGTTGGTTTAATTAATTATTGATGTCTTAATGCCTCCTGCTTCACACGCCTCAGTCACTGGTGAGCCATGTCTCTCCAATGGGAGCTAAAACATCAGCAACCAGTGTGTTTGGAAGAGGAAGGGAGTACAGCTGGCACTATGACCTGCAATGTCTCCCTTTCATTTCATCTCCAGTACTGCTCTCTCAGACACACATACATACACACACATATACACCCACACTCACACTCACACACACAAAAACACATACACAAATGCATACACACAGACACACACACACACACATGCACACACACACACACACACACACACATAAATGCGTACACACAGACACATAGATGCACACATGCATACACACTAACTTGCAAATACACACAAAGGGCAGCTTGTACACACACACGCACACACACACACACACACACACACACACACACACACACACACACACTTGTTTAGCTTGACCCCTGCTTTAGCACTTTGCATTGAACTGATTGCATGTCCACTTACATAAATTATACACTGATCCACTTGCATTATTTATGTAGTGGAATTAAAACGACTATTTTGCAAAGTCTAAGTCACAATATCAAAAAGAGAATAAATGAAGTCCGTCCTGGTGTGTCCAAGCTTTGGTCAGTCATTATATTTCAGTGACATAACATAGTGCAGAACACTGAAGTATGGATCTGTCTGTTCTATACCACACACATGCAGCTCCAGCATAGAGGAATACACAGATTTACTCAGAGGCAACAAATCAGCTTCATATTCATGTTCATGACTCTTTCCTACTGCATGCATCCCCTCATCACCTCCTTCCCTGCACCTCCTCACACCTCACTCCAGCACTCCTCAAGTTTTGTTTAGCGTGGCACACACACCCTCTTTCATCCTGTGTGAGTTTGCGCGTGCGAGTGCGCGTGCGCGCGTGCGAGAGCGCGTGTTACTTGGCGATGAAAAATCGACGGCACACAACAGAAGCGTTTGGGTGTTTGCAGGTTCCTGTGCACGTGTTTAATCACGCTTAATAATGTATCTACAGCTTCGGCTCCCACTCAGATAAATGGGAACACATGCTGAGGTGCAGCAGATATTTATCAGGATGAGGAGAAAATGCAAACTCAAGCACTTCCCTCTCCCCCTGCTCCGCTATTTGGGAAGAATAAAACTCCAAGCAGCAGGTCAAATGGTCAGCTGGAGGTACTAAATGATTGAGTTGTGTTGCCATAAAAGAACCCCCCCATTCTTCCTTCTCCTTTCTGCAGAAGTCTTCCAGTTAATCCCTCTTGAACATTCTGCATTTTTCATTAGAGGAGATGGAAGTTGAGTTCAGGCCAGAAACAGTAGGGATATACTGGAACAATATTTTGACAAGCCAGAGTCATAGATTTGGGAAGAGAGAAGGCAAGAGAGAAGCTGTGTGTTTGTGTGTGTGTGTGTGTGTGTGTGTGTGTGTGTGAGTGAGTGAGTGAGTGAGTGAGTGAGTGAGTGAGTGAGTGAATGACTGAGTGAGTGAGTGAGTGAGTGAGTGAGTGAGAAAAAGAGAGAGGGAAAGTGAGAGAGAGAAAGTGAGAGAGAGAGTAAGTAAGTAAGAGAGAGAGAGAGAGAGAGAGAGAGAGAGGGGGCGGCATTCTTACTTAAGCATTTGATGTACTTTATTTGTCACTGGTTTAGGTATCTAGTTAGCAGTTCAAAACCCACAGCAGTCCCCAGCGCGCTTTATGCTGTGTGTCAACTGTAGAGCTGAAACCAGCGTACAAAGTGTCACAGCATGATTTTCTCGCAGGAGCCATCCACAGTCCTGTGTAATTTCTGGCCACTGCGTCTGGTCACAATGCCAGGATGCAGAGAGAGAAACGCTCCCCTGGCCGCCTGTGTCTTCGGTCTCACTGAGACGACTTAACTCCTAAATATAGAGTGTGAGCTCCATTCATGCAGTGTTATTGCAACGCTAATGCGCACAAGCGTGGATTTGGTGTGGGAAGCCATATAGCTGGACGGCTCCTGAATATGTATGCTCTGGAGAAAGAATAGAGCATCAGCCGAGACACTGAGGATTTGATGTTCAATAAAAGAGTAAGCCTTTGACATGAGAGGAGCCAGCCTCAATATAAAAGAACCAGGGAGGGAATTAGGAATATGGAGAATTCTCTCAGATGTTCAATGTAGAGGGAATTATGAGAGGGAGAGTGTTGTTATGAGTGTGTGCATGCATGTGTGTGAGAGAGTGTGTGTATTTGTGTGTGTGTGTGTGTGTGTGTGTGTGTGCGTGTCATGTTTCTGTGCACATAGAGATCATCATTATAATTCATAGTTTTATTTCTGTTACATTACATAGGAGAGGATAGAAGGAAGAATAAAAACATTGCTGTGATGTATGAGCTCTTGTATGTTTCCTGTGTATTATCATCCTCTTCGTTTTAACAGTGTTCCATAATATTTCTGGGCAAGCAGAGAACCCTTACATGACTGCATAAAAAGAGGCTAGTAAGTTGAGAAAGTCTATTGAAACTTTTCGTGCACTTTGAGTGAGGTGGAAACCGTACAAATCAAGCCATCAATGACAATGGAGTGGATACAAATGAGGGCAAAGAGGACTAAGTGATTCGGTGAAGTAGCCTGACCCCTTAATGAAACATCACCGAGCCTCACCGTCCCAGAGGAGGCCGCCTTTAAGAGACAGCAGGATCTCCACAAACGTGGAGGAAGAAATGAAGACACAGTGGGTTTTCTGAGGCCGCACCTCTGTGTCCTGAGCTTTAACTGAAGCTGTACGGATGTAAACGATAATGGGGGAGTGGCACACAGGGGGCAGTGTGGTGAGAGAGGGAGTACAGATGAGCAGAGAATAGGCTGATGGGGTTTGGCCCTGGTCCCTCACGCTCCACAGGCTTGCAGGATGCGCGGCCCGCTGTGGGTGGGGGTTAGCTCCACTGTGGGTGGGGGTTAGCTCCACTGTGGGTAGGGGTTAGCTCCATATTACACACGATTCCCATTGCAATTAAATCTTGGGCTTGATCCCTCCTGACATTGTAATTGTTATTTCAAATGTGAATGAATAAATCATGTTCAGTCTAGTTAAGAATTAAAAATGTCTCTGTCAAGTGTGTTTTGGACCTCAGGTGCTGGGCCTAAGCAGGATATTTACCTGCACAGTTTCTGATAGTTTGTCAAGAAAGACTCCAAACCACAACAAACTAGGAGAGACCGAAAAAACACTCAGCAACATATGAAGTGTGGTACACAGGGCTGGGCAATAGAGAGATCTCACCTCCTCTCGTTCTGCTGCCTTGATTAATGCAGTATGCAAACTGTTTACCCTCTACTCACATGATTCGTCTTACGGCGCCGCGCTGAACGCAAAATTTATGCTGAATAATGTTAACCGGCCACATCCTGGTCTCCGCTAGGTCCTCTCGGCCGATGCACTCCTGCACCGGGCACTTTAGCTATCACGGCAAATTAGTGCAAGACCTGTAATGCACCTCTAAGTGTACGTGAGCCCTTTTAAGCCACTTTGAGGTCACGTCCTCGGCTAAATATAACACACAACCTTTTGAACATGTATTTTCCTTCGCCAGGCCAGTGGGCGCGTGGGAGGTGGAGGTGGGAGGTGGGGTAGGGTGTTCATACTGCATGCACCCAGCCTGCCTTCCCCCTCTAATGGCCACAGATGCACACTGAGGCAGGAGATGGGAATCGAAGAGACTGGGACCAGTAAGTGGATGGGAAGGCAGCCAGTGATCACCTGTGCCACACTGCTAAAGCCCACTGGAACCTGTGTCAGTGGACACAGCTGATGAGGTCATGGTAAATAGTGTACCTCTGTCAAATGTTCGCAAGAATACTAATAAATAAATAACTGTCAGGGACACTATGGAGTTGTCCTTAAAATGAGTGTTACATGTTAGGTTACATATTTAAAGATAGTGAAAACATGTTTTTTGTGTGTCTGTGTGTGTGTGTGTGTGTGTGTGTGTGTGTGTGTGTGTGTGTGTGTGTGTGCCAATTGCTAACGACAGGCATGGAATGAAAGGTCAGTAATGTACAAAGCCTCTCAGCCATTGGGATCTAAACCTGGAGAAGGACAGGAGGAGGAGGAGGAGAGGCCACTGTGAAGAGAGGAGGCACCTGTGACGGCGCTGAGCAGGGCACAGAGGAGCAGGCAGTGGGACGACAGGACAAGAGAAAAATGGAGAGAGTGGAGGGAAGAGAGGGAGTAGGGGAACGGGGGAGAGAAATGTGCTGAGATGGCAAAATAACAATAAAAAATAGTACAGGACAGAGAAGTAGAGAAGAGAGAGAGAGAGGGAGAGAGGGAGAGAGGGAGAGAGAGAGGGAGAGAGAGAGAGAGAGGGAGAGAGAGAGAGAGAGAGAGAGAGGGAGAGAGGGAGAGAGGGAGAGAGGGAGAGAGAGGGAGAGAGGGAGAGTGCATATACGTGTGCGTGGGAGAGGGAGACAGACGGAAAGAGTGAGGGAGAGAGAGCGAGGGAGAAAAAAGAGGTCCCTGCTAAAGCAGCTGAAGTGATGAGGCAGCTCCACTTTGCCCCAGGGGAGCAGAGTGGTGCTGAGGTCCGTTACAGGATGGCCTGCTTTCTCTGCGCCCAGGCTGGTTTCACTGCTCCTGCTTGAACAGCCCAGCGTCATTCCCACAATGGCCAGCACTGGAGGGCATGGAGCACAGGAGGAGTGTGGCAGAGAGCGAGCAGCCAGAGGAAGAGCAGCCAGAGGAGGAGCAGCCAGAGGAGGAGCAGCAGGAGTTGAAGAAAAGCTGGAATGCAGAGGATGGATGGTGAGAGCCCAGCAGTCGGAGGGATGATGGCGGGGGGGGGGGGGGCTGGGAGCATTACTGTGGCCGACAGGGAGGGGGTGGGTGAGGGCGGGGTTGGAGGGTCCATCCTGGTGGTCCCTGTGCTAAGAGCTTGTTGCTGCCCCAGACAATGGCCACTAATTGGCCTGCCTGCTGGTGGTCCAGCTGGAGCCCCGTTGGAGAGCTCCCGTCTAGACACAGCGCTCCTGTCTGGACACAGCGCTCCCTGTCTGGACACAGCGCTCCCGTCTGGACACAGCGCTCTCCTGCACCACACAGCTTCTCAGCCCTGCGCAGTTCTCACTGCCACGGGCTACAGCACTGTTACCCATTCTTTACCTTCGAATGGTATGGGAGATTCTAGAAGGTTCCACAGTTCCACTTGTGGGCCATTACTGCTGCTTGACAGGATTTCACGTTTCACATTTTAGGTGTCTGGGTCAGTCAGGTAGGAGGCGTTAGCAGGTGCTGCAAGCACTAATGCAGGAAGTAGGCTGGATGGTTCCCAGCCAGGCCCCGAGCACAGGAGAGCTGCCCACTCTGGCAACACACACACACACACGGCAACCCCACAGGGGAGACATCTGTGTGTTTGCAGGAGCAGTTGCAGGGAGTGTTAATTATGTATCTAAGAGCCAAACTACACCAGTGCACCCAGCATAACATGACCACATCCATACATGTCAACATGGAGATTAAGCAAGTGTTTAATGTATAGGGTACTTAAATATTTATATGACATTAAAGAGAGGCAAAGGTAGAAAGAGAGAGAGAGAGAGAGAGAGAGAGAGAGAGAGAGAGACCAGTGTGTTATAAGATAATGACTACTCTTAAACAATGCATAGGTTGGCCAAATGATGAACTACGACTCCTACTGAGTTCATGCATACCTCTGAGACATTAAAGATCAGGAGACAGAGGCTTTGTCTCCATAGTGTGAACCCAGTCTGCCTGGGGATTCAGACTGAACATATAGCTCAAAGAATGGCAATGTGCATTGTGTTGCCTGCAGCAGATTTCCATAGTTGGAAAAAAAAGTTGCAGGGGTCACGTTAGAACAGCTCTGGCCCAGCGTAAGCTATGCCGAAAATACATTTGTGATGATACAGAGGTGCTGCCTATCTGGGTAGATAAATAAGATAATCTTTTGGAAAATGTAGTTCACAAGATGAAATATTGCAGTTGCTATTGTCAGTGGAGCACAGCTGACAGCACAGGGGCCTCAGCAGAGAATGCAGTGCTTCTGGGAGCAGAGCAGAGAGAAAAGAGGCCCAATTAGACCAGCTCAGGCAGGTCAGCTGGGCACCTAACTCTCTCACCACTGCCTGCCATCAGCATATGCTGAGTGTCTTAAAATAAAGCACCCAGCACACACACTACACACACGGAAAGAGAGAGAGAGAGAGAGAGAGGGAGAGAAAGGGAGAGAGAGAGAGGGAGTGGGAAAGAATGAGAGAGAGAGAGAAAGAGTGAGAGAGAGAGAGAGAGAGAGAGAGAGAGAGAGAGAGAGAGAAAACAAAGAGATTTGAACAACAAAATATAAAGAGGTGGATGTGTTGAAAGAAAAAAAATCTAGAAAAAA
>JAOYMR010000008.1:5236293-5247616 GCA_025802075.1 Tenebrosternarchus preto
ACCCCCTATAAAGAAAACTCCCTTCTGCAGCCCTAATGGGAAGCCCAGAACAGAACCTGAACCGATCACGGGCCCTTCCGGCCGCCGGGGCCCGGGGGGGGGGGGGGGGGGGGGGGGGGGGGGGGGGGGGGGGGGGTTGGGGGCCGGTGCTGTGGAATGTGAACCAATTGGTTAAAGTCGAAGACCTGAGATCTTCTGTGTTAGGTGGGCGTTGTGCGCTGTCCTCACTTTAGCTCTTTACCGTGTGAGAATGAGAAGCATTAAAACTGAAGCTGGATGGGGTTACCAGGGCCAACAGGTTTAACTGTTTGGTCTTTGTTGTTGTGGTGATCTTGACTTTGCAGTCTAGTAAAACCCTGCTTGCTGCACTCAGTTCAGTCGAAGACATTTTGTGAAGTTGAAAACGAGCTACAGTTCCTCCACGTATAAATAAAATCTGAACTAGTCTTCTCTCCATTAAACTGTAAGATCGCCTGAGCGACGGGCTCCGCTGGGGTTAACAACACTTCAACAACTTCCAATTGGGTATATGGTGAATATTTAATACAGTTCACTCTCAATATACACGAGTTCCACAGCAAGTACAATAATATAGTGCCATGGTACCACTGGGTTTAGCCTGTGAACATCAGCATCTATGGATGAAGTTGACACACTGGAGCTTTGGGTCAAGTTGCTGATGCGTTTCTTCTGGCAGCATACAGATGGTTTTAGTCACATGGTCAGGGAGAACTAGAAGACCATCAGAACTGTCCTGCTGGAGCTCTCAAGATGGGGTATCATATCTTTATCCTAACACTCATTTTTTTGTCTGTTATCCTTAAAAAATCGTAACTACAGGGAAGAGTTACGACATGGCGGTAATTGATTGGATAGACGCACTGATGGAATCTCTGAACCCAGCAGAAGGATAGACCAGTAAAAGGAGATTAGGTGGCTTGTTAGTTTTGACATTTACAGAAATGCTGCCAAAAAAAAACATATGTTAACAAAGCCTACCAAAACTGCCTCTATCACCCAGGCCATTCCAACCACAGGCAAGGCCAAACATTCTACTACCTGGAATTCCTCTCAGTGTTTCTGTAGTACTGAGCAGGAATCACAATGAGAGACAATGGCAGAGAGAGAGAATGAGAGATAGAGAGAGAGAGAGAATGAGAGACAATGACAGAGAGAGAGAGAGAGAGAGAGAGAAAGAGAGAGAGAGAGACAGTGAAAAAGAGAGAGAGGGGGGGGACTCAGAAGGTAATTTCAGAAGTGTCAATGACCAAATCTCACACAGATTGGGCTACATCAGAGACTAACCACAGCATATGCAAAGCAGAGGTCAGAGTCATCACTTTCTAAATGGTGTGACCAACACTTCAGTTCGGCCCAGTGAAAGCAGCTGATGAGAACAGGGACATCCGAGGCCATTTTGTTTGGGGAGAAAAATGGATCACACATAGCAGAACAACACACAAACATATGCACCCAGACCTAAAGGCATGCACACACACACATGCACACATACACACACACACACACACACACACACGCAGGTGGCACCACTGCTGGGTATTTATGTGCATGGCTACAAACTACAGCTCTGTTGTTTTGACAATTCATCTTTAAGTGACAACCTGCAAGGTGACAAAAGCTCTTTAGATGTAGCCCAGGACAAGTGCAGGAAACATTCATCTGATGGATGGGCTTCAGTCATGTGTCAATCACTCGCTAACACTAGAGCAGAGAGCATCTCACCTGCTTCTTTACTCTGCTTCTAGAGAGGACACGCAAACAAGATGGGCTTTGGCATCCTGATCAACCTCTCCTCCACCCACTCAACACACACACACACACACACACACACACACACCTCCAGCACACTCGTTAGGAAATGAGGCTATGATGCTGATTAAATCTTCATGAGGCCATAGCAGTGGGTTTGGCCATATTTGAGTCTTTTCTAAATGTGTAAATAATTTAATCTTTTGGATAAGTCAAGTGGATTTATCCGCTGGTCCGGGAATAATACCGTGTGCAGGAGAGGCTCATCTGAGAGAGATGTTACGTGACTGGGCTTCGTGGATTAACTCTTTCCCCCTTCACTCAGGAAGCATCTCTCTCTGAAGAGACAGATCACTCTCCACGCAATTGGGCAGATTTCTATATCACACTGCACTTCAGACAACGCCACGCTGTCATGAGATGAAACGTTAACACCATTGTATTTCACGCAGTGGGGTTACAAATGAATAAAACTAGTACCACTCCAAATTTAAGCCAGAAGAGCTGTAGGCAGATACCAGCCGTGAGCTCAAAAACTTTGGCACATGAGAACATAGCAGCTGACAGCATACAGGCCAAGAGGTTGCATGTTTCAGATTGAGGAAATTGTGAGCCTACTCTTGTGCGTGCACAGTGCATGCGCAAGCTCACTCACTCACTCACTCACTCACTCACACACACACACACACACACGCACACGCACGCACAGTCAGAACGATGGACATGTAAAAAGATCAAGAGAGAGAGAAGAAGGGAGACTGAGGAAGGGGAGAGAGGAGAGAGATTAAAGAGAGAGACACAGAAACAGAGAGTGTGAGTGTGCAGGCTGCAGTGTCTCTCAGTTCCTCAGTCTGGTGCCCTGGCGGAGTGCTGCTTAGATTACTGTCACCTCTCCCCATCAGCTGGTGATACATCTATTTCTTTTCTGCTTTTCAGCAATCACCAGTTACATTTAAATATATCAAGTCATCTGAAAGTGACAAGTCATGGTGGAGCGATAATGACTTGGGCAGTAGCAGCTCTGCAGGCCAGCTGGGCAGCATTTGGGAATAGGGAAAGCAATAGAGGCAGATAAAAGATTCCTCTCCCTATTTAAAAGTGGGAGGGCGCAGGCTTCCCCTGGCGCTAGCGCCAGCTGAAGATTGCAATGGCAGGACCCCAATCTCATGCCTCTGCCAGGCCTGTTGGAGCATCTAGTCCCGGCTGAAATACCTGGCCCTCGTGCACCTCACGGGCCTCCTGCTCCATGCCACTACTAATCAAATAAATAACTCAAATGAAGAGACGTGCGAATTACTTTTTGGTACAGTCCTGTTCTTTGGTGGGACCTGCGGAGAGTCCCAGCTGGGTTTTAACACACAGGTACAGAACAGTAAGAGAGAGACAATGCCCATGACGGGCAAGCCTGGGCATACCTCACACACACACACACACACAAGTGTGCTGTAGCCACACATGGTCACTCAGTCATATGACATCACATCAAGCTATGTCCTTACACACCGTCCACTGGAACTGAACTCATACTGTTCTAACCCAAATCCACAACATAACCTTACAGTTGGTAAAACTGTGTCATCTTCATTCATACCAAAACCCAAGTATCTCCTCTTGACATCAGTAAGCACATTTGCTTTTCCATTATTTTTTTTTTTTACTCTGAGCAATATCTAGTCCAAACCAGGAGGTCTTTGTGTGGACTGAGGGAACGCTGGTCCAAACCAGGGGACTATCCAGAGATAAATGGCTCCATGACAGGTGTCTACACTAGAGTGTTCAGTGATGTGAGGAATTCCTCGACAACATCCGCCAGTCGGCCCAGGCCAGAGGCATGGCTCCTGCCGCACGTCTCTTAAGAGCTCTGCGCCACGGCAACGCGCCGCTCTGATTGAAAGCACTTCAAAAAAGAAGAAAAAAAAAATAAAAATGAGCTAGCATGCCCAGCTTCAAAGAGGAAGTGAGAGAGAGGCTATTAATGCAAGGGGAAATGTGGGAAGGCATATCACTCATTAACTGACCTGAAACCAGGTTGCATGGCTGTTTCTATTGGAAGGCAGGGCTTTTACTCTGTGTCAACCTGCACACCCACTGGCTTGTGAACAAAGGCAGCGGTGACAGTCCCTTGGAGACAGAAGACTTTGCTTATCATTTCAAAGGGACAGCTCCTGAGTACCGGCAAAAATAAGTAAGGGAATGTTCCGGACAAAGCTGCAGCACTCGCAAAGCAAACAACAACAGCAAAAAAAAGTTTCCCCGACACTGTAAATACCAGCACTATAAACATGATTTTATTCCCAGTGTATGTGTAAGCATGTGTGTGTGTGTGTATGGGTATGTGTTTGGGTTGGAGGTAGTGCTAGATGTAGTGTGTATTAGAGTTTATGATCTTGTCCTGACCTTCTGCCTCATTCATAATGCATCGTCGGTATAAACCTTTATGAAAGTTTAATAAAGAAAAACTACCTTCCTTGTCTCAAGCCCCAGCGTTATGACAGTGTAATCTTTAATCAGTGCGATTGGGCTGGGACGACACAGCAGCACACGAAACCTTCTCGCCTCTGCAAACGCTGCTGTGATCTCCCCAGAACAGACACCTGGACACCTCCTGACACCAGCGCTCTCCCGCTCTCCCGCTCTCCTCTAGCCCTCGCTACTTCCCTGGCAGATCGGCCGTGATTCAAAGGAGAGAGAGAACAGTACTCTCTCCAGAAACATTGTTCTATCTTCTGCTATCGCTGCAGAAACACCACCACGCCACTGCACCACTGCTCCCTGCACGTTCCAGAGCAACAGTACATAAAGCAAACAGGAAAAAGAGATTTGGGCCCAGTGGCACATCCATGGGGAGATAGCAGGTCCTGCCTTCATCTGTTTCCCCTTCCCCCTCTCCTTGTGCTCTTTATTCTAAAGAAGAAAACACACTGCAAGTTTATGAATGTAAGATGTAACCTCAGTAGCTTTAGCCTTCGTCTTCTGAACAGTTAATCCCTTTCTTTGTTTGGAGGGATTTGGGGTTACAAGAAACTGAACCTCATAGGGTTTCATCCAGGAGATATGAGCTTCCCGAACTTTCCTGACGATACCGTGCAGTCTGTTGTTCCCCACAGAATACAGATGCTCACGCCTTTAGATGTCACATAGATCTGCTTCCTGACACAGAGGTGGAGAGGTCTGCCTCCAAGTCCTGCATTAGAATTCAGAATAATAATTCATATGTGACTGGGGTGGAATATTTGCCTCCAAGTTTTAGACAATAGTTATGCATGTATTTCTCTCTCTGCTCATCCCCCAGCCCCCCCCCACCCCTCAGCCAGTAATTCAGTCCCATCTCCGCAGCCAGAACATGATATGAATGTTTTGGTGTCATGACTAAATTACTAATACTGAAGTGATGTGGGTAGACAGAAAAGGTCAGTAATCAGCTCACAGTGAGCTGACATGGCTCGGCCACAGTGCTGAGGGGAGAGCGTTCTCTTCCTCACTTGCTTTTATTTGCTAATCATTTGCTTTTCCCCCTAAAAAAAACACACTGAGCTTTTTGGCTTGATTTTTTTACGCCACGACAGCAAAAAAGAAAAAAAAAAAAATTGAATTATAGTTAGAAATTTAATTATAGTTATAAATTACCCGACAATTTTCAGTAATGTTTTATGCAACAAATAGTTAAAATGTATCTTGTTAAAAGTAAAAAATAAATAAATAAACCAAAGCTGGAATGCGTATAACGCAAATGAAGGCCATTCATGCACGTTAAGCCCAGCTACTGTAAGGGGGGAGTGTTTACACAGGATTGCCCTCTTTTTACTTTTGCTGCTGTTAGGTTATTTTCTCCTGCTGCTCTAAATGTTTATTCTTCTTTTGGAGCTCCCAAGTCTCATCGAGAGAAATGACATTAGTTTGGCTTTGCGTCAGTCACAGCTACTTCTGCCCCTCCAACTCGGTCCAGTGTTTTGACTAATGCTGATTGAAATATAGGCAGTGTCTCTCTGGAAAACCACTTTGTGTCAATATGGCATGAGAAGAAATAAGTCGAAAATGACCAGACTGTCAACTCATATGCTTGGTGGAATGGAGCGGCGTGCGGGCAGGCTGGCTTCGGCCAGGGCGGGAGGGCTTTCGACAAGGATTTGGTGCTACATGTCTCATGTCCCGGAATTAATCCTACTAAAACATTATGGGCTCTTTTCAGCCCAAACACCATTGCCATGGTTACAACATCTAAGCCCAAGAGATGAACAGAAGAATGAAGCACTGAAAGGAAAAGAGAACTCAGACCTTTTTTTTTTTCGATTATCTTACCATTTCAACTGCCATGAAACAGCAGAATCTAATCTTAACAAAGAGCAAATTACATTTTTACCAAGGCTCATTGTTCTATGAAAGGGAGGGGGGAAGGGAAGCTGAGTGACAACGTGAGCCTGTGTCTGCTCTTTAATTAAGGCACAACTTAACTCCTGCTAATTAAATGTGTTTCTGTAGGGGTGGGGCTGTTCGGATAAACAGTATGGAGAGAGACCAGGAACACAAACAGTGCTTTTCAGGGGACTGGCAATAGAAGAACTCAGGGTGAGGGCACAAAGGAAATAAGTTCACTCTCAATACAATTAGCTTTCATTATTCTGAATTTGTGCATGTCATCACAAGCAACGGGTATCTTGAGCAGGCTGGGAATACAGGGTGTGTGCGTTATGTTAGGATGGATGTTTGTGGAACATGGCTTCCATACTTCACCCCTATGAGCTCTAGGCAATAATGACTCACTGGAGCCCAGATGCCAGAGATCCTCAGTGCCCAGAGAACCTGGGCGCTGCCCACCACTACCCTCATAAGGCCTGTCTGTCTCTCTCTGTTCAGTCAAAACTTACAAGCAAGTCAGTTTGCAGATCCACAGCCTCTGTATGTGCACCAGACATGTAAAAGATCTTGAATTTGCAAGCCAGACCAAAGTTTGCTTCACACATACACATTCATAGCAGATACAAAGATGCAGTTAAACAAAATAAAACAGCTGTGTTGGCCAGGAACCAAAGCTGTGTCAACTGAATGGAAGGCAACTATGCTAACCACTATACCACCAACACACAAGCCAGAGAACACCAGCACTCCAGACTATTTCAGGTGGTGGTACTGACATACACACTAGCTATCTCCTGATGACAATTCAGTAGTAGTGGTTCAGTTTCTGAGACATAAGTACTCACACCTCAGGTGGTCACACTCCTCTGTCCTCCTTGCTCTGTAGATGTATTGCATGGACAGTTTTAGGTACTTAAACAAACACACATACGCGTGTGCACATGCTTGCACACACCCGCACAGGCACACGCGCGCACACACACATACACACGCGTGCACACATGCACACACACATACACACACACACACACACACACACACACACACACACACACACACATGTGGGCAGTTTCGCTATCATTCATTACCAGCAGCTACATCCTGCTTTTAAAAGGCCAGCACATTATAGAAATGCGTAAAATCATATCCCCACACATAAATCCACCAACACACACACTCAGAGAATCACTGTACACTCTATACAGTGCCTTTGCAAAACAAAATATTACCATCTTAAGTAATTATTCTCAAGACTGCTAGACCCATTGAAAAATGTTGAAGATGGTGTCATATACTACATGATACAACAAAAAGGGGTAACAGTGATGATAAAAGCAGCTGAAAATAACTGAACAATGTTCACATATAACAATGTTCAGGATAATATGATATCCATGTAATTGTTGTTCTATTTGTGTGACTTAGAAGCCTCTTCTGATTTCAGTAGTTGCGGAGGTCCTCCAAGGGCTGTGTGAGTGAGTGCATGAGCGTTTAGCTGGAACCATGAGGAGAGCAGAAGCCAGGCCTAGTCTGGAAGATCTCAGGCTGGGTTTCACACCAACCCAGACCACGACTTGACACTGAGCTTTCAGCATGACACCTTCCCCTCAGAAAACTTCACACACACCAATGACTCTCTCTCTCTCTCTCTCTCTCTCCCTCTCTCTCTCTCCCCCTCTCTCTCTCTCTCTCTCACACACACACACACACACATAAACTGAACATGTGCTCAGTGTGTGCTCTAGAGAGCAAGACAGCACCTCAGTGGTTTTGTTGCCTCTCCCACTGACCCATGGCTATCTCAGCAGATGCCTACACATGCTCGCACACACACACACACAGACACAGACACACACACACACATACACACACACACACAGAGAGAGACTCACACACACGCGCGCGCATTACTGTCACACTCAAATATCAGGGGAAACGTTTCTTGTAATTGTCTAAATAATTCAGAACCTGTGAAAGGAGATGTCTTCAGTTCAGTGTAAAAGACAAAACACAGAGTCTGAACAAGAGGAGGTAAAAAGTGTCACATTTCAGCTCAGTATGTGACACTGGCAAGAACAGTCGTCACAGTGCTAAAAGGGTCCTGCTAGGGAGGAGGCGCGTGCCGAGGAGCCCTGTGATGGCCTCTCCCTCTCTTCCTCTCTGTTGCAGGTCTGGTACTCCCTAGCCCCCTGAAAGACTAAACCCTCAAAAGCTTAGTTCAAACAGGCTGAGCTCTGGAGGTCTTAGTCGCAGGAGACTCCCCTCCGAAGGCCCGACTCCAAAAGGCGGATTTCGGAGAGGACGGCTGTTGGAGGGATGATGTCTAAAGGCGAAGGAGTGTTTAGGCCTTGCAGGTGTTTAGGCCTGAGAGAGGGTGTTAGATGAGAGTCCTGGATGAGAGGCAGACGTGTGAACTGTGAGGGGTCGGCGGGGTCGAGGGAGGGCAGCCGGCGAGCGGCAAGGGTTGGACGAGGCCTGGGCTCCCGCGTGCCACCGCACACGACCACACGCTCCCACAAGCCTCTGACAGTAGGGGCTACTGCTGAATTTATAGGCCTCTTCCATCATCCTGCTGCCAAGGCTGTAAAACAGAGTTAACCAGCTGACTTTGGCCAGCCTAGCTCCAGATTCATGACTCTTGGTTCGGGCACGGCTGAGAGCCGGAGACGCTCACCGCCACTCGGACTTGGACTGCTTCACGTCCAGAGAGATGAGCAAATAAATCAAACCCATCCATTTTCCCTGCAGATATTCAGGAAAGAAGTCGATGTTCCCCACAAAACAGAGGAAAGGCTGCATGCCTAATGGAAAATTTGACCACTGAGGTTACAGTTAAATGAAAAACAATGACAAATGTTTTTTTGTGTATGGCTGTACGGGTATGTTTGGTGCTGTGGTTACCCCACTGAGGCCATCATAAGACAGAATGTCCATCGATGCTGCACAGAACCTCGGCTTTTAGCTGAAAAGAGACAGACATTCTTTACTTATTTATTGTCCATCTGGATCCATTCTGAACAAATTTATCCTGCTCACAGATTCCCCACGCTTGACGTTCTGTAACCCATGAGTACAAAAAATCTTTAAAGAGACTCGATATTCAGGTTTAAATCTTACGAATCAAACTTTTTTTTTTTTTAATTTTCAGTCTCACCATTACATGGTCAGAGAGACGAGCTGTGCCTTGGACGAGGGCCTTTATCTGCACCATCGCCTACCATATACCTGCAATGCAGCTTCGCAATTAAAAAACATTCATTATCCCCTGCTGTGTTAAAACACTTTTCAAGTCATTATAAAATTGTCGCCCAGTGTTTTTGAAATTGGATGTTTTTACCACAATGAGAAAATCAAATGTTGGTAAGGCCTTGAACATAACTCCTGAAAATGACAGCACACTCAGTGCATTACAGAGAACATATATCAGAAACCATTTCAGAATTGTTTTCAAACAAAATAATCACTAATTGTGGGCGTTTGCTTAAAGGTGTGTTACAGAGAATATATGTTTTTGTAAAAGGTGTCAAAATTTGGTAAAACCAAAAAAACCCCACTCTAACAGTCATTACCACTGAGTGTGTGGGTAAAGGCGAATCTAGAGGCCTTGCAGATCGAGAGCTCTGTCATAAAACTAAGAATAATGTCAATTAACAGACACTGAGGAACTGAGATTATGCTAATGACTATAGACCTATAAAACAAATCATGATAGGTCATCATAGTAAAGTGAAATTAATTAATACTTTAAGTTACATAAACTGCAAGCTATTGATATCATGCCATGTACACAAAACATTACAATCACATTACAATTAGTCATTTGTATTTACATATTAATATATAAACTCTGCTTCTTATGGGAATAGCTAATAACAGTATAATAACTGCAACTTATACACGATCCAGTGGTAAGGGAAGCTGTGGAGGAGAAATTGTTTCTCCATGTCACTCTTCTTATCCACACCCCTCCCTTCTGTGCCCTGCCCCCTTCCATACACACCAAACATACATATGCAAATGAACCTTAACCCCTCCTGCCGGCGCCCTCCCACCCACCATTCTTTTATAGGCACCTCTTCATGAAAAATGTTCGACTGTGTTTTTAAACTTAAATGTTTCATAATATCATTCGATGTGCAAGCAGAGGGATGTAAATCGGTGTATTTACTGTTTATCTTTCTCCAGCACTGTTTCAGTCGGTCTGCTCGTCTGTCCCTCTCTCTGGGTGCTTGGCTATGGTGGACTAAGGCTAACTCTTAATATGCCTGGCCTGTCATGGCCACGCTTTGTTGTCCCGCATGGTCCCTATCATCCGTTGGCGACGCAGACAATGGGTGGCGTTGACGGCGGGCCACGCCGGTCGTGTTCCATTTGCTGATGTGCATTATCTCCCAATCCTGTCCTTTCTCTAGCCGTGATCTCCAAGTGTCCCTGCTTTCAATAGAGTCTAAAGCCATTATTGGGGGAGAGGGGAGAAAAAAAAAAACAAAACTCTGCGGGCGAAAAGGGGGCTCGGACCGTTATGGGCTACATTTGGGCTCGGCAACATGCATACTAATAACATCATTACAGCGGCGCTTCTGGAGAGCATGTTTACTTTGTTATGGTTTCCATCACCTTCCCCCCTCTCCTCTGAATCACTAATGTCCACCTCTTTTTCTCCTTGCCTCTCTCTCTCTCTCTCTGTCCACCCACCCCTCAACACCAGCCCCCATCAAACCCCCACCCTCTCCCATTACTCCTGTTTTTGAATGTAAATAGCACACAGGGCTAATTTTCTTGTATTTGCCCCCAAAATTAGGCTACACAGTTCACGTAATTCTGCCTCCACTGGACGCACAGTGTGTGGGTGGCGCTCCTCACCATCAACACTTCTTTTCCATGGCATTGAACTTGACCGTGAATGACCTCCCTATAATGAGTGAATTGAAAACATCTCCCTTTGGAATGCAGCTTGTAGATACTGGCTACGTCTGTTTTTTTCTCACCTCCCTCCCACTCCACCCCTCTGCTTTAGATGAATTAAAGTCCCAGTGTCCACATTCCACTCACCTGCACACTAAAGCAATGCCTCTCAAAGGAGCCAAGGTCAATAACATTGCCTTTATTTTTTTGAACAACTACTGGGGGGGGGGGGGGGGGGGGGGGGGGGGGGGGGGGGGGGGGGGGGGGGGGGGGGGGGGGGGGGGGGGGGGGG
>JAOYMR010000008.1:5276039-5287355 GCA_025802075.1 Tenebrosternarchus preto
GCTCCCAATGAAGTGCAATGACAATTACATTGTAACTGACCTGCATGTAACCACCATTATGGCTTCTATCTTTACAGCCATCCCTGTTATTTAATCACACAGTATGTGGGCTTTTTTATTAGGCAGTAATGCTGAAGACTACATCCGCCTGCCTATAAACACTAGACTAGAGATATCTATCAGTGGGGCCATGAATGAGAAAACCTCCACTTCTGTCTCAACAATGTTCCTCTGAGGCAGCTGCTGCAGCTAATCTGGGGCACTGATACACATTCAGAAAAGCACTACTTGGATTCTCACTAAAATCAACTCACCAGAAATCACGATCTTGTGAATGGGTATGTGTGTATCAAATGTATATTATAATACACACGGAACTGTCAAAAAGAAGACCTCAAAATAAAAGCCCCCTAAAAATTTAAATCACGTTCAGCTATCTTTTTCCCTCTCTTTCCCTCTTATTTCACTCAGATCTCTCTCTCTCTCTCTCTCTCTCTCTCTCTCTCTCTCTCTCTCTCTCTCTCAGACACACACTCGTGCACACACACCCCAAAAACACACGATAACAAACATTACAACCTTTCCAGAATGACCGGCACATTTTCATTTGCATAACAATTTCCACTTGTTTTTTCTGGTTAGATGGAATTCACAGCATGGTGCCTGTATTGGGAGTGCCGGGTCACTGCTATGTGTACGTGGTAGAGAAAAAAGAGGAAACCTCTCCCTCTCTCCTGTCTATCCTGACATACACAACATACAACTCTTATGTCTCTCACAAAACGAACACAAAAAAAACAATTCATTACCAAAATACTTTTTTTTGGCTAATTTTATTATTATTATTGTTATTATTATTATTATTATTATTATTATTATTATTATTATTGCACAAAAACAATTATTACCAAAATAAAATTAATTTTGCTGATATCGTATTATGATTATGACTATTATAATTATAATTATGATTGTGATTGTGGTTATGATTCTTCTTCTTCTTCTTCTTCTTCTTCTTCTTCTTATTATTATTATTATTATTATTATTATTATTGCAGCATAATGTTCTTATTGTCGTGGTTGAACTTCTCTGTCTCTCTTTGGCAATTTCCTGTGTTCCTATACCTTCTAAGCATGAATAATGTGACAGGTTTATTAAGTAAGAGAGGAGGTGATAAGAGAAGGTGCCTGTCTCCTTCTCTTCTTTCTCTGTCTCACACTCTCTTACAACCCCCCCGCCCCCACACACACACACACACACAAACATAGACATAAAAATGCACTAACAAACACCTCCTCACATATTTTCAAGAAAATAAAAATAATTACACAAATATTGAGTTTCATACAAAGCTTTGTTTCCTATAGGCTAATAGTTCCTGTTATATCACAATTCTAGGAAACTGAACAAACTGCTAAGATGGATATGCTGAGAAGGTGTTTCAGTATATTTGGAGCAAAGAGTATTACATACGTAAAATAATTGCAGTTGAAGTTTTTGTAGATATTGCTAACTTCAGATTTTGCTTACATCAGATTTATCAACCAAAGGAGACCACTCCCTCTGTTCAGACCCACGCCGTTCACCCAAATCCATCTCCCAAGCCCTCTCTCCAAAGACATGCACACTAAGCACTTAGTCCACTGCTCTATCAGCTGCGTGCACATGCAAAATAACTGACAGGCGGGGAGAACTGTGTCCTTGGAGAGACGTTTCCTGAACCCAAATCAGTCAACAAGATATCTGTCTCTTTTTCAAAGCATCTATTTTAATGATAGCTATCAGAGTGTAGAGAATAAAGTACCATTAAACTAACCACTTACGTCAGTTTTAGAAGATATTGCTTGGACACAAACTTGCCTCATCAGCTGCTTTGTGCAGCATTCATGAGGTGTCCATACAGTACATTACGTTTTTGTCTTATTCGTATGGAGGGGTATTTTCTAGCAGGACCTCCATCCAATTCCTATTATCTGTATTGGTCTATTCCTTAGTCTATTCCTTGGTCTGGCATCATTCAAGTCTGAAGCTCTCTCTCCAGGCATGTTTTTTGAAGTTCTTTAGCTGATAGCTACTAGTCAACAACTAGGTGAGTTAGTACATTGTCTAGAAAAAATTGGAGAGCCATAAAGGAGAGCCTTCTTGAGATTCTTAAAATGGACTTTAAAACTATGCATATGTGCACAAATTTGATATTAAGCAATTTGACTATTAAGGAAGTGCCAATACATATTTGAGAAATGTACAAGGAATACAATAACTCATACTGTTTATTAAGCCTTAATCAGTTCTAAAGCAAATAAGCAAGTTAGAATCACATTTAAACTTGTTTAATTATTCTTATTTCTTAGATTGTGAGCTTGGGTTACAATCTAAAAACATACATTTTATATGCCTATATGCTGAACATACAATTATATGATAATAAATACCAGAAATCCCCCAGGAAGATTTTATTGCTATGAATTCCTGAGAATTTGTGTAAGACAGCTTAAAAAGTAGGTGCTGTAAAGTTAGTGTAAAATCTAATTTGGTAAATTTGTAACTTCTGGTTAAGAATATGCTATGCTCAGCTGGCTGCTACTTTTTGATGGACTTTCTTATTGTTTATGTCTGTCCTCTCACTCTTTATTGATTCCTTCTTCAAGATTCTTTTAAGTTCAGTACACTTTTCCTTTGTGTTCCTTTGTTCATTGTTTGTTTGTCTGCCTAAACCACTTCCCACCTTATGACCCCTTGCATCTGGCACTTCTATCCTTTTGCTAAACTGAAATTGACAAATATCCTTGTAGCATATTTTAGCTGTTTCCAAGCAGTCAGCATGGGTGGTGCGACATCATGAGGTATAACATGCCATCAAAACATTGGTCTATGGATTTGGACCATATTTTTTCTGGATATTTTTTTTTTCTGGATTGCATTTTATCTCTAAAATTATTATTTTGGGATATTATGGATATTATTAGATATTATCATCTGATGGAGGTCATATCTTCCTTAAGTGAATTTAGAAACTCAAACTGCTCATCTTGATTCTGATACCTGCCAGTAAAATGTCATTGCTCACTGTCCAGAGGATGTTCAGTAGTCTATTACATAATGTCCTCCAGTACACTATGCAAATTGACCCTGATAATTGTCATGGAAGTTTTAAATAATAAAACAAATGTAAAGTTTTGGCATCTTTTTAATTTTTGCTCCAATAAAACACAATCTGCTGCTCCTTTCACTTAAGGTGTGCCCCAAGGATCAATTCTTGGCTTGCCCTACTTTCCTGAAAACATGTAATCGCTTGATTTCAGCCTTCGTTGTTATGCCAACAGCATTTAGTTGCATGTAAATAGTACAGGTCCTCAAAAGCATATATGTATGAATTAAGTTATATTTATATAGCTTTCTCGAGTCCAAATGACACTTTACAATCAACACTTACATTCAGTCAACATACCAGTGAGAATACCCTTACACAGCATACTCTCAACACAGTTCACTTGGGGAACTGCAGAGCACACGGGAAGGGGAGAGAGCATAGCACCCAAGACAGAGCACCATCCATCACTAGGAATGCAATCATTGACACACACACAGATAATTTTTGGGGGTAGCCAATTTCTACCTAATCTCCATGTTTTCGGATTGTGAGAGAGGAAACCAGACACACGGGCGGGAACTCACACAGACACAGAGAGTACGTGGAAACTCCACCCAGATAGGGACAAGACCCTGGCACTGAGAAGCAAGGATGCTAACCGCCAACCAACCATATTACCTGTGTAAGATACATATATCATCTACAGCTGTGGCTCAGTGAGAAGCAAAGACAAAATTCAGATTCTGCTAATAGGCAGCTTCTCTATTGGATGGTCTATGGTATTTGTGTGGATTTGTGTGCAAATTGTTACTGTACACTTTTGCTATAACTCCATATCATGTCATTCACTAAATGTGTTTTTTTCTTCGTGCTCTCATATTAAATACTGTTGTGCTCTCTTTAAAACTCTAAAGAAACTTAAATACATTCAATGGATCACCCACGAGGTGATATGCACTTATCACGCCGGTTCTTCATCATCTACATTAGTTACGTATTTCTTCCAATATAAATTTCTCTTTATCACTTGCAGAGCTTATCTCTCTGCGTTCTCCATCCTAACATCCCACCTCACACTCTCAGTTCCTCTGGCCATAGAGCGTTTGCAGTCCCACAGTGAGTGGCAGCTGGAGGCCATACGGTTCCTAAACTTTGAAACGCTCTACAGTAATCTCTCTGTGACTGCTCTTCTAATGCATCTTCAAAATCTCAGCTGAAAACATTTATCTTCAATAAACATTATTCTGCTCTTTCTTCTACTGTGGAGCTTTTGCTTCGGATCCTTTTGGTTTTGCTGTCACTCTGTTGAGTAAAGTAACCTTAAGTTTTAGAAAGGTGCCATATAAACTTAACTAATAAATAAATAAATACATACATAAATAAGGCTCA
The DNA here is from genome assembly GCA_025802075.1 of Tenebrosternarchus preto. NCBI lineage: Eukaryota > Metazoa > Chordata > Actinopteri > Gymnotiformes > Apteronotidae > Tenebrosternarchus > Tenebrosternarchus preto. Next base: position 5,280,521 of record JAOYMR010000008.1, read on the forward strand.
TAGCAGTTCTCTGAACTTTGTCCAGTGCAATCAGCCATATCTGCCATGGGGAAATTTCCTTCTTTCACTAGCGCCGTTCTTCTGTACTCCTCTTTGCTGTTATCCTCCCTAAAGGCACATATAAAAGACAAAATGCCTCTGGTGACTCTGGAAGAGCAACTCTGTCTATTCCTCTTGCTTTCCCTCTTCTCTTCTCAGGCCTAGACTCTTGTAGGCCCATGTCTGTTCGTCAGACATTCCAAAAGAAAACATCATAAGTTGGAAAAATAAGAGAAAATATTAAGGTGGAGAGGAGCACTTTCTTTGAACTAGTTTTGCTTACTAGAGCTGGACTTTGCCCTGTTTTCTAAAGTATATATTTATAAACAGATTATCATTAATACAGAAGGTTTTAACAGGACTACAGTCTGCTGAAAAGAAACCTATATATTCTGAAGACAGCAGTGTCATAAAACTATATCTGCAGCAGCTGCTGCAACAGTTGCTTGGAATGGGATTCCTCCATGTTAGCCAAACCCCCTGCAAAAGTGGTTAAGAACTCACCTACATGCAGCTCACTGTATCAACGAAGGGTCCTGCTAATAATGGTATCAAATACTTTGCAGTGGTTCTTGAACAAACGTAGGTTACCATGTAGTGAGGTGGCAACTGGTTACCATGTAGTGAAGAGGCAACTAGTTAATCACTGCATAATCAGTTAATGCCTTTTATTTATTTATATGTGTGTGTGTGTGTGTGTGTGTGTGCTTCAATGCTGGGCTTGATCATGTATTATAATTTAATTCTATTAAATTCAATTAAATCATCTGAATGCTAGGATAACTTTGGATGAGGCCTTTTTCACCACTGGGAGGTGAGAGGTACAGTGTATAACAGGAGGTACTGTTTTACAGAACATGTGATCATGTTACTGAACTGAATAAATTCACCCAGGAATAGAACAATGACCCCTTAAGAAGAGTTAAATATTATTACTACAACTTTACTACTGTTGCTACAATTTTACTACGAATAACAATTATTATCCATATTGTTGTTGTTAGCCTGAAGTGTGAAATATTGCCTAATATAGTTCATTGGTTACCCTTTGATGACACTGATATGATGGGCTCGGTTTTATTATGCGTACTTTTGTTGGGTTTTTTTTTACATTCCCCCAGCTGAGTTTTATTACACTGTACAATCCAATCAGTGCCTCATCTTACTATGGGCAACAGGACTAATACACCAAAAAAAAAAATTAAACCAAAACCCTTTAAAACTGTTTGTTTAAAGAGGACTAAGAGTGAATGCAGATGCACAGATTACAGACGTAGCTGGTAAGGTATTGGTTCATGGCTAAACTTAAGATTAAAAAACAAACCATCAAAAGCAAACAAACAACTCACAGCTGATTAGGTGATGTAAGGCTAAATGTGATCTGAATATGAAGATAAAATGCTACAGGATCTCTACAATTACATAATCTTGGGGGTTATTTCACAGAGTGGCTCCTGTGAAATAGTAACATTCAGAGAGTCAGAGGCCAAAGCCTTTTGAATTCGCATTTTTCTGCAGGTCTTTTTTCTTCACACGTCAAGGTTTTGTTTCTTTGGCTTCGTCTCAAATGTTACTCTGTAGTTTACTAGAGAATAGGTGAATCACACTGGCATGTTTTAGCAAAAAAGTGGAATTTCCCCTCTCTATTAACTCTAAAATGTAAAGGAATTCCAAAAGCATTGGTAGAGCTATCTAGTATCTGTCTAGTGTATGAACAAAGTTGAAAGTCAATTAAAAAAGTCCCTTGAAGCAATTATTCATTCACCTTGCAGGAGAAATAAAGGCAATGGCCTGGTGAGATTGAACGCACCAAGGACCACAGTTGATTGTCCACACATCTTGATGGACTTACTGACACACACACACACAGATGTCACTGGAGGCCACACAACCATAAGAGCATAAATGAACTGCAACACCACAGAACAAGATGTCGGCTCCTATTCTACAAGTAAGATATTTTTTTTTGTTCTTTCTTGTGCTTCCTTGTTCTCTCTCGTCCTGCTGTGTAATCCTGGACAGGAAGCTTGTTATATATCTATAGATCCATAACAAACAGGGAAGGGACTACCTCCCGTGTGGTTTAATTTGACTTTAAAAGCATCCTCAGTGCTGCCAGGGCTTTTAATAGTTATTCACTTACAAATGATTGCAGGTCATTACACAGTCATTGGGAGGGCAGTAATGAGATAGACTTAATGGCTCTTGTAGTACATAGCTGTAAACGATAGGGAAAAGTTCCCCTCAGTAAGTTTTTATGATTATTTCATATGAACTGCGTTTGTTTAAACCCCTATTAGTATAAAGAAGGGTAACAATCTTCTTAATCAAATCTGATTTATAGCAGCATTAGTTCACTCTCCTCTCCACAGCAATCGTCAAATCAAGGGGAGGGAGGAGAAGGTGAGAGAGAGAGAGAGAGAGAGAGAGAGAGAGAGAGAGAGAGAGAGAGAGAATCTCATTGTCCTTCTAGACAAATATTGTGTTAATCTCTGGTCATGTTAATTCTGCTCTCAGCTCCTCTTTTCATCATAATATAACTGTGGCCAGTGACAGCAGGCTTAATCAGCTGAGGACGTGAATGAGCTGCTGTTTATTAGGGGCACAGACGTGGACGCTAGCGGAGATGGCTAAGTAGCAGTCCGTCCTTATCCCTATTGATGTACAAGGCTGACAAGTAAATTAAATTTACCTTTGGAAATGGTTCTATTAGTATTTTTATTAGGTTAATTAAGCAAGCTCAGGGGACTCATTGAATGGGCGAGATTGGAGATTAATTCAGTGTTTCTTCTTGTGCTGAAGGAGTGGGTCCATAATCCCTGCTCAGCCATCTTTCTCTGCAGCCGCACGTCGGCCACAAGCCACTTCATTAGCACTCACCGTAACGGCCGCCCCGCTGCCGCGGCAACGCACCGGCGATTACCCCGGGGCTGCCTACACCCGCCTACACGCCCACCGACCGAACCGCCCGCTCGCTGGGGATGAGCAGCGCCACCTCATGGTTGCACAGAGAACGGCAGGAGCACGTGCAGGAGGACTGTTCCTGTGGTGAATCAGATCCTGTGTCCCCTGCTCTCAGCTGAGGACCACACATCATTCTGCCAAACGAAACTGGTGACTACTTCGTGTGTGTGTGTGTGTGTGTGTGTGTGTGTGCGCATGTGAGCTAAATGTTCTTTGCTCCATGCTGAGGGCCTGGTAGCTAGGCTCCTTCCAGCAGATCTGATGTTAGCCTGTCCTTCACGCAGCCCCTGCCTCAGGGGGGAGCCAGATACAGTGGGGCGGCCCTGGCTCAGCGTCTCCTGATAAAACTGCTATTGATTGAGAAAAAGGTCCTGTGATGAAGCAGATTACTCATCATGGTGGACGGTCATGCACGCATCACGTAACGCCCCTCAATTCACCACCGGCCGATCGACCGGGCCGAGCCAAGCCGAACACCTCGACTGCTACCCACTCGGACCGTGCTCACCACCAGCCCATCGATTGGCTGCTCCAGGGCCCCTCCTCCCCTCCTCCTGTCAGGCAATATCAGAACTCCATTCCTGGTCCTTTTGGTGATAGCTGAGCTCCAACAGAAGCAGGTCCTCATTTGGGTACAGTGCTAACCCAAGCACGGCCTGCTGCCTGTTCCACCTACCTGCTTTCAGGCCTGGAGGAAATTAAATTTGTACTTTGAGAGGGATGAAAACAAATCACTTTGAACAACTGAACTTATTTGGCACCCTGATAAACTCTCTAAACAGCTGTGGGACTGGAAAGCACAAGTTTGGGTTGCATCTGGTCCAGTGTAGCATGAACTGCCACCGTTGCCCCAGTGTTGTTGTTCACTGAGTGTAATTGTCTGCTGAAATGAAAAAGAGAAGTGGTGAGTGGAGAGAATGTGCATGAATCAAGGAGAGACTGTGAATAAAGAGAAGAGAAACTATGACGTGAGGAGAGAGTATTGAAGAGAGTATTAAGTGAAGAGTAAGAGTATGAAATGAGAAGGGAGTGAGAAAAAAGTATGAAGTGAGGACAGAGTATGAAGTGGGGAGAGTATAAAGTGAGGAGAGAGAGTATTAAGTGAGGAGAGTATGAAGCGAGGAGAGAGAGTATGAAGTGAGGAGAGTATGAAGCGAGGAGAGAGAGTATGAAGTGAGGAGAGAGAGTATGAAGTGAGGAGAGTATGAAGTGAGGAGAGAGAGTATGAAGTGAGGAGAGAGAGTATGAAGTGAGGAGAGTATGAAGCGAGGAGAGAGAGTATGAAGTGAGGAGAGAAAGTATGAAGTGAGGAGAGTATGAAGCGAGGAGAGAGTGCGTGAAGCAAGCTTACAGAATACAAAGCAAGGAGAGAGAGAGAGTTGCTGGAATGATAGATGCTGAAGTGTTTTGCCACGATGGTGGGCCTGTTCATGTTTGTGCTAATGAGGAGAAGGACCGCTGGGTGTATACACCCTGCCTACAAATGGACAGCCTGACACCATCTCTCTCTCACCCCCTCTCTCTGCTGTGCTGAGTTTATATTTTAATTAAATCATTTAAATGCACTTCTGGACAAGAGCGTCTGCTAAATGCTGTAAATGTAAATGAAAACATTTAAAAGAAAACAATTTCTCCTTTGGGCTTAAGGAGTATCATTGCTTAATCTGATTGGTTTAGGAGCTTTAGGAGTAAAGAACATGCACAAACATAATCAGACTTAGGAATGTAAGTCATACCGGTGTGGTGAAACCCACTCTACGTCTCACGAGACTTCACTTTGTTTTGTTTCATAGATTTAGCCAGGCATTAACACAACAGGGAAGCATTTCCCTGGCTATTTTTTAGTTTAACCAACTATAATGTTGGTGGATTAGTGGATAAAAATAAAAAAAACATTCAAAATGCACAAATGCTTAAAAAAAAAAAGAAGCCATAACAATGAAGCGGTTTAGTTTTGTGTTTATTCTACTAAAGCGTCATGGCTGGGTACTGGAGTAATACCAAACTTAAAATGATATTCATGATGGCTTGCTCAGGTCTTCCTCCAAGTGTATTTGAAAATACAAAAAAAACTGAAGACTGAAAAGAATTATCATGTTTAGGGACAGTTTGCCAAACCCCACTAGCCTTTCTATACTCTGTTTGAACTTTGTGTTGAGAAAAGTTTACAGAGGTTACCTTCTGAGCAAAGAGAGAGTAAGAGAGAGACTGTGAGAGACAGAATATATTCAGATTAGCAAACTTCATTTCAGATCCTTCTGCTTATAGGCAGAAATGTTTCTTCAGTCTAGGTTAGCAATGCTAACTTAATCAAAACTAAGATTAATGAAAGAACACTAGATGTGTATCTCAAGCCTGGCCGGTCTTTTCAAAGCTTTTCCTTTCATCCGCCCTCACCAGTTACACACAAGTCTTAATAATTGATTATAATTGATTTTAACCTGGCCCTGACCTGGGCAGAAGGGCTCAGCCAATAGCATTCATGCGTCAGGGAAATGGGGAAAACAGGACAGCACACATCTTTAAAAGCTCCAGCCGTGTGGTACAGATCAAATATTTAGGCCCTCCATAGCAAACCGTGTCACAGCATCCAGCGAATGGAGCTCCCAGCGCGGGCCGCTAGCTGGTCCTCGCCAACCAAGAAACCGTAACCACAGTGGACTGAGAGGCTGTGGAAGCCCAGCCTTCTCTTTTTCGACTCTTCTCATGTTTCAAAGTAATCATTGGAGGCTTCCTGACCTCTCGTGACAGTCAAAGCAGATGTGATGATGTTGTATAATGTTGTTTCCTTGCTGTTTGCCTCTGAGACCAGGTAAGAGAAGGTTCTCTTTGGAATCAGGCTTGGGAAGACAGAAGGATGCCATTTCCCTCCACATTAAACATCCATGCTTTAGGGAATCGTGTGTAGCACCACTGGGCATCTGCTGGAGATGACCCGATAATGAGGACTGAGGATGGATCTGGCTGATGTAAACCACAGAGAGACAACATGGCCGCCTGCTCACAGGTCCAACATAACAGGCTGGTGAAAAAATCAGGCCGGTGTCCTGTCCAGCGATTAAAAATATATAACTACTCACATCTGTGGAAGTGCTAGAGGACTTTGTTGAAGGATATTTCTAATAATATTGAAAATGGTTGGCAGACTTTGTTACATACAATACCCCACTCTGTTTTCTGTAATTACATGTGCTAGGCCTTAAAAAAAAAAATTATTTTGTACCAATATACCAACTATTTTATGGAAAATGTGAAACCAATTACATACAACAGAAGCAAATACAGGTGTATGGTAAACATCCTTTGTACTGTATGAGGGCATAAACCAAGCTTTTTGGGGTAGGCCTCCAGTTGGCAGAACAGGATGATGGGAAATTAAGTGTTCTCACTGCGCTATCCAAATATTAATAAAAGCATTCTCCAACCACAGTAAGAGCCACTCCTGTACTGGCTCTTTACAGAGATGCTGTGGGATTAAATCAACGTCATTCTGGTCAGTGGAATAGAATGTCCTAATTCCTGGAACATGCGTGTACACATACACACACAAGCAAGCACACATACACACACACACACACACACACATGTGCACGCATATGAGCATAGTGCTCAATTGTTTATTAACCAGTGAACAGAAAAGATTATCAGTTCTGAACCCAGTTCAGATCTAGGGCTATTTCACACTTTTCCTCATGCTATCTACACACGCACACACACACACACACACACACACACACACACACACACACACACACACACACACACTAACAATAAAAAAAAAATAAAGAGAAATAAAGAGATGTATAAATAAAAGATGAAATAAGTGCTCTGA
>JAOYMR010000008.1:5315858-5326018 GCA_025802075.1 Tenebrosternarchus preto
ACACACACACACACACACACACACACACACACACACACACACATACACACACACACACACACACACACACACACAAAGCCAACAGCCTAGGCGGCCACTACAAGTGTGTTGTATTATTCATTCTCTCTCTCAGGCGGTTGCCAGTCCCTCTCAGGTGACACTCTTCAGTGGCTCTGCTGTTGATTCCAACAGAGACACCACATGTCCACTAGCATACAGAATGAAGTCACACACACGTAGAGCCCGACACACACAGACGCAACAGGTATATTCAAGAACTGTAGCGTACCTAAGACATGCATGTGTGTGTGTGTGTGTGTGTGTGTGTGTGTGTGTGTGTGTGTGTGTGTGTAATTGGGGGGGAAAACAGAAGAAAAAAGAGAGCAAGAATGACTATTAATTACCTGTGCCCTCTTAAGATCCTGGTGAGTACTGATGGTAAATATAAACTGGTAAGTGACAGGGCTTTAGTTAATGGCTATGATCAGTTTCAGCTTCAAAATGACATCGACACACTGCATATCGATACAAACACGTCTGTCACATTAGTGAAACACCTGATCAGTGAACAGTCCTTAGTCCTATTGCTCTTCATCTCAAGAGTTCAGTAAACACCCTCTAACATTTCATTAATGATGTCTGACCACATACTTGCAATATATTTTGACAGCGGACTCTTCTCCAGACAGCAGTGACACAGGTGTGTGTAAAACTCTAGGCCTGAGCACAATGATAAAAGCATGGCACAATTCACCACTGAAGTCACATGTGGTTCGACTGGAGCTGACCAACGAGAATCAACCTGACCAATGAGGAAGTGGTTGATGGTTTAGTTGTGCATAGCAACAGATGCACTGCATTCTGTAATTGCACGTTTGTAAAATACAACGACACCAGGTGCACCAAATAATGTGACCAGTGAGTGTAGCTGTAGGAGTAGTTTTTTCTAATAAAGTGACTACTGAATGTAGAACTGACTACTGAATGTAGAACTCATATAAAAAGAAAAGAATTGTTGAGGAATCAAGACGTATTGTACGAATCACCTAAAGCCATATAAGCAGTTCTGAGACAGAAAGATAAAAAACAGGAATAACTAACAAGGTTTAAGATTCATATTAATCTGGATGTAACTGGTATGTCTTAATTAAAAATGTAAATACCACACTACTCCATAAAATCTTGCATGACCTACATTAGAATTAATGATGTCGCTGGATCGAGCGCAGGACTGCATGTTGGAGGAGAATCCCAATGAAAGAGAATTAGAAACAAGCTGACCCAAATACAATCTCAGCAACAGAGGAATCATGTTATGCTAAGTAGGCCATAAAGGTGCTTAAAGATTATGCAAAAATTCTCTTTTACTGGATGGCATGAAGGAATGAAAGACAGGCAAATCTCCAGGCACAGGAGAGGTTTCTACCCATCTCATCTGTGTGTGGAGCCACAGGGCTGGAGGGGAGATGCACACAGGCAAACACACAGCTGGAAGAACACTTAGTTTTGCAGAATCTTACTATATAATATTTGTGAGGTGAGTGCAGGAAACATAAACGTAGACCACTGTCCCAGTTTAAAATCTGAATCACGCTAAAGGCATAATCTCTATCTCTCTCTCTCTCTCTATCTCTCTCTATCTATCTCTCTCTCTTTCGCGCTCTCTCTCCCTCTCTTTTTCGCTCTCTCATTCTTTTCTGAATTTGCGACTTCACTGCGAGATCCTGGCTGTTTTCTTAGTGGACCAATTCCTAGATTCAGTGAATTGCATAAAGCACGACAACCTCCTCCAGCATCCTCCTGCTCTTCTGTCTTCTCCAGACCCGATGGTGTGGCAGACCCACCGCCTCCCACACACCTAGGCATGCAGGCACCCGGCCAGGGGGCTGGGCGCGAAGGCCCTGGTGGAACCCATTCACCGTAAGCCCTGACTTTTATGACTTCATTATTTTCCTTCCCTGCGATGCACGCTTTCATTTGTGCAAACCTCCATGTTGCCATAATGACTCCACTATAAAAACGCTGCTTTAAAAGGGTTTGCATACTAACCCATTTTCGGTTGAACCCTTCAGCAAGCATATGGCAGGTAATCAGGTCAGCAATCACAGAGCCCATAATATGTGCAGCATGATTTCAGCATTGTGCTATTACCCATCTGGTTCTGCACACACAGACATGAACGTTTGCGGAGAGGTCAGAGCTTTCATGGCACTCGCAGCTCCTCAAAGCCTCCTCCCCCTTCCCAGGACACATCACTCCCCATTTTCTCCTCTGGACCCCCAGCCAAAGCTTCATTCCTATGATCATTCATTCCCATTCTCTCTCTCTTTCTCTCTCTCTCTCTCTCTCTCTCTCTCTCTCTCTCTCTCTCTCTCTCTCTCAGTCAGCTCAGTCAAGTGTGTCTGGTGAGTGAGTGAGAGAGCAGGCCTGATCACAGTTTGACATTCATATTACACACTTAAAAATTGCCCATGGTTTAAATGTATTAAACATTGCCCATGGTTTAAATGTATTAAATGTGTGCTAAGGTCCAATGAATTCTTTGTGAAGGCTTTAAAAATAAGTAATCATCTCATCCATGAAAACAGGAACTGAGAAAAGCTCCAGCATCTTCAGAAGGACATTCAGTATGGTTTTAGAGAACTGACTGCATTCTGACTGAGTGCATGCAATAATATTTGTCATTCTTTTAAAGATGTAATAATATTCCTTGTTGGTCTAGTTATGCTAGGTGAAGTAACCATTCATGATCAGAGCAGAACAGTTAATAATGACAAACATCTTTTAAAGCAACAGTACATAGTATTTACATCCAATACATCCAAATCCATGCAATCTATTTCCTCCAGAACAGTAAAACACTGTCATAACCTTTTAAATCTATTTCAGAATAGGTGTTAATAAAATAAGAATGTAAATTCTGTTAACTACACACATATTAAGTTATCGACAGCATATAAATCATAAATCAGTTACATAAAAATATCTGGGGAAAATGTTAATATTTGCATTTTCAACTGACTGACAGATTCAGTGCCTGCCCTGTCTTACAGAGTGTGGATTTAATTTGCAGTGATTAACAGCAGGTGGAGACAGCAGTAGCACACTCACTATTCTTCAACCTAGAAAACAAACCTAGCAAAAAAAAATATTTAAAACAAAACAAAAAACAACCAAAAAATTCAAATCTTCTGTTTTTTTTCTCTATATTTTTCAGGAATATTACAGTGTTTACCTGATGAATGGTTCAGTTCTGTTGAAGGCTCAGTTCTGTGACCCAACCCCTCCCTCCCCCGCCTTTAGTGCTGCAGGTGTGACATGGCAACAGAGAGAAGGACCTTAAACCCGCCCACTTCCCGCTCGCTGCTTGTGTGACTGCGGGTGAACTTGCAACACTAAGGGTTAATTAGTCATGTTTGGGATCATCTGCGCTAGTACTCTTGTCAAACCCGTAAATATGCAAATGAGACTGAATATATTAATACTGGAACCTCTGCTCTGTTGCTTTTGTATATGAACAATACAATCATTATGAAAGAAAATGATTTACTATGAATATATTTTATTCTAAGTTGATCCACTGTCAGATTTTATTTGGTATCAGATTTTCATTGTCAATTACATGCAAAGACATCATAAAGGCTACTGTAAAATAGCACCAAACATAAATACATACACATACAATATACATACACAAGATCAATGGAGGAAAATAACCACTCTGGAAGTGCACAATCAGCCAGATCTACTTATATAAGAACAGCCTGGGAGCCAGCTCTAACCCATTCCTATTGGCTATTTTATGTATGGTGTTTATAAACAACTTGCAGTTATATTCAGCAAACCTAATATTTAGTTACTGATGAAGTGTGTGTACAGGCAGTACAGTACTATATGATTGATCCTGGGCCATTGTCTGAAGGACTTGCACAGACTGATCTTTTTAAGCAGGATGGTAACTGGAGTAGCTTCGTCCATTTGAATGATTTTATTGGGTTGTAAAATTATAGTAGAGGTGAAGGGGTCAAGATAGAGAAATGGGGTAAATCAGTTTTTCTGGCAAAGAACAACAGGCTCTCTGTCAATGCCAGAAACATGAATTGAACACAAAAGATGCTCCAAGTCAGCATAAACTACAGTAGGCTCTTTGGGCCAAGACAAAAGTGGGAGGGAGATAAAGGCTTCATTGACAAGCAGTGCACTGAAGACAACTTAACCCTGGATCTGGCAGCAGGCATGGAAGCAATTACCTCCAGCTCTCTGTCTGCATAGAACTAGACCTTCTACTTACATACTTATAGTGGAATTCTTCATTCAGCCATACTCCTACACCTCCCTTATCTACTCACCTATCATCTCTCTCTCTCTCTCTCTCTCTCTCTCTCTCTCTCTCTCTCTCTCTCTCTCTCTCTCTCTTTGTGTGTGTGTGTGTGTGTGTGTGTGATTGATTTACAGTTAGGAAGGGTAAGAGTGGGAGCCCAAAAGAGATGTATACATGATCTGCTATGTACTACACTGTTATGGTATGTGGCTTGTGCAAGACAACCACACACCCACAGTCACACACACACAAAAGTTAGTTAAATAAATACACAAACTATGTCCACCACGCGTGCTTCTAATGAAACACAGCTATGCCTACGAGTGAGCCAGTCATTCAGCACACGTCAACAAGGTTGTAGATGCGACGCGAACAACGACAGACGGGCAGAGGTGGCTGTGAACAGCTAAGGAATGTGGACTGACACGTCAAAGCAATCAGAAGTTCAGGGAGGAAAACAATACATAAAGAACCTGTATGACACCACAGCCACTGGACTACCCATTCAGTTTGAAATCTACAGCTGTTAAAAACCACAAAAGCCATTTTCACATAGCTTGAGCCTAGTTATAAGAAAAAAAACACGGCCACAGCGTGTGTTGTTAACTCTGTGAACTGTGCTGAGACGTGTCTGCAGACAGTGCACACTGTGCAACCGTTTCCTTAAGGCACAAAGGGCCAACGCTCCCAGAAGATCTCGGCGTTTATATTCATGCTCAGTTCTTACTTTCTTTTCATTCTCTTCTTGCGTTTAGGTTTTCGAGGAAGCAGTGATTTCTGCCCTTGTCCCCCTGTCTCTTTGTGCTGTCAGTGTTTCTCAGTGTGTGCAAAGAGCGCGTGCCAGCAAATCTTTATTTGCGCGCGGATCCGAGCGGCGCTCGGCCTGAGCGATAGGACGCCTCCCTCTCCGCTGCTCCTTTCGCTCCTCCAGCTCGCCCCGTGCTGAAGGCCTTGTTTGTACAGCTCTCAGCCCAAATCCTTTATTACTTCCTAAACTGACAAATCGTTTCAACAAATACAATCTTCCCCTCCTCGCGCCAGCTGATAAGATAAATAGCAAAGTGGAGTGAGGACGGATGCAGAGGTAGGGGTTCATATTTCAATTTGCGAAGCGCCTCTGTGCGAATGTTAATTTGGGAACTACGAGGAGAAAACAAACTACACAAAAAAACAGCTCATTAGCATTTCTGGAGTAGAAGACAGCTAGAATTCCTGCCTTCAGTCTTTTTTGCACCTGAACATTTACTCCACTCAGCGAACAACATCAGCTGGTGAACGTAACTAACACTCCACACTATATCATTTAATGACATGGGAGTGTACAAAAAACGCAGGACCACGGTGCTACAGAGCCGAGCCCCACAGCCACGTCTCTCCCCACAGTCTCTTAGACCAGCTTTAACTGTGGCCAATAAGAAAGGTCATAATTAATACCCCAACACAGGCCGCAATAAACAATTCCAAATTGCCACCATAATGAAATGATGCAAACACATCTATGAGTTACAAAAGTTCAGAGCCACAACTGACAATTTCTTAATTGTATTCAGTCATTCATGGAAATTTTATTAACATGGAGCTGATGTATCCTGCCCTTCCTCTGTCACAACACCAGGGATCTAATTTCATTATTTTCCACAAGATTTGCTTGACTACTGCCACGATTCTAATGCTGCGCCCGGCCAGATGTTTATGCTGTTTAAATTAGGAGGCAAGGCCTGTTGGGTAAACATAATTAAAGAAAGTTAAGGATTTTTTTTTCCTTGCCCTCTCTTTGTCTCTCGGTCCTCCCTCCTCTACACACTCGCAGGCACACACGCAAAAAAAAGAAACACACACTCTTTTCAAGTTTACTTCATTAGACAACTTTCAATTAACAGGAGATGCCACATGGTAGTCCCATAAAGCACAGGCCTCCACAGATCTGTGGTCGGCTCAGGGTGCCGTGAAGGAGCCTTGCCCACATCAGCGCACACTGAGCCTGGGCACCGCAGGAGGCGTGTGCCCGGGGTGGAGGCCAGACGAAGGGCAAGGATGGAGCTCCAATAAAAAATACACGATGCACTATTTACATGCTTGCAAACGCACGAGAATCCATGCATGGTGCAGGAAACAATCTCTATGCTTTCTACTGCAGGGCAGGAGTGGTGTAATTACTAGTTAAGTATGGCCTGTCTAAAACTACCACTGGAACCATTATTTAAGCATATTGACATTGGCGAAGTAATAAATGGACACTGCATTGATGCAGTTCATGAGGAAGTACTTCTAAAAGAACAGTACATGAGCATGTGTGGACACACTCACACACACACAAACACAAACACAATTCAGCATTCTGCTGTTGACACAGCCCAACACAGTAGATGAATTCTAACAGCAATGACTTGTGAACCTGCACCGTGCATGTGTTTAAAAGTATCATCGGGGGTTCAGGCCAGTGATGAGAGCATTAATTCTGCTGTTTGGAGAATACTAAACAGCTGTCCAATACTGTGTGTGTGCGTGTGTGTGTGTGTGTGACTGTGTGTGAACATAAAGAGAGAGGGAAATTATATCACTCATGTCAGAGTGCTAATAGGCCCGGCCTCACTCTAAATTTAATTTCGTGAGCCACTGTTCTTGATTTTTTTTTTTTTCCTTTTTAGATCAGCAGCTAACAATCTATTAAAGGCAATATCACAGACAGTGTAATACAAGGGGTCATTACAAGATTATGTAAACTCTAGACTTGCATTACCATTCTGCCTCCATGACTGTGGCCATTATTACAGCAGAAATTAGAGTGTGATTAGAAAGTGCAGAAGCTCTGGTGCTGCGCAGGGAAACTGGTCATTTACAGTGAAGGAACACAAGCAGGCCAGCATTTGTGTTTGACTGTACCACTGTAGCCATGCACATGAAGCAGACTTTCCATTGTTTTTCTCCCACTGTGGTCCCCAACCTTCATTTCCCCACATTTGCTGTAAAGAGCCGCTCCTCCCTGGGCGTGGAGGAGTCCAGGCGGTGAGGGAGGAACGATGGACCGAGCAGCATCACTCCAGGACCACCGGTCCGTTATATGTATGCACCACGTGAAGCCTTCGCTATACTTTGGTGCACATGAGCTGAGTAGCTGTCAAAATTACAACAGGCATCTCAAGTAATTATGCAGATTTATGCAAAACATTAACAAGAAGAATTAAACGCACAAATGAGGTGGCTACACTTGAATTGTTAAGATTATGAATAATTACCATGAATCTTTTTTGCTCTTAATATAACTTGTTTTTGATAAACAAAGCCTTAATTATCAGAATACTTCTGAGAATATCGGTGACCTTCATTAATCTTACAGAACAAATCTCTGGTGAGCTGTGGAGGAGGCTTGCTCCCACTCCGAGAGCACAAACAGCAGGAGACGCGTATGCTAACTAGCTACTTCAGAGAGCGGTGCGCGTGGCCAGGTATATCGTACGGCGAAGCCTACGGATGCACAATCATGCCAAGCAACTCAGCCTTTCCATCTGGGACTCCCCATTCCAGCTCCTCATTAATTACAATCATATTTCTCATCACTTTCTCCCTGTGCTCCTCACTGCAAGCGATCTCCTTCCTTCACCTAAATCGGCTCCGAGAAATCATCGTCTCAGTGTCGAGGTGTTTGGACCGGACCCCCTTACCCCAGTGCATCATCTAATTTTTACCCAGTACATTCTATCTAGTCTATCTAGGCCTGGCTGACAACTCAGTGCCTCCCTCCTCCCACCCCCCACGATATCAATTGTCACAGAACCCTGTCAATCAGCGCACACACCCCGCCCCCCCCCCCCTCCCCCTTGCTTCTCTTCCTCCTACACAGTCTCTCAGTACAGACTGAGGGTCCATCAGTCCAACCTCGAGCACTCCACTCATCCCCTGCGTTATTCTCCTCTCTCCACCGCTCCATCTGTCCCTCATGTGCAGTGGTCCTGCCGGCCAGGCACACGCCTGGAACAGACCTGCGCGAGAGCAGGTTCCAGATCTCGACGGCCATTTGACGAGAGCTGCCATGTAAAATAACAATGTCCATCAAAGCTCCGCCTGCATGTTTATGCTTCACTTCCTCATCTTTTCTTTTTCCTCCATCTTCTCCTCGCTCACCATCTCTGTTTCTCTGGTGTGTTTATTTCGGTTTTTAACATTTTGTCTGCAGCCCAAAGCTAGCCTCTGAGGAGCAGTCCTACTGGCTTTTCGGTTAGCGTCATTCTCTCTCTCTCTCTCTCTGGGTCTCTCTCCCCCGTTTTAGCTCTGATGCCTCAACACTTTGAAGATAAGAATTAAGATGGAGAAAAGGGACTGGGTGGAGTGGGAGGGGTTGAGATGTTAAAGTTAATACTGTGCTGTGCAGTATTAGGGTTCGGTGTCCACTCTCCAGTGTTGGGGAGAGGAAGTGGAACAAAGCACACTTATTCCTTTTCTTATGCTAATGTTGCCAGTGCAGGCAATGCGCTGAGAAGCTGTTTAGCATGCTGAGGTGGGCGACACACACTCCTGTCCCCCAGAACCATCGGATGTGTGTGCTACACCAGCCTCCGTGCTCAGAGCAGCTCGGCTCACCGATGACATACAGCGGCCGTAACAAAACACAACCACAACAAGCTAACCTGCTGCATACTACGAACGCCACACCTCCACTGCCACCGCCCTCGATGCCCCAACTATATTATCCACCGTTTCCTCTGAGATTACAAATACTAGTGGCACTACAATTACCATTTATTATGAGATAATAATAAGGATTATTGCCTTTGTGTATTGATCTATAAAAACACTGTAATTCACTCAGTAAGGCAGAGCCAGAAGCAGCCAATAGCCTCCGCCTGGTTTACTGCTCCTCTCAACATCAATGCAGGAATATTGGATGACTTTACGTAAAAAAGATGGTTGCTGTTAACCTGTTAGGCAGTGCCAGATTTACTGAGTCTATTTCTACATTTTCCCTTTCAGATCAATAGGGGAGTGAGGCCTCTTCCAGTGTGAAAGCTGCTCGTTTTCTCCACATCAATACAACGGCCCCATAGTTCATTCCTTTTCATCCCCACGCTCGGTATTAGGGAGGTTTTAATAGGACTAGCCTACAGTTTGGAGCCAATTCCCACAAGGACCCCGTGCTTTAAAGTTATTTTAGGCTATGAGCTTGGACTATGGAGGTGTGATCCGTGTGAAGGGCCACCCCACAGACCAAAGCGCGGCCCGACCCGCCGAGCCCACGCGCCCCACGGGTCACGCCACGGCAGTTACCCAGGCAGGAAACTTGGCTTCGCTCCTCCATGTGTGATCCAAGGTGCACACAGGAAAACTTGCCCAAGGAGATAACAGTGCATGTGTTCCTTACTTGGAGTTCACTCGAGAACTACACACACAGCGCTATTGTTTTGCCTGTTATCTTTATGTGGAGAGGAACCATTTCCGGAGCGCTGGTGTGATCTCATGAGGCTACGTGGTGGTCTATCGTCATTTGATGAGAATGTGTTTGTGGATGGGCAATAAAGCAGAGCACAGGCTGAGCCCATTATTATTCCACTAATGAAGTTGAGATAGTTGTTTAATTTGCTGGGTGTCTGCATGTGAGCAGAGGCCTGCTGTGTGGTGCTGCGGCGCTGTGCAGAGCGGAAACTCTCTCCAGAGCTGCCTCCCTTCAGCCACCAGCCGGCCCGGCTCCCCGGTACACCGGGGCCTTCAGCGGCTGACCCCCAGGCTCCCAGGCAAACAGATGTCCCCTCAACCCAGGCAGGCATGGCTAGCCCCCCAAAAGGGGTCTTTGGTTGTGGGGGGGGGGGGGGGGGGGGGGGGGGGGGGGGGGGGGGGGGGGGGGGGG
>JAOYMR010000008.1:5359323-5396823 GCA_025802075.1 Tenebrosternarchus preto
TTCTGAGGTACAGGTTCATGTAGCTGAACGCAATATTCATCTCATTGCTTTGTGGAGTGTAAAGAGAGGAGACTAAAGCATGAGAAGCAAGATTATTCAGGAAGTGATGGAATGATTATTCAGGAAGTGATGGAATGATTATTCAGGAAGTGATGGAATGATTATTCAGGAAGTGATGGAATGATTATTCAGGAAGTGATGGAATGCTTCATGCATACTGGGAGGTGGTTAGAAAGACGAGAACGTTATTGGATGTGTTAATTGTAGTTTCGGTTACTGAATGAGGTAACAAGCAAAATGCTAAAGTATAAAAAAAATCAATGTAAGAGTGATGGAAGAATTGCTGCTACTTCACAGTGAGATGAGGGGGTAATTTTGTAATGCAAGATGGGAGACAAAATGGGTGGTTTTGTTGTGTTCTATTGTTGTAAACAGTAGAGGAGAGCTGGGTTTAGAGAGGTATCGACTATATGGCAGCATCTGTGAGTTTTATGTGAAGCTAAGTGCAGTGTGACAGTGTGAATGTGTGTTCTTATGGTCTATGCTGAGGTCACACACACACACACACACACACCATTGCGGTGTGTGTATGTTAGTTAATGTGTTATATCCTGACATGACTTGAGAATAATCAGTAAAAATAGGGCTGTGTCAGGTGTAACAGCAGGACATTAAGCAGAATAAATCTGCAGTGAACTGGAGCAGCAGTGTGGAAATGGAGACTTCCAGGCTCAAATACAAGTAAAACATTCCTTCCTAAAGAGCAACACACTAGAACAAGTCCTCCACTACTGTGATGGTCATATTAAAAAGAACTAGATAAAAAAAGATTATGTATGTATCAGTCCATGCATGTATTTATTTATTTATTTATTTATCGATTTGCTTGGGGTTAAGGTCTTATAGGTGACGATGTGTATCAGTGCGAGCATATAAGTATGTATACTCATTGATGTCCTTGTCTTGGATGTGCTTGCAGTTTGCATTTACTAGTGTGCGCCTGCATTGTTGTGCTTCCCAGGCTGCTCTTCATCGATACAGGCTTTTGTACTCTTAAACTGAGAGCAGACGATTCTTCTGGCCGCCAACACACCATTACAGTCAAGCTGAAGCCCAAGGTGAGACTAACCTGATCTCAAACATTTATATCCCGCTAAAATTCGTCTTTACTGTGCTTTTCTAAGTTTTGGTCTAACAGAATAGATTTGAAATCCTAGCATTCCTGAGGAAACAAAGTTACCTAAGTGTTGAAGCCCACCGAGGCTGAATTCACTGTGTAATGCACACCAGTAAACTGAGAATAATAAAAAAATAATTATAAATAAATAAAAGTTAGTTTAGATAAGTTGAGACGAGATAATTTCAGGTGAGTGGCACTGATGTGCTGTGACTGTAAGATTGTGCATAGAGATGCAGAGGTGAGATTGTAACTTCCCCTAAAGGAGAGAGGAGAGAAGGTGAGATGTGCAGAAGGAGAGATAAGGCAGCGGTTGATCTCCATAAAGTGATTACAGGGGCCACAGCAGAAGCAGGAAATTGAGCCGGGCGAGAGGTGCAGTAGCGCCCACTCTGTGTGCCTGAGTGAGGGATAAAGAGAGGGGGCCAAGGTGCCTCCGGGCTTGGAGTCGTGGTGGGGTAGGGATGCCAGCGGCAGGTTGCTGGCACGGCGCAGGGTCCTGATGAGATTCAGCAGGGCGTGAGGAACCCTCTGTGCCCACCTGCCCGGCTGAGGGGTAAAAATAGCAGCGATCCCCCTGCCTCACATCTGCTCATCCTCCAAGTGCAGGGCACCTCTCTCTGGACCTCCAGCAGCCAGCACCACCTCATTCAAACGTGCTGGGCGGGTGTGGGGGCTGGTGCTCATCTGCTACAGATCCATGGCATCGTGTTTAGTACTTATCATGTCTACAATTAGAAATCGTGCTGTAATAGTACCAAGGTTTGAAACCTCTGTTGCAGTTTTATTTCAACACTTAAGGCACCATCTTGGATGCGTGAGGTTTATTCAGCAGGCCTGCTTTATTCAGTAGGCCTTTGCTTTTTCAGTAAAGCACACTGTTACCAGTATTTTTTTTTTTTTCTGGAGTATGGAAACTCTAGAAAAAGTCTGAAAGATGTTTATCACTGACATTTTCCTCTTCAGTCTGAGGGTACCAGGCAGAAATGGTACAACTTCATTTAATTTTACTTTGAAAATGATTTGTCCTTCAAGCATTTCAGCACATTCCTTTGTGCTTTACTTTGGCTAAACTGTGTACAGTTCAGTGTCTATAAGCTGCTGTAATGAAGGAAAAGGGGGAAAAAACAGTGATTTTGTTTACCTATTTTCTGCTTTCCTCAGTACCCAGTAGACGTTCCAGAATGCTCAGCAGATCTGCCTGTCCCGCTAGTCATTACGTGGAGCCCACAGGTACACTGCCATCACTATTTATATACTTAAGAGAATTTGTAGGATGCTTTAGCTTTTATTTTTGTATTTATTATTTTAATTGTCTCTTTTTACTCAATTTTACAAGCACAGTGGTGCTAATTGCGTCAAGGTTACCATTTGAAGACATGTTTGTGTTTATGATGAAAGTTGCTCTGTATAATGCTTATTTCTTTGATGATGCATTTGTTTCTTAAGACAACGGAAAAGAGGCAGAATGTGTGACGGGTCAGCAGTAAAATTAGAAGTGCCTTAAAAAAAACCTTTTCCCATAAGCATTGAAGTAGCTCAAACAGACCTGTATACCATTTTGTTATTTTTTATAATTGTGAATAAATATTCATATTCATTATATGAATATTCATATAATCAGGCAGCATATGAAGGTGTTGAAGGTGCTGGTCAGGTTGTACTGTGCCCTGGGTAGATTTGCTGCACCATCCCCCCCCCCCCGGCTTGGGAAGAGAACGGGCTGTCCACCTGCATGTTGAGCAGACTTAAACGATCCTGTGTGCTGAGTCGAGGCAAAAGTGTGTTTTAGATGGATATAGTGGCACGATCGGAGGCATCGGCCCAGACTGGCTGAGTGAGTGTATGGTGGCTGGTGCTCCAGTTCAGGTGCACCTCTGCAGGAGTGCAACTCTGCAGGAGAACACTCTGCAGCCTCCACCCAGCCAGCACCCTGGCATCCACTCATCAAACCTGTGCCAGTTGTGGTTCTCAAAGCTGGGTGTTAAAACCGAAGCTTTCAATATACATCCCAAACTTGTGCTGTTCCTTGTTTTTGGTGACGAAAGTGATGTGCATATAAAAAGTGTTGCTTTTTTGCCAAATTATTTGGGGTAATGACTATATTTCATGTATTGATAAAGAAACGGTCTACACAAGGCGTACACAATAAGTACATCTGTAGGTCACTGTGTTCTCAGAAAGGCACGGCAGTGTTTATATGGAGGTGTGAAACACTCAACTGTGGATGTAATGCTCAGTAAAAAGACGTATTTATACAGTTTTATACACAAGGGTTAATGTTCTTTCCTAGTTCATATACCTGCTGGGCTTTATGACGGAGACAAAAACCCCCCTCCCACGTTGTGCTTATATAGTTACATAACGTGATTGTTAAGTAAACAATGCACCGATATAACCATGATATGGTGGTTAAAGACATTGTGACCACAATTAATTCCATTTGTTGCATCATAGAAATGCTGTGGTTCATCAAATATCTGTAGTAGACCTGTCTGGAATGTGTGAGGTTGGTCAGGATTCTCACACGTACTAAAAAGTTGGTCTTGCTTAAAACTTTAAAGCCCAAGTAAGCACATGTTTAAAAGCATCTGTATGTAGCATTTAGAAATGCCAATATCATAACGTCTCTTTGCCTGTATAACAAACGATGAACCATTCTGTCAAAGCTAACGTTCTTTATTTTATTTCATGCACTATGTTCCCTTCCATTGCACTTCCTTTTTATAAATAGCAGTGGATCCATGGGCCGTTGTCTTCCAGTAGTTTTGGAGACTCTTATCTGTATCTGTATGCACACCTCATTGACGGTGACAGTAATCACATATATCATGTGAGACATGCTACCAGATGACAGTCATTTGTAAACTATTTGATTGCTATGTCTGACTGAACCGTTTGTACCCGTTTTATAAACGGAACTGTATAGTACATTTTATTATCTAAAACAACACTGCATGCATAGCCAGTTCATATGTAAATAACTATTAACTCGGTTACATTGTTTTAATTATCTTGTGTTTGTATATGTGCATATAACGTGCTTGTGTGTGCGTTCCAATTAACGTTTTTATTTTATTATTTATTTATTTTTAAATCACAAATAGGTGCAGTACATCTGTGTTTTGATTAAATTATATCCTAGCTGTCTCATAACTACGTATACCTTAACTCTGATACTGAAAATGGACAAGTATCATTACATATCATTCCATAGACCAGTGGCCTGTTGTTTACAAGCAGACACATTTGTTGAGATGCTTATCCTTCTGAGTTCATAATTAGATTTTCCTATAATTAAAATTACATGTATTTAAGATTCTAAATTGAGAACTGAAGTCAATAGTGCCACTGTATTGTTCAAATGTAATTCCTGTTGTTGTTGTTGTTGTTGTTGTTCTGAATGCCTCACATTGTGTATAGGCCCCACCCGTCTAACTGAGCCCTTTCATCTTTCCCACCACCCATACACCCTCATGTCACCAAATTCACCTCAGCTCCATCCACGTCAACCTTCTGGAATACTCCGCCTCATCGTTTCTACTGCCTTGCTTCTGCTTAAAAGAATAACCATGTTAAACTTACTACTGAAAAAAATATTTTTAAAAGGGCGTGATGAGTACTAATTTTCATGGTCGTTGCACAACTACAGGTCATTAATCACCCCTAAATACACATCAGTTTGGGGGTTTTTCACCCTCAGGGTGCAGCTTGAGGGAACACAAACAAATCTTCTCCATAAAATGCTGGTTGTACCTTTAACATGTTCAGTGTGGCCATGCTTATTGCAACCTATCTTTCTCATTATATATGGTTCTAAAGACTCATTAAACATTACTAATTTCCATCCCCGCTTTTATTCAATTTATTTACCTCGTAGTCATTCCCTTTCCAAGTGAGTTTATGAATATGCATTGTTGACCATTATGAAGAGAAACTTAATTGAAATAGTTAACTGTGTGGTAAGCAGACCGTCAACCCCACTAAACCTAAATCCATTGTCTGCATTTAGCCTTATTTCCAGTAGGAATTCAATTACAAAGACATTTATGTGGGCCATATATTCATATAAATGCATAACCATAATCGCACAACTGGCATTAATTGGAAAGTAATTGCAGAGTTTTTGCACCTGTGCAATGCTAAATTGTGTGCATTGTAGTGGCACAGTGACCCATCATTTTTGGTTCATTTTCTCTCTCTTGTGTCAGGATGCCTATCTGTTCTTATGTGACTGTTATGTAGCAGTAGCTCACTCACGTTAATGTATTCCGCAAGTCTTCTTCACCTGAGCACACACTGAATGCTTAGCTTTTCTGGTAGATTGCACTGTGTCTGTGTTTTTTTTTCTTCTTCTTCCTTATTTAATGTCATTTACATGTTACATACAATATTATAAGATCATGTTTGTGGAAGGAAGTTTACAATCTGTCCCACTAAACTGGAAGGCACTGATTTGAAAAACATCTTTGAGATTGTTTTGTTGTGTCCAATTATAAACACCGGTTTTGCCGTTTCCTCCTTTCCAGTTTTACATGTATGGAAATGTATCGGAGAGCCGAGGACGTAATCAACAGCAGCTTAGCACAAATTATGGGACAAAAGGGAAACGCTTGAAATTACGTTTCTGAATATCTACTTCTCCCTGGAAATCTTCCTAGATTGGCTGCATTATTTGGTCAGCGGTATTACAAAGGAGCAAAATGAGACTACTGATGATGACGATGATTTAACATTTTCCCCATGTGCTTAGATTTACACTTAAGTCAGTGTTTTTGTTGTGGGTGATGAAATGATGGAACTAGTGGACATTTCATTGTGAGAATTTTGTCTGAAACATCGTCACTGCTGGCCTCAAAAGAAAATTGCATCACCATCTTTAACATTT
Source organism: Tenebrosternarchus preto (assembly GCA_025802075.1). Taxonomy (NCBI): domain Eukaryota; kingdom Metazoa; phylum Chordata; class Actinopteri; order Gymnotiformes; family Apteronotidae; genus Tenebrosternarchus; species Tenebrosternarchus preto. The sequence continues at coordinate 5,365,389 of JAOYMR010000008.1, forward strand.
GAAGCAAATAGGGTGGTTTAATAAAATTGGAACTGGATTACTCTTGGTTCTAATTGATTTTTAAGGGTTATTCATGTCTGTGTGTGTGCTCAAAGCCTCTGCTTTGTTAGGGTTTTAGATAAAGATAATTTATAGAATTAAGTGATTTAGAAGTTCCATGTTATGAGTATTTATCCCTTGCATCTTAGTATTATTAAGACAAGTAAATAGCTTCAGGATGTGAGCAGCTGTGAGTAGCTTTCTAGTTTTGCTCTTTATAGCATTTCTCCTTGTTGGAGTATAACACACACATTTTTGTTTGCCTTTTTCCCCTCAGTAGAATAGGCATTTGAGCAGCACTAAAAATAACGCACGGTCTTGAACTTGTGTGGAGAAGCTCTGGTGTCCAGACCAGAGCGTTCTGTAGGCTGGGATTAAAGGGAGGTGGGGGGGTGCCGGGAGTGTGGTTCTCGAAGCAGCTCGCCACAGTCAACCTGCTCCTGCTCAGTCTGACAGCACAGAGTGAAGCAGGGCCAAGCAGCATTGCCTGTCAATCAGCAGCCGTGATTTATGAGCTGCCGCACTTAAACCATTAGCTGTGCCTCACAGCTGAGCAAGCGCCACAGGAAGGCGAGCCCCGAGTGTGTTTGCGTAGGTTAGAATTATAGGAAGCTGTAATGCAGAGCCATAAATGAGCTGTCTGTGGTGTGCAGTGATCAAAAGTTATTGCTTAGATTCACTTGTTTTCTGATGTATGGGATATGTTCTTCCCCTTTCGGTTGGAATTATTATTAGTTGGCTTCTCATTTCAAGTTCTAATCAGTGGTTTACTGACAGGTTGATGGAAAGCTGGAGAAACTTCAGAGAGTTCTGGAATGGTTTTTCCTGAGTGTTTTTAGAAAGCTGTTCCACAAAGCCAGACTTCTGGACTGCGCCATGACTATACCTGTCATGTGCTTGAAATTTCTGTTTGACTGTAGACATCTCATCAAAAGAGCATGCCTTGTAACAATTTTCAGTAGTACTGAAGAGAGACACTATTATGAGCATTTAGATTTTCCCCTACAGTCATGGCCAAAACTGCCAGTACAGTCAGTGTTAACCTGCTTATTAGCTTAAATGTCCTGCCAGAGTCTGGAAATTAAGGATGTGCTTTAGAACAGTGACTCTGGGGGAAAAAGGCTCGATTAAAAACTGTCTCAGTGGTAAAGTATACTACTGTTGGTTTTTAAACCAACGAATAATGATGCTAATGAATAATACTGACAAAATTGGAATTAAGTGACTATCAGAGATTTTGCTGATTGATTGAGATCTCAGTAAGGAACAGTGGATTAACGAAATCATTCTTAAAAAATGTGGAAGGCAAGCAGTCTCAAACTAAAGTGCAGACAGATGGACAAAGTGGTCCTCCCCATCACCATTTCCTACTGTATATATTGCCAAGTGTGTAATGGAAATGTTCTTGACCTTCTGACAAGTAAAATGTTTATTCTTGTTTGTATAAACTTGGAGGATCTTGACACTGCCGAGTATCTCAGTTAATGTGTTGTAAATGTTGAATTGTTTACTCTGAGAATATGAAGTGATTTAAAAAAAAAAAAAATCTTTGACACTTGATTTTGAGCGCTTTACTATTATACATTACATGTTTATACATTTCATCTTTTACATGTTAAAATTTTCATTGTGAATGTTTTCCCATCTTGAATAGCTTCTGATCCTGAATAAATGGTGTGTGTGTGTGTGTGTTTGCTTTTGCTCTTTTCTGTACAAGTACGTCATATGTAGCACTCTTACTAGTGTAGTTTACTGAGTAATACCCTCTTATCTCTTCTACTCAGAGCACTCTAGCTCATATCCATGGCCAGTTCCTGCAGCTTGCGGAAGCCTTGGCTGAATTCTGGGCAGTGCTGGATGAGATAGATGAGCACACCTGGGTGCTGGAGCCTGAGAAGCCCACCAGGGCAGACTGCATGAGGAGGATCGCCATTGGTAGGCTCTGCCATCTTGACTGCCTGTGGTTTAATAAATCTGTGCAGTATCACAGCAACTGAGCTTTGACGTTGTGTCCCTAGGAAACAATGTCTCTATAAAGGTTGAAATCGACCCCAGACACCCCAAGATGTTACCAGAGTGTTGCCTTCTTGGAGCTGAGCATAGTGGGTATTTTTATGTCTGCACATATATCTAACCTAAATTTATGTTCATATAGCTTAAATGACCTGTTCGCTCTTGTTGAATGACATTTCACACATGAGAAATCAATATCCATCAACCCCATTTGTCCCCTTGTTTTTCAATTACTTCGGTTCATAAGTGTATATCCCATAAAGCTTTTATTACATTTAACATAGGATTGCTACAGTAGAATTGGCCAAGCTACAATATGTGTGCAGTATAATGTCTTTCTAGATTCAGAGAGAGATTTTGTTCGAATGGAGGTCAGTTTGCACTATTTAAGCCTCTGTGATTGTTTCTTTAAATCCAAGGTCATGCTTGGCTGACAATGGCACACAGAACATATTGTCGGTTGCCTAGCAATGTTATTCATTGATATTAAATCCACACTTCGATAGTCAAGACAGTGGCAGACGTAGACCCTCCAAGCGAGGGGTCAGACAGAAATATTGCTTTTTGCATTTACAAATGACAAACCGAGGGAGCCACTATCACATTCCTCCCAGATTGATCTCTCAGGGTGGAACAGGCATGATGAGCACGTTTTATGTGAATTATTTGAATAATTCCTCCTCTGTCAGAATGTTTGTCACAGTGGGATATGCTGCCGCTCCACCGTGGCATTTCTAAGAGCAAGTCGAGATTAGTGGTAAGAAATGACATGGCTGTGCATTGTCTGTCAGTGCTCTACAGTCACGTGATGGGCACCGAATGAGAGATGAGGTGCAGTTAATTGAAACTGCTCTGGTACATCAGGAGGCGAGCACAGGTCATGCCTTCATATAGAACACTCCCTCAGGCTTGTTTTGCTACTCTCTGGTTGATTGATGCCATTTTTTTTCCTCATTGTTTCTTATTAATAATTTCAACGCAAGGCTGAATACGTTTACCGTTAAAACTATTTAAAACAGTAGTAGTATCTCGTGGTAAACAAGAAACTGCAGTTGTTATTTTGCTTGTGCCTTGCAGTGGTCACCCCCTTGAGGAATAAGCTGAATGCTAACATGCATTTATGGTAAGGCGATTGTAATTACTGGCTTTTATCTGCCGGTTGCTGTTTGCTACACAAAACAAAGGATGGAATCTACAAAGAGTATTCTTAGCATTTAACAGAGTGTGTACAATGTGTCTGTATCTGGATGGATATCCATAGTGGTTTAAAATGAACCATATGCCTATAAATCATATGTTGGGAGTGGTTTGGCTCGTAATGTTGGCTTACAGAGCAACTTGTCTGCTTTTTTTAGGTACTAATCATTAAAATATCTATAGAACCGTATCTTTTGTTTGCATGTATTTAATTAGTGTGTGTATGCCCAATTTTTCCTCTTCTCTCAGGAACCCTGACTGCAGTATCCTACAGAATATGAGAGATGTTATGGAGATAGAATTCCCATCGCCCGCCACCCACGAAAAATCTGTATGTTGCACATTTTCATGTCACACGCTGCCACTTATAATTAGCTGCACAGTGCAAATCACGTTTGGAGTTTGAAAGATCTCCCCCAACCCTCCCCCCCCCCTTTTTTTTTTTTTTTTATCATGGGTAGAGATGGATACAGATTTCCTTTAATTGGGTTGTTTACAGATAAGATCATTACAATAACAAAGGTGGCAGAATCCTCAGCACTATCAAGAGCTGTTTAATCATATATCCACAATTTATCTTTTTGTGTGTGTGCGCGCAGTGGCTGGTGGGTTGAAAGGACGCTGTGTTTATTCGCAGCCTGCACCACTGATTAATGCTTGGCCATCATTAACATTCTGAAGAGTGAAAAGTTTACTTGACCAGATGTTTAAATTTTACCTGCCATCCTTTTAATGGATTGCTTGAGAGAGAGGGGGAAAAAAAAAAAAAAGTCGCTAATTATCTGAAAAGCAATATGCAAACACAAGGAGTGGAGGGTTGTAGAGCAGAGTGGAGCAGAAAAAAGGAGGAATGGGGGAAGATGTATGAAGCCTCTCCAGTCTCGCTTTGGCATCTCGCTAAGCAGGAGGATTCTGTGAAGTGGGGGTCAAGTACACACCGGGTTGATAAGCCCACCTGAGTCTTCTCACCCTGTGGAAACAAACATGAACCTCCAAGCATTGTGGCCCCTCAGCTAGTGGGGAAAAGGGTTGAGAGATGGAGGCGAATGGAGATAAGCAGATGCAGATTTTAGATGGCAGGTGTATATTCTCTGTCTTTCTCATTTTTAAAACCACTGAACAGACACTTCATTTACAGAAGGAAAAAAAAAAAAAATTCTGATGTTGTTGCATGGTGCAGCCTGATGCATAATGCTTTCTTAAGGCGCCGTATAAACAAATGTGAATCTGAGATGTTTGTTCTGTCAGAGTTTCAGTGTGGAGTGTGGCATCTGCTATTCTTATCGACTTGGTTCGGCCATCCCAGATCAGGTGTGCAATGACCCACGCTGTGGGCAGCCTTTCCATCAGGCCTGTCTCTATGAGGTGAATACACTGATTTATTCATCACAAGATTCCTAACTTTGAACCCAATACATAAAGATCACTCACAGTTGGCTAGATTGCCATTACTAATTCAAATGAAAGTGACCCCCCCCCCCACTCCTCTTGCTTTATTGAACTTATTCACTTGTCTCAGTGGCTGAGAGGTTTGCCCACCAGTCGCCAAAGCTTCAATGTTGTGTTTGGAGAGTGTCCTTATTGCAGCAAGGTAAGGCCCTGCATCCGCTATTATTTACTTATGCTTTTTTTCGTCTTAGAAATAACAGATTACTGCTGGCATGAAGCCAAGCTCTTTATAAAAGTTCCTAATACAAAAATCTCTTTTTTTTTCCCAGCCTATCACAGTGAAAATGGCAATCCAGAAACCATGACCAGACTGCAACTGTTCTACACCTTATACAAAGTATAATACTGATGTAGGCGATATCAGCAACATATCTAATGTTCTTTCTTTCTTTCTAGCGGACAGTGCCAACAAATCAGAATTAGAAGAAGCACAATAATGACGCCCATTCCCATTTTAAGGCTCCAGTGCATATGTTGCTCATTTTCTGATCTCTCTGAATTGTTCCAGTACTGGTTGGGGGGGCAGTGCTTGTCGTCGTCGGACTCGTACGCATATCTTCTCCACTGATGTCCACTATGATTAGTTTCCTCCCAGCGGTTGGGATTCTGGCTAGCTCTCTCCCAGTAGGCCACCCCTTCACTCGGTTTTGTGCTGTATTCCCATGAGTTGCAGTTTCTTCCCTGGATCTTCTTGACATCAGGGCTGAAGCTGTGGCCAAGATCTGGATCACTCTGTCGTTTTTTAGTGGGCAGCCAGGCCTCATCTGTTCTCCTCCTGACTCCAGATCCTGGAGCCAGCTTTCTCACCAAGATGAAGATGATTAAATGACATTGCATTTTCCCCTTTAGAGTAACTAAGTAGCATGTTAAAATAGTATGTAGAAATTAATGTTTTAGTTAATTTATCTTCTGCATAGCTCATACAGATGTCACGCATTGTTTAAATATTAAAACTTATTACAGAAGATTCCATAAAAAATGTCATTGCCTTTTGGTGGTATGCATTACTTGTTTATGTTTCTGTATTTGCTTTGTGCCTTGTGGTTTGGTCTGGATTCTTGGTGGCAATGGATCATCTATGTAGTCTTCATCACTGCCTCTAGCCACAACTCTGTACTTCACCACTCCTTTAGCTGATTCACTTTTGCATTGTTTCTATGGTTTAAAAAAATAAAAAGGTTGGAAGGAATACTTAAGTGCAAACTTCATATTTGTTATTGGTAAGTGTTTTGTTGCTAAATCACCTGTGTCTTTGACTCCCCTTTGGCTCTGGAGTGAACTTTGGCTGGTACAGAGTCCACTTTATCTTCAGTCACAGGCTTTGGTCTGCTTGATCTAACTGCAGCTCTGGCCGGACTTGCGTTCTGGACGAAGAATCATGATTTAAAGCATTTGAGGTGAAGCTGAAAGAGATTTTTATAAACCGGAACCCTGATAACACGGCACGAGCAAAAGCCCTTGGTCCTGTCTATAAGCTCCCTCTTCTCTGTGCTTTCACCCTGACCTGGACCCAGAGAGTGGAAGACCTCTCCTGATTAATGATACCCAATGCTCTCCCTGAGGTGGCAACAATCCAAACTAAATTTGGCCACAGATCACTGCTGAGGTCAGGTGTAGGCAAAATAAACTCTACGAGCGTTGGAGTGGCGTTAGGAACTGCATACCTCTCTCAGCCTGACACTGTTACAGGAGGGTTGAGCCACGAGGGTGACACTGATGGTGTTGTTTTAAATTTTATTCAAAGGAACTGGAGCTTGACCCTCCAGAAGGGGATGAACAGAAAACACTGAGAAAATATTACTACAAAGAAAAGGAGGGATTCAAATCTTAATGCCCGTAGTGTTGACAGTGATCTTTTCCATCTGTGCAGGAGGTTTGGCCAAGGTCAGAGAGACGGAACCTCATTCACTGGTTCTATACATTCCTCTAAGAGGATTCTCTGCATATAATGTGTACTGTATGTGAATAGGAAGGGCATTTAAGAATTCAGATCCTCATTTTGAAAGGAAGGACAAGGGTACAACCATCTGAATCACATTTGGACCCAATTCCTTCAGCATGGCCGCCTTTCCTTCTTTTAAAAGTGTCACGTCACAATATAACCGGACAGTGCTGCTAACAGTACCATACCAGTCTTGTCTTCATGCCCTCCATCTTTTATACAATTATTGGTGTTTCATATCCAGCCACCTGTATTTAAACACTAATCAACATTCCTTGACATAGGACATTTTCTTCAGTAAAATTGTTTTCTCTCCCTTTCATTTTGAAATCATTATTTCATCAGCATTTCATATTCAAAGTAGAAACCAAATCCTGAAAGCAAGTGTATGCAGTATATGAGATTCACTGTTGTGCCACAGTTGGCTGTGATATCAGGACACAAGGAGGCAGTAAATTCCATTATAAATGTGCCTATTTGTTAATCCTTACGTTTCCAACACTAGGACTTACCAAATAAACCTTAGCTCAAACTGCTGGACAGCTCCAAACGGAAATGAGAGACAACGAGAGAAGAAAAAAAAATCAGCTGTAATTCTAACTGGTGATCCTTTGGCCTCGGTAAAACGTGTGTATTCAATAGTCTCAAATTGGGCAACTTGTGCTTTTACGGAGATCAGTGGTTCAAGTTAGCAGTGATCACTGCTACAGAGATTCAAGACCTCCACTCCAGATCTCTTGACAGGCAATAAGCCCTGCAGCAGGGTCAGCTGAGGTTAACCTCTGACATCTGGTCAAGCCTTACCTCCTCATTTACTCATACAGAAGAAAAAGAGGGAAAGCACCATTCTCACTTCTTCCCACCACAACTCTGTATCTCAAGATTTTGGCAGCGTAGAGCAGTCTGGATAGCAATGCCTTATGAGATGTGCCTTGTGCGTACATCTACTGAAATACAATCTCTCATGTATATGATTACTATAAATAAAGGGGGCTTTAATTAAATAACCCTTAATGTTTTTGACACGGGTAAGCTGAAGCTCCGGCCAGGAGACTTTATACAGCTCTGAGACTGTCACCACTCTGTAAATCTCCATTCTGCTCTACCTGCATGGCAGCTCTCAGAGGCCTGGGCTGCCCGCTGGATTCTGTGCGTAGTGCAGGCGTAGGAGTGAGCACCCACGGGAAGGGGTCAGTGGAGGGTGCTCAAATCTGAGCATCTCATGCGCTCTCCCAGACAGATAAATCAGCCTCAGCCCACAGGCTGCTCTACATGCTCCAGCCCTTACTCATCTGGTCTCCATTAAGGCAGAAGCGCCTGTGGCCAGAAGTGCCTCGTACTCACCCGGTTCGTGGCCGGCCTAGCTTTCTCCGCTGCTCTTGGCCTGAAGAGGTCCAGAGGGCCCTGCAGCCTGCCGTACGACAGGACCTTCCTCAGGGCCTGGTAGTCTGGCTTCTCTTTGTAGCCCAGGGCCCTCACGCTGTGCAGGAACTCCGCTACCTCCACTGAAGAAGAGTTCAAAAGGAGGCTAGCAAGGCCATTATGGATTTCTAGTTTCCACCCAGTAGTCTACATCTTTACCAAACATATTTGAAAATAAATGGATTGTGCCTTTAGATGCTTATATTGCCAGTGAAGATTTTTATAATGGTAAGGGTTGATGTTTACAAAGACTGCAAATTTAGGTACCTGGCAGCTAGGCTAATTGCATATTGAATCTCCATGCAGTGAGACAGAGCGTTGATCTCATGCTTCCTAACACGATGCTGGATCCAATGTCCAGTAAAAAAAAAAAACAAACAAAAAAAAAAACCACCCATACCAACCCATGGACCCTGACAAGAACACAGAAGTGAATAAGCCATTCAAACATGCATCCCAACGTGTGTATAATATGGCTACTTTCTATTATTCACTGTAATAAATAAGCTGCCCACAGTACTAGGCCAGTATGCAGCATCTTTGCAGCAGTCTAACTGAATGTATATCACATGCACGGCGTTGATGCATGTTGGACACCTTATCTCTCTGGTCCAGCTGCAACCAGCCTCTCAAGGTTGGGGGAATAAGACCTCATCATAATCATAGATCACAAAGCCTCTTTTCAGGAGACATGCGTGCCCCCTCACTCTGTGCAGGGAGCAAAGATAATGCAGGGCCACTATGGTCTGCTGATGGAGGAGAGGCAAGGTGGCTCAGTCTCTCTGCCACACCTTGTTGATCATTGTAAGTAGTCTGCGTATACACACACTCACTCAGTAACCCTGCCCCAACCCCCATTCCCTCCCTTACCTAGAGTGCAGTCAGAAGGAGACATTTGGATGACTGAGTCTGGCAGGTTAGCAATTAGCCTAAGGTCAACAGAGGAGAGAGAGAGAGATTAGACAATAATTCAGCCTATAAAAATTCAGTTTTTCCTCTAGGATTTGTGATGGAGTATCCAACTTGAGCTGTAAAATGACAATGGACACTGTTGATCACTTTAAAAGTATTGTGAGGGGTTTTATTTCTTTGTTTCCAACTCCCAACCTATTCTCAGACTGAACTGCAGCGTCACTGGAACTTTCCCTATGGCAGATTGAGTTTAGACCAGGATAGGAAAACCAGCCCTGTGCATTTCTGTTTTAGACGCTCAAGTGGGGTCTCTCAAAGAGAGAAAAAAGCCATCACCATTTTCCAGGCAATGAAGTTCTCCACATCTTTTTTTTTTTTTACAACTACACCTCTCCTTTAACAAAGCAGTTCAGGGAATACTTTAGGCTGTCTAAGCACTGGCCGCTGGAAGCTTCTGGTCAGCGGCCACTACACACAGTACAGTGTGCCGAATCTGGGCCTGGGGTGGGCTGAAGAAGGGTGAAGGGAAGGGTGTGTACTTGTCTTTGGCCTCCTGGACCTGTGCTGGATTCCTGAGCATCGACAGCCAAGGCAGAGTTCCGTGCTGCCAATGAAGCAGGCAGTAACCCAGCTCCTCCACGTCCCCTCTTCTGGACGGAGCTGCCGGGGAGAGAAGGAGTGAGAATAAAGAGGGTACAGAGATAAATAAATTGGTGGTAGGGGGATAAGGAGAATAAAAGAGAGATGAATACCTGGTGGAAAGCGTGTAAAAAAAAATAATCTTTTGATTAAATGGCCCATCCATTGGCCACTAAAATATGCCTTTATGAAAAAGGATACTGATAGAGGAGTGTTTTGTTTTTTCAGCTGGTGCTCTGGCCTGTCTCACAGACAAACAGGACCCTTCAGAGAGGAGCTGCGAGTTGAAAGAGTGGGTCAGTTTCCTCCCTCCGCCCAGCTACCCCACACACACACACACACACACACACACACACACACACACCTCTAACGCGTGTCTCCCCCTCACACACCCCACCCCTCTCCGCGTGGTCTGGCCCAGCAGCTCGTCCCAGGAACCCGATACTCGCGGCCTCTGACATGATCCAGACAGCCCATGGCCTGGCCCGACACTTTCTCTGCCAGAAAGCCAAGCAGTAAAACAAAGAAATAAATGTCTGAGGCCAAATTGTTCCCACATGTTAGTGGATTCCGTGGGGTCTGTGCTGGCCTTAAGAGGAGACCCAGAGATCAGAGTTTGTGTGCGAGTGTTGCACGTCCTGGACCTCCTACACCTCCACCTCAGCCGCAGCACATTACACAACTGCCATCTAGTGTAAACACACTTCTTCACACACATATGCACAAAGGATTTTTACCAGCCGTTCCTCTCTCCCTTCCAGTCCCAAAGACAGGAAGTCGGAAAGATGTTGCCTCTTCATCTTTCATCACCCTTTCGTCTGTTTAATCTTCCAGAACAGGCAGTGTGCATCTGCCTTTAGCCTAACCAGGGTTTTATTCACTTGACCCTACTAAATAACTTGAGGGACAGATTAAATTCCTTTCAACTTTGAGAAGTTGAAAACTAAAATAAGTGGAACAGGGTTTACTGTTCAAATAAGCATATCATCAAAAGACCAAAGACCTCAGCTAGCCAAGAATGTACTCAGACCACACATTTCACTGCCCTAGGTAAGTCTACTCCAAGGAATAAAAATGTTTGGCATTTGGCAAAGTTTAAGATGGTATCATAAGATACATGCATAGAATCATGTTACCAAGAATTTATGAATGAGCTTTCCTTGTATTTATTGCTAAACTTGACTATTTCACCTGACTCAGTCAAAAATGTGAGTTAACGTCATAATAAGTGGGTCCTTTCATGAAAAACTCCACTTTGATTTCATCAATAAGGATAAATTAAAGCACACTGTCTGTTCGTGCCTGGAGAGTTTATCAACTCAATACTGTAACTGTAGTCCATCTCCTGAGAAATTACCTATTGACTACATTCATCAAAGGGGAAAATCACAGCCAAAATCCATGGTTTCCATTGATCTCACCATGCCTATTAGGTGCTCTTGCCCGCCAGCCAATCTCATAGCCAAGCCCAACAGGCCACACATTTATAGCTTTTCCCCTTATAACACTGTAATTTAACAAACACAAAATTAGTTTTATCTCAGAAGTCCTGATACAATGCAATGACCTCTGACAGACACATTATTAGGAGCTTCTTTCTGAACCACGTGGGCCACAGCACAGAGACACTGGTCTTGAGTGCATGAAATACAGCACTTAGTCTATTAGCACTTCCTAAGCCTTTGTAAGAGGGGAAAGGGCCCGGCTGGGCAGGTCTGACACCGATTCAGTTTTAAAACGAGGATCCTCGAGAATGACGCATTCCAGGCCAGACACAACACCTTCCATCAGCGTGATGCTGTTGTTCATAATTATGACCCATTGTTATTCAAATTACCTAAAGTGCTGTGTCAAACTCTTGAACCTCTCCTTCTGAATTTCAGCCATTTCTCTTCTACCCCACAGGTGATAATTAGGCCTTTAGCACGGAGTTCAGCAGGAAGCAGAGTGCCTGTCTCCGTGCTCCTCACCATGGTAACACATCAACATCTACACAGGGTGCCAGGGGCCACAAGGAAAGGAAACGCTCCTCAATCTGCATTCATCTACAGTGGCGAGTCGGCGCTAACAACCTACACAACAGCTGTCAGCTTCCACACCACAGATGAGTGCATGTCCACTGTTGTGACATCAGTGCTGTTACAGAGAGCCATGACAGTAACAAAACAAGGTTCTTCACTTACTTATATATAAATAGAAGATGAGGTCGACTAATGAACTTATGTCAAGGCAAAGGCATTTGTTTCCAAGCTTGTATTACTCTCATTACTCTTATGTTAACATGACTTTAAGACACTGCCTAAACATCTAGAGAGCAGCAAGATGGAACGATGACCGCAAGTAAAACTGCACACAGTCAAGTTGGCTAACAAAAGGCTTTAGATAGAGAACTTTAAAAAGAGGACAGGCCTTTCTTATTTAATTTAATTGATCACATTTTGAATATTGGAATATTCAGTGGCTATTGAACTGGACAGTGGATGTTTTCAGTGGTTACAGTGGTTAATGAACTTAAAACTTCTCGTTTTATGGTGTGGCCATTATTTTATCTAATATACACGTTCTCATGTTGAAATTACAAATATAGCATTTTATATCATGTGAAAAGTGAAACGAGTATATTTCAAAACAGGAATGCTAGTATAGCATAAATACTCTATATGGCTTTGGTTTACAACAGATCATCAATATCTCCACCTAAAAAACATCGGCATTTTGGCACTTACTTTACTGCTGGACGAGAATCCTATCTTTCTTTTCATATACGGCAAAAACTGACAGCATCAGAAACATTGCTATTAGCAAGCTTTACCTTAGCATGGATTTAGTATTGAACTTTTGTAATGCCGGCACTATTTTGCAGGCAGGAATATTGGCTTTGAGTCTCAGTCTAACAAAACATCAAAGCTTTAATTAATGGTAAATGCATACAAAATGCAGGTTATGACTTTGACTGTTTAGGGAATATTGAATTAAGTCTGGCCAGGTAGACATGGACAAAGCAATCAATATCCAATAAAAAGACTGTATGCAATTTACAAGTTAATGTGTTTCCAATATTCTTGACCTAGAGTTAAAAGCACGATATGCTGGGCGGAATCTATATATACACGTCTTGCTGTAGGGACAACTGCACACATCAAGAATTCATAGAAGTAGTACAGCAGAGTAACAGAACCTGAAATAATTCTACTCTTCTTTTAGTGGACATTAGCACAGTTGATGACATTCACAGATTAATGCTAGGTAACTCATTTTCAACATTCTCAAAGAGGGTTCCGCATGTTCCGCATCCACATAAAAGAATGAATGTATCGATTCAGCTTTACCTACGCCCTTGTGTGCATCAAGGCTTGTATACTCGATAGTACCATTGTGTCCTTTCTTTGGGTTCTCTCTGTAGTCTTTATGCTCCCCATTAGGGCAGTATCTGTACGACAGGCCGTAATCAGCCAAGAACACCTGCAGGAGACAGCAAGGGCGGGGTCATCTTCCAAGCTAGGCTCTTCTTAAACTGAATACCCTCTCCATGAAAAGTTACATACTGACACTTGGTGCAAACCAAAAACAGCTAAGGGAAGTTACACTGCTGACTAAAAAGCAAGAACGTGTCATTCTGATGCTTGAGCACTTTATAGCTGGTCAATATATGCTTGGAAACTATAAACAATAATCAAATCATTTAATGTTTTTTCACTAAAATGTTTGCTGCATGCAAAAAGATATTGTTTTTGACACCCAAACTGATTTGTGGACATAATTACAAGCAAGAATGCACGAACCTTGCCTGGGTCTCTGTGGTCCAGTAAGAGATTGGCAGCCTTAATGTCAGCGTGGACATATTCATTTTCATGAATATATTCCAGCACGTCCAGCTGTTGAGGGCAAAGTGACAGAGGGTAAGGTTAACAGATGAATAATTTAACTAGCTCCTAATGACCCTCCATAATGACTGGCGACAGAAGGCAGGTATGCCAGCAGTGTTTAGGGTGGACTCAAGGGCTATTCCATAGGTCATCTTCAAGATTATTTTAGCTGATAATGAAAATGTTAATAGGATGCAACTCAAATGGTCTGAACATACAGTAATAATGCACTTTTGCAGAAAGCTTTTGTATGAGCGTCAACATTACTGATTTATAGCAATATTATTTTTTTGTCAGTGATGTAGAGACTTAAGGACAGAAGTGAGGCATTTTGCAAGTCGAAAAAGAAAAATCAGGTAAATGACACTACATGGAGCATGTTGCATTCTAAAGAAACTCTATGGACAGTTCTGTTTGTGTCACTTTTAATCAGTAGTATTTATGAAAAAGTCAGCCAACCATACAAGCCCAGTGAACTCATTTAGGCTGGGATATTAATATTACGTATGAACATGTTTATGACATTTCTATTCTCCTACATTCAGTCCTAGTGAATCCTGGTGCTGAAGTTGACTTACTATGAGGCAACCGAGCTGCAACACCGTCTCCTTTCTCATCTGTTCACCATTTTCCAAAAAAACCTTTTGCAGGTCAGTGCCCAGCCGGTCCATCACCATGAACCTGTATCTGCTCCCAGACACAGCAAAACCCCATAAGAGTGCTTTGCTGAAGAGCAAATCTGGGTAGGTACAGGGCAGTACTGTTACTGTCATTATTGTCAATATGATGACCACAGACTAAATCATACCTCTTTCCATTATAGTCACATTGTCCAGAGCCCCAGTAGGTTGGTATCCCCAAAAAATCAAGGCCTTTGTCTCTCTTCCATTTGTTCACTAAGATATTAAAAATAATGATCAATAAACATCAATAAATTGGACATAAATTGAAATAATCATGTGCTACACAGACAGCCTGATAACTCGTACACACACACAAAATATATCTAGCCGTGAGGGAAATCTGTCTTGACTGGCAGTGCATCAGACTGGCAGGTGTTCAGGGGCCCTTAGGAAAAAGCAGCTGCTTTATCTGGAATTTGGTCACTCTCTCTGAAGTAGAGTTAAAACAAGCTTCTAGTGCCCAGAGTATAATGACACAGGGGTGCTTGCTTTGGCTCACTTAGTCATTCATCCTAGCTAATTTACATCTACACTTTTTTCTTTCTTTTTTTTAACCAATGGCATGTTAGATGAGTGGTTTACAGCATGTTTAATCAGCACCACTTGGTACTTCTTACTTCATCTGTTTATAGCAAAATCTATATTTGTGTGTAATTCTGTAGCACAACTATGATAATACATCAGAGTACTATATACTGAAATGGTACGTTAATGGTACTTACTAGTATTCATTTTTGCTGCTCTTTGATAAAACTTCAGCTCTGTGAACAGGGGTCCATTTTCATGATATTCCTAAATACAAAGACCAGTAATGTTTAGCAAAGTAATTAACAAACCAAAAAGACGGTGATCTGCACTAGTACACAAGGTACAGTTGAATGTCAAAGCTTTTGTGTGAACACACAAAAGAAAGAAAGACTAGAAAAATCTAGAAGAACAGGCACAGTATGTGGGAACAAGAGCTAAGTATCCCTCAGTGATTACAATAGGATTGGAATCCAATTGACCAGCCCAGATGCTATTAAATTAAATGTTTTTAAATGTTATTTCTCTATAAATATAGCTATACCACAAGATCAATTCTGTACTTACGACTTTAATGACATAATCAGTATCCTCTCCTACAGGTGTATCTGTACAACCTGAAGCTGTGGCAAAGATGATGACAATGACGACAACAACAATAAGAATGACAAAGTAGTAGTAGTAATAATAATAATAATAGTAATAATAATAATAATAATAATAATAATAATAATAATAATACCAGATCCTGCATTAATAGTTGGTATATTTTGAAATTTAGATGTGTGTGTGTGTGTGTGTGTGTTACTCAACAGAGAAAGCTATAGTCCTGTTGTAAATGATTTTAGTGTAGTGGATCCCATATCCAGTACGTGAACACTATACTGGTAAAAGGAAATCACCACAACGATTGTTTGCCGTCGACAAAGTCTAATTGACTACAGCAAGTACCCAGGTAAATCAACCCGAAGCCGCCCGTGCCAATGATTTTGCCAAGACGCCACTTCTTCTTCTCTGTGTCTGTCAAAATCCATCCGTCGGGCAGTTGACAAGGTAGTGCTCTTTTCTTAGGAGCCATTAACGTTAACTAGCCAGAAGTTAGCTAGCTGTCATTTATACGTACCAATAATAACGGTTTAATAAATCTATCCAGCTATGCTGTTGTCCTACTACTTAGCTAAATTGTATATATCTTGTGTAATATATATTTGGGTTGACACAAGTCCAATTCGTTGCTAGCTAACTAGCTAAGTTGGCTAGCTAATTTTTCGATTCGACATAAATGAAACTGGCAAACAAGACGAAAATCGAAACAAAAATTGTTGGCAGCTAGCTAGCAGGCAAGCTAACTTTCTACCCTACCTGCCTATTTACAATGCTCTCGGATAGCTATGTTAGATACACTTTTTATTTGAGCAAACTAGCTATCTGTATTAGAAACCCATCACTTGCGAGTAATATAGCTAAGCTATGTAACGCACGTTAGATGTATAACACTTCAAAGTTATAAGAATAAGCAGTTTCTACTTCTCTGTCAGTGAACAGCTATATTTTGACATCCTGAAAGTTATAGTTAGGCACGCCCGCTCTGCGGATTGTAAATAAAACTATAACCAATCGTGAGCAGAGGGAAGCAACGTTTTTTTTTTATTTAACTACCAATTATTCGAGTCTAGAGGCGGGAACTACCGGTAGCACATTATCACGATAGGCCTGAGTTGACGTCGATCAACATTAAAACGACTGGTCCGTAAGTGTCGCCTTTCTGTTCTAATTATGATTTTAATCACATTTCATTATATTTTACAATAAAGAAGAAACACATACCACAAGTGTTTCCAGTCTACAAAGAACCTTCAAACAATTTGAGAGAAGTTAGACTCTTTCGATGTAGGGCTATAATTTTTTTTCACTATACTTTTTAATAAATAAACGTATTTTTTACGCATAGCGTAAATAAAATAAAACGAAACAAACACTTTGCCCCTGTCTAGGCTGACCGATATTATAATCTACATTTTTACAGGTTACGTTAAAATACTCAGACTACTTGTTGTGAAGCCCATGAGATAAGTAATGAAGGAAAAAACAACCTGTGTTTTTGGAAAGGGAACATGCACTAACCACATGAGTTAAATCATTTTACCGCGAGCTTGTCATATTCCACAAATGACAAAATTCCTAGTGAGTACCTTTAAGATCAATAAATTAGTGCATCTTGCGGTGTTAAAAAATATTCCCCAAAAGTTGGTGCAGCTGGTGCCAGTTGCATATGCCTCAAATAACTGAAAAATGAACACATTTGGGCTTTGTTTGGGTCATGGGTCATATCTCACTAACTCTCTGGTAGTCTAGAGTGCAGTGACACCAATCTTGAGGGGCCATGCCACCATTTTCCATAAATGCCCCTTATAATGGTGATGGCATAATTGTTGTAATTAGGGAGAGCAGCTCAGGGTGGCATTGCAGCGACCCACCCCAGCCCAGGTCCATATGGTCTGAAATAGATAATGAGACTGTTAATGTCCTATGTCCATCAGTAATACATACTCAGTACGGACTGCAAGCAGGCAGGCTGTTATTTTCACCATGGCCATCTAGAGTAGACAGATGAGCTCTGCTACAACTGTCTTGACAGATCAGTATGCCCCACCCCCTAGCCCTGATTCTCTCATCCAAACACTTAAAAAAAATACACTTCCTTAAAATGTGATCAGATCTTCATTTAACGGATAACACTTTACATATTTGAATAGATTAACAATAAAACAATCAATTTCGTTTTCAGTTCATGCAAATTTCTGGGCTGTCCTGCTGGAATTGATCACTTCATATCACACCATGAACATTACAGTGGGATTGAGGTCAGACCATTTGTAAAGAATGCAATTCTTTCCGGTTCGGTCACTTGATCATTCCTGTGTTTTGGATCGTTGTCATGTTGCATGAGCCAATCATTTTTGAGTTTAGATTACAAACACATGCACTGACATTCTACTGTAGATTTTGCAGATTCAACTTGGAATTCATTGGTCATCAGTTGTGGCATTGGGCTCCTGAGGCAGCGGACCAGCCACTACTGTATTTCCTGCTAATGGCTCAGTAAATACTCCTCCTTGCCCATTTTCTTATAGGAGACTCATAAACGCAGGTGTTATCAAATGTAAGAGACACCACATTATTCTAAGTTTTCATTCTATTTTTTAAAATGTTATTATTTATGCTTTTATATCATGCTAAAGACCCACAAACATTTTAAGAGCACTGATGTTTTGTTAAATAAAACTATGGAAATAATATAATCAACGAGGGAAAAATACTGGCAAAATTTAGAGATTCACACAGAACATGCATATTCCAAAGTGTTCGTAAACTTTTTTTTTAAACTTTACAAACCTTTTCACATGTGGATTGTATGGAATGTGGCTTTGCATGGAATGTTTTTTGTTCTAGTATTGAGTAGCTGGAATGTGAGGATTCTTAACATTTCAGAAGCCTTACCACATCAACTGCATCAGCACAAATGTTAAAATGTTTTTTAAATAGAAACTGTTTGTTAGCTAATATTGCCTGTTTTCACCCTAAAGCACTGCCTGAACAACAGTGCTTGATTTACTCTGTAAATGTGTTTTAAAGGCAAGATTATTTCAGCCTTCACATTTCCTTCCAGATTATAGAAGTTATTATCCAAAAGAAGCACATTAGTAGTCCATATAAGCATATCCCAACCCCTACATCATGTTCCAATTACAAACCATTTTGCTCAGAGAATTTTTTCTGTCTTCACTACATTATTGAGGCTTCAGAGCAGTTATTGTTATAAGATGTATGGCTATTCCAAATATACATAATGTGAATCTAATGACTTCTAATGAGTGACTGTTTTGCCTTTATATAAAGGGCAGAGAAATGCTAATAAAGGTTGGGTCTGCTCCAGGGAGCTTGCTCTGGCTAGGATTTACATTAGGGCCTTAATGTCTCTAAAGCCTGAGGCTAAATTGAAATTTATAACCCCAAACTAAACATCATGTAGCATTGAACTGAATCTCTTTAAGGAACACCCCTATGCAGGTTAGTACAAATCTTTGCAAAATTGTTGAGTAGTGAACTCTGGCCAATGTGCATACATCCTGCTGTGTGTATAATTTTTATATCACCCTTCCTGATTTTTAAATGATTAGACCAAAAAGTTAATCAAATCTCATGTTTAGAGATGTTAACATTGTCTGAGGGCAATATATTATTAAACTTTATTTTATAAATAATACTATTCAAAAGCAATTCCATTATTTTCCCATCATTATACAACATATGGAGGTTTTTGGTTCAGTTGTTTACAAAGTGAAATATTATAAAAAGCTATTAGAGTTACAAATCATGTATCACCAGGTCATATAAGCACTGGACTGTATATCCGCTCTGTTAACAAATTTCAAACACATTTCTCTGTTTACAAATTTCTGTTTACAAACTTCTTTTTGTCCATTCTTCTTTTTGCCTGCAGATTTCCAGGAGACTAGGTTACAGGGTTGCCATGTCATTTCTGAAACCACAATATGTACCTTAATCACAAAGAACCTTTCTGTGTATCCTTGGTGTTTGTCATATCTGATACCTCCTTTCTCATGTATTTGAATGAATACCGCTGGAAATATTTAGTCAGTCACTGAAACAAGGTGTAAGTTGTTTACTTTTTGATAAAACAGGTCCTGTCCTACTAGTTTTAACTTCATTCATGAACCATCCCATTTGACAAGGCTACATAACATTATAAGATTGGAATCTATGTTAGCAAAATAACAATGTAGCACCAGTTTTATAAGTATCTCTAGCTTATATCTATTCAAGATATAAAATTTTATTATTGTTTCTTTGTTATCAGACCGGTCCTCTAATCCCTGTATTTTAGTTTATGTGGCAGAGTAGTTGTGTAAAGCAGTACTAACACTCTATTACAGACTGAAGTAGATTTCAGATCTGGTTTCCTGCTATCTACTAACATTCCTGCGTACAATTCCTTCTTCCTAAGACCAGCAATATTGTTTATGCACTACTAACCCTAGTCATGTCTGAGTCAAAGTGTTTCTTTAATAGTTATCCAGGAATGTGTTTCATTATTAAGACTTAGTGGAAGTAGAGGTCTAGAGAGGTGTAGCCTTAAAAAAGGTTACCACTTCAATTATTGGCATGTCTCTTGAGCAGCGTTTGTTTTTTGATCTTTAGCTTTTTTGTTGGTTAATAAGCTGGAACTTGTCCTCCATTGCCGCCTCTCCTGATGTGGCATTTTCACAAGAGGCTTTACTGACGAGAGAAGGAGCCTGAGCAGAGAGCAGAGAGGAAGATGAAAAAACAGACGTGAGTTAACACTTGGCAACCAGCTCTACGTCGACGTTTCCTGTCCCAGCACACACAGCGGGGCCTTGCTCTGACCTGGAGTCAGTGCGCTGGGCCATTGTAGCGCTAGGTTAATTAAGCTGTCTGGTGCTGAGAGCTTGGAAGTGTACAGAGAGAGAGAGAGAGAGAGAGAGGGAGAGAGAGAGAGAGAGAGAGAGTGAGAGAAACAGAGAGAGGGAGGACGGGGGTGGGGGGAAGAGCCCTTCGGCCCTTTCAGCCCAGTTACAGGCGTGCTGTCCACATGGCTACTAGCTGTTAGACTCATCGATCTGTGGGTCACACAGGCTGAGAAAGAGAGGGAGGACAGCTACAGACACAGGGGAGTTCCTCATGTGTGTGTGTGTGTTTTCTGTGTAGCTTTGACATGGCCTCCCTAGGCGAGTGTACCCTAGCTGGCCCGGCAGGACTGCCAATTAGAACCGCACACTACACTATGTGAGAATAGTGGCAATGCCACTATTGCCTAGCTAACACCATTCATGGTTATTGCTTAATGTGTGTGTGTGTGTGTGTGTGTGTGTGTGTGTACACTTTTTTCTATACATGTTTGTGAACATGCATGTGACCTGTGTGCAGGTTTCCTTATCCATCCTCCCCATACGATATTTCATGCAATTGTATGTTAGTAATACTGTCAATCATCATTCTTACCTGTCATTTATATGATGTTAATTTTCGTCTTATTTTCTTCTGGCATGACTGTCTCCTGTGATCTGCCTTCTCAGACTGTACAGTTTAGAGTGATACTGGCTGGTTAGACTTTTGTGTGAGTAAGACTTGCCCATCTGTCTTCACACCAACACCCTCCATTCAGACCCTCTTGACCCAGACCGCAAGCCTTCTCTGAGAAAGTCTCTCACAATTTAAGCTCTGTTAACAACTTATGAGCCTACAAATCTTACAACTGGCAGGGTGATGTACTGTGGATAAGAATCATTCTGCTTTATTCCGTGAGTGGAAATGAGTGGACCAGGCAAAATAAAAGCACAGTTAACTTTCATCACTGAACTTAACAAGCTTTGAGTAGTTCACTAAAATACATGTATGTGAATTGCGATGATATTATTTGTTCAAGATTACCTTTTTCCTTTTATGTGCTGCCTTAATAACAATGAATATTTAGTCCCTGGGGCATTTAGCTCAGGTTGTGTTAATTATAGGAGCTATTATCATCTGCACATCTGCCCCCAGTCCATCTACATCCACCGTAGTCTGGTCCATACCCACAGTGGCTTAAGAAGAAATAAATGAACACACAAGCATATTCTCATCCACAGACACAGTATTCAGTTACAATATTGAATATTGGTTATTGGTTACTTTAACATGGAGACAACAAATTGCTGGAAAGATAATGGTATATGTGCAATTCTGGTTGAAAATCTGGTTGACTTGGTTAAGGTAAACTGCCTGTGGTTATGAATTAATACTGCCCTCACCGCTGGCTTTCAGTATGAAGTCTATTTCAGCTCCATCAGTTCATAAAAAGCCATTAGATACCATTACACATTAAGTGTGGTGCAGTTGTGAACCTCATAAGTTAACAATCCTTTTTAATTCACTCTCCAGTGGCTTATTAAGAGCAGGAAATGACTAGGAGTAAGAGAAGCCTGTGGCTATGACATTTTCTCCTCTCTCCCTTCTCTCTCTTCTTCCTCAGCATTTCTCATCCTTTATGTCCAATTCTTATGGTTTGCCTTAGAAAGAGGTGAATTCATAAAAAAAGCTGGGTTTACTTGAGGAAAAGCATTCAGATTCCACACATTAAATTATTCAGGTTGCTTTTATTTTTGCAAGTGTCTACCTGCCTGGTAAAAAATCAGTTTTGTATTCATGACAGTTCCTCAGGACCAAAAAATCAATCTCAATCAAAGCAGCTAAGTTTATCATAAATTATCATGAAAAGGGTTTCCACTGAGTAGATGCTTAATTACAATCTCATTTGAATAATTTTGCATATTAATGAGTTTGGAATGAAAATCATTTTTGGAGTTCTAACTTGAGCTTGGAAACCCACAGAGATAATGGCAGCCGTTTCAAACGTATGTGATCTTATTACCAAAGGAAGCACTGTCATATCTCCCTGTCCACAGTTGTGTTACAACTTGATTAATGGACTTCTGTCTCTGACATTAATAAACTATAACTGAATTAAAGACTTCATTAGTCTTAACTTGGACAACATGTTTAGTTGCATCATGAATAAAATCCGGTGTGATATCAACACCTCAGAGCTTAGAAGTTTTTGATGAAAATTAAAATGCTGGCTGAACCAGTTATCTGTGTTAGACCTTTCTATTTGCAGCTCAGCAAAGAACGAGCAAAATAAATTCTGCAATTGAATTGTTTGATGTACATTTTTGTATATGCATGTTTGTATTATTACTTTTAATCTTTTCAGTGTAGTGCAGTGTGCAGATATTTCTGTACTTATTTAAGTGTGTTGATTACTGCACAGTACAACATAATACAATAATATATTTACTAGTTCAAAAGCAAACTGATTTTAGAAAGAAATAAGAGTTAGTCAGAAGTGTTCATGAGCCATGTTTATTCATATTCATCTGCTGTTCTCTCCTGTGATGAGTAACGTGTGCGTGACGAAGGAGAAAAGACTGGGCTCACCTCATCCCCACCCTCTTTACTCTCAGGTCTGAACACAGGTGCATTAGATAGGGAAGGCTGGAGGAACAGAGCAGGAGAGCTGTGGTCAGAGCCGCACGCCTCCTCCTCCTCCTCCTCCTCCTCCTCCTCTATGCGAGCTAGAGCTTCTGAGGAAGGCCAGGGAAAAGTGAGACAACAGCAGGGACTAGCGGCAGGAGCAGAGCTGTGTTGAGAGCTCGTACTGCCTGTCCTTCCCATCACCTCTGCTCTCCTATTATAGCTTTGACCTTTCTCACTGTTTGCTCAATTATTAAAGATACAATTATGCCAGATTAAGTGGTAAGGGGGAGGTCTTTAGGGAGAGAGTTTCACAGTATACATGAGAAGAAAACTTTCTATATTAATGAAATACTGTAAGACCTAAATCCCTGCCTTAAAACTGTGTAATGAACTATATTGATCCATGAAGATCTATAATTAGTATTTTAATATTAGGAGTAAACCCATGTACATTTATTAGTATGCATTAATTAATTAATTTATCAGGTATTACAATTTAGTGCAGTGTTACTATACAGAAGGTTAATGTTTATTATTGTAATTAATATCCTACTTCAGTGAGAAGAGTTTATTGAGATTAAACTATTGTACCATGTAAAAGTCTAGAATGAAGTAGATTGATGAAGCATTACGTGTTGTTTTACTGGCATGGTCACTCCCGTCAAACCTGAAGACATGTGGAGGTCAGTCAAGCCCATTTACGTGTGGTTAAGTCAATTAGCGTGTTATTTTACAAGACACTGTCACAGGTTAAATGTATTTTTTTTTTGTTTGTTCAGGCGAAGCATATCTAACCTGGTGTTGACATGGACATTTCAGTTAGTGTGTAACACAATAATACAACTTATTCAGAAGTAACTCAATATTCAACAAACTTTTTTTTTTATTCTATCTTTTTAAAACTTGGGATAATAGAATCTCTCTCTCTCTCTCTCTCTCTCTCTCTCTCTCTCAAGCAAACACAGGAGATAAAGTAAGGCTTTAATTAGAGTTGTGTCATTAAAATATCCTCTTTTTCAGAGGGGGGTGCGGGGATGCTTCTGGATGGTTGGCTGGGTATTAACAAGTTCATGGATCTTATTACATCCCCCCTCCATCGCATGCTGTCAGCTCCTAGGGATATGATATCCGATGGCTGGGCTCACATTTACAACAAGTTCATTACGGTACGGCAGCGGCACTGGCTGCTTGGGCCCAGCTGGTTGGAGGGGTCTATGTTTTAATTAGTGCTGAGGGTGTGCATATTAATTACAACATGAGTGATATTTACTGTACCTAAGGAACACGGGACAGGCTAAAGACACTGGCAGCCTGAGCTAATAAAGCCAGCCATGCTAATGAGCGAGAGAAGCCGTAAAAATAGACGCCGGCGAAATAATTCATGAAGTTTATTGATCTCCAAGTAAAGACGTTAAGCTCCGATTAAGGGCACAAAAGGAAAGGCATCACACTTTATCAAATAAATAAGCCATGTGGAGAAATGTGAGCTCAGAGACAGATTGTCATTAAGTAGGTCATGTGACTGCTCCCCTCCAGAGACTGGGCACATACGTTCACACAGTAAAAGACGAAATAGAAGGAGAGCTAGAAAAAAAATGACAGAGAGCATTTTTCCCCATAAACCTGCTGAAAACTGCATTTTGACTGGCTGAAATAAAGTTATTTATTTGCTTCCATGACATATTGCAGAAATATCACACTGTGTGTAACACTGCAAGATCATAAGTTTTGGGAGTCCTGCTTAAACACTAAGCATAAATAAGCTCCATGCTTTTTGCCACCACTAGGTTAATAATGAAAAATCTTGTGATTGTCTCATCGGTGGCTTTTAGTTTAAAACACAAACCTTTTCTACTCTTGTATTTTGTACTTTCTCTTGATTTGTCGGCAAAACATATCATTTAGGTTCATGGCATTGATATTAAGTTGTTTGGGGCTATGGTGCTGAATTCAACTATTCACCCATGTCCTGCATTAGGGGCTTGGTTTACTTGGAAGAAAAACCTTAGGGCTGATTTTATGGATTGAGAAAAAGCAGCTGAAACAGATGCCGTGTTAAATGGGGAGTGTGTGTGTGTGAGTGCACTCTTATGCAGTTTGTGAGAGTGGGACCTCACTGGCAGCTTTCCAAATGAAGACTGTATTGCACACACCAGGGAGAGAGAGGGAGCGAGAGTGCGCTAGATGCTTCATCTTGAGTCATGTCTGGTATTAAGGCAACGCACTTAAAACAGCAATTTGTTTCCCTTGCATCCAATAAACAGCTCATTCCTTTTCCAATCAATCACCTCAAGCAGAAAGATTAAAAGTAGGGGGAAAGAGACTTCAGGCTTCAGGTTGGACTGTTGAGGCACTGGTAGATCCTGAAGTCTATCTGTGCTACCCTGCCATAAAACAAAACCAAACAATGTTGGAATTTATGTATTTTGAGAGAGCTTTCTTTATTACTGCAGCAGTATGACATTCTCCACCAAAGATATAAAAACATGCCTGAAATCCAAAATCCATTAACTCTCTCCCCTGAAGTATATATTTGAATTTTATGCAGTTATGAAGTTCTGGTACGATATTTTTACATATTTATTTATTTTTGCCTCTTAAGTACAAATGTGAGCAACATGTGATGTACGTTGCATCAGGATTAATCAAAGCATTAAAAAAAAAACAATAACAAAAAAAAACAAACTAATTTTCTTTGAAACGTGCAAGACTCCAGATTGAAACCTGGTTAAAAGGCTAAATGAGAAAACTGAGAAACAACGAAAAAAAACAACGAGAAAACTGTTTAGTCTATGAAATTATCAGACACTTTTTTTTGCAGAATAAATGATGACCTCAGGAGTGTTCATCTTCAATCACAGTGTGATTTACTCCATGAAATAGATCAAGAGAAAAGGGGTTCTAAGATATGTACAGACTCTCTCTGGACGGGGCACAGAGCAGATGTTTACTAGTACCAGACAGAAGATGTTTGAGTGTGATGTCTCGGTGCTTGAGTGTGCATGTATATTTGCGAGAAGCTTAAGGAAAATAGGACTTTGGAAAATGTATAGTTTAACAGCACAGACGTTACATCTGGGATTCAGATTTAATTCTCAGCCGTGTCACCTGCTATGCGTTAGTGAAAGATCTTGTAAAACCGAGAAGCATAATCGTCACGTTCTGGTCGGATGTTGTTGAATGACACTGATAGTCGCACGATGGTCTTGTGGCAGTTATACCATTAGTTCGCTCTTCCAAGTGTGTGGAAGCGCTTGACATTGTTGTATGGTAGAGCTTTCAGGAAGATGTGATGCTTTGTACACCTTGTCTTCCTAGTCTGGTGTTGCCTCCAT
This sequence comes from Tenebrosternarchus preto, assembly GCA_025802075.1. NCBI lineage: Eukaryota > Metazoa > Chordata > Actinopteri > Gymnotiformes > Apteronotidae > Tenebrosternarchus > Tenebrosternarchus preto. The sequence continues at coordinate 5,391,469 of JAOYMR010000008.1, forward strand.
AATTGCGCAGGTATCACTGCCTACGACTCTGTCCGTTCTGTCTCTTTATCTGTCTCGGCAGCATGCCTGTTGTTGTTGTACAGTGTTCAATCGCACAGGATTAACAGCATTTAATTCAGGAGGGCAAAATGATCTGCAAGCATAAGGTTTATTTGTGTTCTCCTTCCAGTTGAGAAAAGGGTATCGCGCTTCAAGTGCTGGGCAATCATTTTCTTTTCCTCTGAGCATGATGCACATAATCAGTCAGACTCCACTGAATTCCATATGGTGGTTGAAATTGTAGGGGGTAGCTCTTCCTTCATTTTACTTGCCATTACATTCGGAGGATCTCACCCCAGCTCTGTGTGGTTTATCTTACTGCATGGTCAAGCTTTAGTAAGTTTAAGATGAGAAAACACCAAAATGTGTTACCCATGTGGTCTCCAAGTTGTGAAGGTGAAGAATCGTTGGTACTAGATGTGTTTGGGTTGTTTCATTCGGCATCATTTGTACCGTCCTTGAAACAAAAGGCATGAGCCGTTTTTTTTAGAAACATACTTTCAACATAAATGAACAATGCAGACAAAATGAGTCCTGATGAATTTAGTTATAACTGAGAAATGCTTCCCTCCATGTTCTTCCACACTTGGTTACACTCTTAGTCTTATCAGTCCATCCCTTTCTCTTTGACTCCATGTCTCTGCCTACCTATAGAGATAGGGATATTTCCGGGCCTGGTGTTGACAGAGCAATTAGTCTGAGCACCAGGTCTCTTAACTCAATGCCAGCCTTCTCAAGCCCTCTGTGTGTATCCAAGCATACTTCACACAGACTCATCTATTCATCAGACAAGCTAGTCATAAGACACAGTCATGATGCTGTGCTTTAGTAATGACCAAGGAGATCTTGAGCTGTGCTGTTTACGAGTGTAGGCTTGTACTGTCTAAGGGCTGAACACAGGACAGCGATGGCAGTAGGACGAGACCTTTGTCCTGCGTGGTGTTAGCCTCCCTGGGAGTCTGCGGAGGGGGGCTGCGGAGTTGGGAGAGGGCCCCTCTTTCCTCAAGGGTACAGGGCTTGGCATGGAGGCATGAGGGCTGTTGTCCTTGTCAGAACACCTGCTGTCTCCTCTCCGCCTCCTCCCCTCCTCCCCCAGACACCTCATCAATCCAGCCCATCACGGGGCCGCTGGAGTGACGTACGCCCCACCGCTGAGAGACATACCGATGGCGACAGCCAACGGACCTCATGGAGGCCGTCACACGGCCAGACTAACACAACAGAAACACAATGGCTACACAATGGCTACACATTTGCGTGTGTGGTAGGCAAACGCATCTGGGGCACCTTTTATCGGTAAGGACTTTTTGCCACATTGTTGCCCTCGTTATGGTCTGGCTTTTTTTCTCCTGTGTTGCTTTACTCTGCCCCCTCTCTAAATCACTTTTTTTTCCCCATATTCCTCAATTCTTCTCCTCTCCTTCAAACTCCTTTATTTACCAAACCCCCTTGGTTTCTTTGTTTTGTCTAATTTTGTTTTTCCCTTGACATATTTCTCCTTCTCTTCAATCTTAAAATCCTCTCTTACTTCTCTACATCTCTCCTTTCACTCATTTTACTCCCTCCCTCCTTCTTTTCCTCCTCTCTCCATCTCTTTTCCCATCTCCTCCCTCTTTCTCTCTCTCTCTCTCTCTCAGTGGTCCGACCGTTCATTATCCTAATTAAATCCAGCAGCTGAACATCCTCTTATCTGTAGGGGAGGAGAGAGGGGCCATGATGCAATAGGGCTGATTTGCATATCCAAAGTTAATTAGTGTGGAGGAGCAGGTGTACAGTAATAATAATTATCACACATGACAGTCACCTGTGCCCGCTTCTCTCTGCCCTTCCGAGGCTCGGCCCATCCCTTCCGTATCCCCTATCCTCCGATTATCGCTCACCTCCGCTGATGGAATTCACTTTCTTCCTCTCTTGATCTCTCTCCATCAATCTTGCTCTCACTGTTTTAGATTGCTGCTCCTTCTCCACACTTCCTTTTCAAAACAGCAAAAAAAATGCTTTCTACTTTATTCCATGCCATCTCATTACCCTCACTCTCACTGGTGGATTGGTTTGCCTATTATTATTGTATATTCATTTTTGTTTTTTGGGTGTTTTTGCCCTTCCCACACAGAGCCTGTGCATCTGTTTAGTCTTTGATGGTTTCCACACTGAGCTCCTCACCCTCCATTTTCTCCTCAGAATATCTACTGCTTTTAGCCTCCCTGAGTCCACGATGCTCAGAGAAAAAAATTAAAAAATAAATAAATTAAAAACAAAAAAATGAGGCCAAGACAAACCTGACTTCTGGCATTACATTTCGGCAATGAATTTTCTTTATCTGTACTCGAGTACTAACATGCACATAGACAAACACACACACACACACACATACATGCATTCACTTTTCTCTGAAGTGTCATTTTCTGAGATTTGGCTCTTTGAGGTTCAGCTTGTCTCTGTTCATCCTTGTGTTGAAATGCCTCTAATTGCTGTTGCTAATTCTGTATGGACATTTCACAGTGTTTCTGCTTTTCAAGCCTGTATGGCAGATCACACCTCCAGGTGTCCAGGATGGTTCTGTCGTGCCACAGGGTGTTGTGTAAGTGTGTGTGTGTGTGTGTGTGAGCACGTGCATGTGTTTGTGTGTGCATGCATGTTGCGTGCGTGTGCATGTGTATGTGTTTATGTGTGTACGCGTATGTGTGTGCTTGAGGTGTGTTTCACTGGGCATATTTAACACTGTCACCATCAGCACTGTCACAAAGCCACACACCGATGTGGTTACCTAGATACCGCTCCCTTGGGATGCAAATTAGATTCTCGGAGGAGTTGTTTTGTTATGGACATTTTCCTCATAAACACCAGCCCTATTTTTTTATGTTAAAGAGACGACATCAATGCTGGAGGGTTCAACTGTAATTAAAGTAAAAAAATCTAATAAAATAAAATTAATTATTTAAATATTATTATATTAACTTAGCCATTAAAACTTTTGAATTCAGAGATTTCTAATGTCCAGTCTTATTTTCTGAAGCCAGGACATACTGGTTATTTTTGCCAGTGAAATCTGTATAACCTCTCTTTCTCTATAAATCTCTATATATTTCAAGCACCTATAATCCAGTCCCACACAGTTCTAAAAACAGAAGATGAATGCATCCTCAGTGTTATTGTCTGTTATGTTTGCCTATCAGTCACAGAGGTGGAATAATTCGTCTGCAAGGAATCGCACTAGCTACCAAAATAAGCAAGGCCTGTCTCCTGTAATACATTATTTATCAATACAGTGAGTACTGTAGCCCACATATCCTCTCATGTGCCTTTGTGGATTATTTATGCTGTGTCAGTCACTTGCATCATTTGCATGTTTTATATATTTAGAGGGCTGGGACTCTCTTTCATGCTGGCTGAGGGGTGGAGAGGTTGGCAGGAGGGAGAGGCGGAGTCTGGGTGACAGAGAGCATGATGGGAGCTTGGGGGGCAGGTGACAGGGTGAGCCGGCCGCGCGGTTTGTTCCTGAGGGTGCCGTCCTGCCGAGGAAGTGGCGTGGTGATGCTGGGAGTGCACCCCAGCGGCGGGTACCAGTGCCTCCAACGCCGTCCTGCCCCTTACAGCATGGCTGGTACTGCTGTACAGCAGAGACATGCACATATTTCCATGGGATGAAAACAAAGAAGCACACTTACACACATACAAACACCCGAGCCACGCAAGAGAGATGTGTGTTTTCCTAATGAACTTTACCTCCGTCATGCTCGGAGAGGCACAGTACCCTTAGGTCTATGGTACATTTCTTTATGATTAATTATTGTTATGTAATTGGCAAGGCATTTTGCATCAAGCTGCATGACACCCACATTTGTCATCATGTGTGTTTTCTGCAGTATACACTGGCTTACAGCGCAACCTTCCGATTAATCAAGAGTCTGCAAACCATCATGTTTTGTGAGTGTGTATATGTGTGTGTGTGTGTGTGTGTGAGAGAGAGAGAGAGAGAGAGAGAGCGAGAAAAGAGTGTGTTTCTCCTCTCTTTTAGTTTGCTTTTTCTTCATTTCCATCCTTCAGTCAGCAAGTGAATGATAATTCGGGTGGAGCCATTGTCTTTCCTGGTGTTTCGCGATGTCCTGGTGCTGATGGAGATAGATGGAGAGACACTTGTTCTCCATGTCCTTGGCTTTATTAACACCTCTCCCCTGTGTGCTCTCGCCCTCGTCTGCTCCTTCTGTTGGTGCGAGTCTGGCTTTCAGAGGAGGCGGCAAGGAGCTGGTATTTTTAGGTGCTGAGGATCTTGATCCATCCAGGAGGTTTTGTAGGAAGCAGATAGCGCTTTGGTGTCATTAGCTCCAGGTTGGGAAGTGGCCAATGGCCCAGCCAACGTAGGAATTAAAGTTATTTGCACAGCTGTTAAGGTAATGCTACCTCATACAGAACCCCCTTTGTGGCTTGGCCCTGGATCTCAGTGCCCCTAATTCCACTCTTTACCAGAGAGGATGCCCTCGAGAGAAAGTGCCAAGAATCATTTACTGCCACCCCACACCCCTGCCTATCTATTCTTCTCCTCAAGGGGGAATAAAATCTTCAAGGCTTACAGTCCATGACGTCCCCCAGTCCCGTACGCTTCAAATTCTGTCTCCGTCTCATTTCTCTTTTTGTGTGATGAAGGACTTCTGCAGTCATAGTTGCATGCAGCTTCTGCCACTTTTTTTTTTTAGAAGTTTTTTTTTTTTTTTTTGTTAAAGAATGTTAAAGCACCCTGGAAGCTGTAAAGTTGACTTACAATATGTCTTCAGCATCATCACAACTGAGAGCTTGGCAATGGTTATGAGAGGCGTGGTTCCAGTCCAGCATGCCTGAGCGTCCCATCCACTCAGACTGGCTGTGCTACACGGCAAAGATGAGGCGCTTTCTCTGTTTAACACACATCAAGAGATGACAGGAAGAGAGACTGACACGACCAAACGACGGCAAAAACAAACGACAACAACAGACCGTGTCTAATTTCTTCTGTTACTTCCTTTTACAGCGGAATAAACAGGGCCATCTCGTAAATTCTTCCTGAAAAGTATTATTGCTGACAGGTCTGACCTCGGCAAGTCTGCAATGTTTACCCATAACTCACAATTAACAGAGACATTAGAGGGTCCTCATGAGGATTGCCAGCTTTATTTCTCTCTAACTGGGCATCACTAAATCTGGAAAAGATCCCAGTTCTGCCATTTACCATCGGAGGGGCGGCTCTGCATGCTAGAAAGAAGTGGCTCCACAGACTCAACACACTTCGGAGGTTTGGGGCTGTTATGGATATAGCGGCAGTAATTATTCAGGCCTTGTTAT
>JAOYMR010000008.1:5401823-5407763 GCA_025802075.1 Tenebrosternarchus preto
AAAACACTCTGCAATTATTTTAATAGCATATATTGATATACAAAAAGCGGAAATTATTTTAATTCTTTTATTTGTTTTTCCGAATAAGATATTTAAATTGGTTGTATTAAAAAAAATGGTACTAAGGGTTTAAGCTTTGCTACAAGGGAAGGCATTTATAGCTAAGCTTTAGTCCCATTCAAATAAAGAAGACACAGTCCAGCCATGGTCTCTATTAGGTTTCATTCTGCCTGGAAGAGGATAGAACGGATTTGCATTTTCTAATAATGCATTTACCCTTTTTTCTTTGCTACTGTGGCTCATGAAGTTTTCTAAATAGTATCCAATCTTATGTGTTCATTTTTCATTGTTTGTTTAACCCTTTAATTTTTCATTTGTGACATCGTCTCCCCAGATATACATTTACCATCTCTGTTCCTTCACTCATGTTTGTGTGTGAGTGTACATTTGGGTCTCTTTGTGTATTTTCCCATTGGCCTATGGAGAGAGAGACAGTGTCTTATATTCACAGACAGACCACAGACAGTAGCAGACAACACCAGTTAGACTGCCAACAGTGAGCCTTTGCACAAATCACGTAGGACTATTGATATGTTTTTAGAGACATTGTGCACAATAACCATGAGTGTGGGTGTGTATATTTAAATGAACAATGTCTATGAACTCTGCTCTTATGTACAAAAGACTTGTTCAGTTGTAAACTGAAGGTATCTGTTTGTTCAGAGTACTATGATTTTATGTTTTATTGCTTGTGATAGTTTTGGCATCCCAAAGCCTATAAACACTTGAAGAACTCCTACACTTATTTTGTTATGAACACACACACACACACACACACACACACGCACACACATACATACACACTGATGATAAGGACAGGAGGAAGAGAATATGCTGCCATGGACCCACTTGGCTTTAAGCTCTAAAAATGATTCAAAATGCTTCACAGAAAAGACAACAGTGCCATCTACTGAGAGAAAGTGAGCAGGAGGAGAGACAGAGTGAGAGAGAGACAGTGAGAGAGAGAGAGAGAGAGGGGAGAGAGAGAGAGAGAGAGAGAGAGAGAGAGAGAGAGAGAGGAAGAGAGAGAGACTTGGACAAACACCAACTCAGTAGGAACTCTCAGATAATAATCAGTTTCTCTGGGCTTGTGAAACTGGCTCATTAAGCCTCCTTTTTAACTGGAAATATAGGGAGCGATTAAGGCAGCGTTACTGAGTGGGCACAAAATGGCTAACCTCCGGCCACCCACCGCTCCTAGGTGTCTGGCGCAGGTTCCTGCTCACACCGTAATGTCTTCACTCGGATAGCAGCAGATCCATCACCTGCTTGTTTATCTGCTTTGCTCCAGCAGCCCTATCAATCAGTGTTAAACTGTCACGCCGGCATATTTTTCTTTTAAATAACATTAAAAGCTGTGTGCTTGGCCCCGCTGGCAGGCGTGCTGTGTCCGTACCTCACAGCTGCTCCGGCAGGCCACGCTCCCGGCGCCCTCCTCTTAACACAGAGCCTCCGCTGGACACCAACTTTGGATATTTTGGGGAGGTCGGAGCATGGGGTGTATTCACGCTAGAGAATTTAAAACTATAGTGTGTGTGTGTGTGTGTGTGTGTGTGTACTGTAGTGTGTGCAGGCTTTTTGATGTCACTGACGTGGGGTATTAGCATGTATAATTAAAGCTGGTGAAAGGGGATGTTGAGCTGGGCAGAGCTGGTGTCATTGGACATAATTGCGTCAGGAGGACATAATTGGGTGGCTGGTTGATTTTCAAAGGCTCATCCCTCCGTTGTCGTGGACACAGTCTGTGGACTTTGGCCTGCCGCCAAACAGGCTCTCTCTCAAACTGGAGAATACTCACTTTCATTTCTCTCACTCTCCCTCGCTCCCTTTCTCTCCCATTCTTTCGCTCCTCTTTTATCCAGTATACTGTCTTTCAGTCCGTCTCTGCTGTTGTTCTCCCTCTGTGTCACTCCTGCCCCCTTCTTCTTCCTTTTTCAAGGGATGGATGAACATTGGAGATTTGAGAACATGACTTTATCAAACTAGTTAAACTTTCCCTTGATTTACATTCATCATCTGTAAGGTCATTTGCAAAGGTCTGTAATGGCCTTTACTCTCGTCCTCTTATCACCGTAACACAATATCTGTCATCACTTACAAAACAAGAATATAAGGTTCTGGTCATTCAGGGATTCTAATAAGATATTAGGTGTGTGAGAGTGTGTGTGAGTGTGTGTTTGTATGTGTGTTTGTTAGAGACTGATGTTATCAGTGCTTATGAAAGATGCAGCAGAGAGGCAGTCTGCTCCACCTGAGGGGTATTTCTATTATTTTTGGCAGTAGGATAAGAAAAATGATAGGGTGATGCAGACCTCCAGGTGAGGTCAGATCGGATGATGGAGAGATTGAGAAGGTGCACATGTTCAGTGCATGTGGGAGCGTGTGTTCGCCTGTTGGCATTAGGTCCGGCTTTGGCTCACAGGTTTTCAGGCAGGCCTTCCGGCTGGCGACCCGGTCCGAACATCATGCTCTGACATTTTTATCATCCGTCAGGACAGGGGCGAGATAAATCTGGCCCCGCGGCAGCCCTGGCAGCTTCCTGCTATCTTGTCACATTCCAGACAGTCGGGGTCGGTGGGCCGCGCCAAGCCAGGCCGGGCTGGGAGGGGAAGCGGGGCCAGGTAATCCATTACCATCCGGGGGCACGTCTCCGTGCATACGGATTTAATATCAGCCTTCCAGGAGTTACGAGTCCTCCCCGTCCTTAGCCACATGCCTGACTTATGCAAAACCACAGATCTATAGCAGGGGGATTCAGCTTCTCAGTCTGTTGTTTTTATTTTGCTTGTCTTTCTCTCTTTCCTTTTCCTTTGCCGTGGCTCTGGTGTTCCGTGCTGATTGGGCTCTCCTCCTCTCCTCCCGGTGTCCTCCAGCAGCAGAGGCTGGACGCTGTTCAGAAGCGTGCAGGTGGGCTACGGAGACGCTCCCCATCCTGACCCATTTCTGAGGGATCCGCAAGGTGACACAGAGCTGCACTTGCTCTGGCAAAGGGCTTGCTTTGTGTGTGTGTGTGTGTGTGTGTGTGTGTGTGTGTGTGTGTGTGTGTGTGTCCATGCAGGGTCAGACAGAAGGTGACATGAGAACCATGTGGCAGAAGGACACAGCATGTTTAGACTGACCCCAAACAGTTTTACAGTTACAGACTGGGAAGGAGATTCTGTCTCAGGTGGGACGTTTTGTGTTAAGTCCCCAAGCAAGACAATACAGCTGTGTGTTTGGTGTGTGTGTGTGTGTGTGTGTGTGTGTGTGTGTGAGAGAGAGAGAGAGAGAGAGAGAGAGAGAGAGAGAGAGAGAGAGAGAGAGAGAGAGAGAGAGAGAGCGAGAGAGAGAGAGAGAGAGAACAATCATCAGAAAAGGGGAAGATATGTCCAAGAACATATTTTAACACTAGTGAGACTAAATCTGCCATGGTGAATGACCCTGGTGTGTAGCAAAACCAGTTTGTTATATCTGTCATTAACCAAACCTTCCCTCTAGTCTCCTGTCTCTTTTTCTTTCTCTCTCTCTTTCTCTCTCTCACTTTCTTTTCCTCCCCTCATAGGGTCACTGGGCTGGGCCCTGACTGTAGCCACTGCACCTTGACCTACGCAGGCAGAAGATTTTTTTATACATTTTAGCCAAATGTCACACTTAATGCCAGTGGTTGACCCCTCAAAAGGCCAGTGAATGCCAAGGGACAGAACAAGAGAGAGGAAGGAGATAATTTTCCATCATAAATAGAGTAATTGCTGCTTTGAAAGTGCACTGCTAACAAAGTGAAGGAATGTTAAATAAAATTATTGTCTCAAATTACTGCTTTATGTAAAAACTGTCCTCTTATTGGTCCATTTTTACCATGGACCAATAAGTCATTAAAGCACAGCAGTTATGCTTCTTTAATCCTGCTCATGTTCGTCTATGTGCATAAATAGCATGTTAACGGGCACCTAATCCGATTGGTAAAGCTTAATAAACAAGCAAAAGGAGTTTGGGAAATTCAAAGATGTTTAAAATGTGCATGTATGCTCTCTCCTTCTACACAGACTGTCTAACTTCCCGACTCCTGTGTTTAGTAGCTGCAGTATATGGAACATAAAGGTTACTCTTTACACTGTTTGTCATAGGCCTCCAGGGTTGTCTCTTCCCACACCCTCATAACTTTTTCTCCAGTCTTCTGCCAATAAAAAGGGGAAGAGAGGAGCAGAAAGCCCTGACTAAGCTTGGCCTGCTGGGGAAACTTGGCTGATACATCAATCTTCCGCTTGAGCCCAGAGCTGCTGTCTCGTTAGCTAATTAAATAAATAAAAAATGGCGATGTTAAATTTTGGACGGTCTCTTCCCTGGCCCTCGTCTGTTCTTACCTGTATTTTATTAGCCTAGTGTTGTGATAACATCATAAATAACAGCAGCAATAAAAGGAATTATGAACATGGTAATGTGGAGACCAATGGTTGATGTCATCTCTGTGGATCTCGTCCAGATGTGTAAGCCCTGCTGATTCAGACGTAGACACAGAAACTTATTCTCTATCTCTCTCTCTCTCTCTCGATCTGTTTCTCTCTTCTTTTTTCTCTTCTCTCCTATCCTTGCCTGTCCACTGCTCACCTCCTCTGCCTTTTTCCTTTTTCCTTCCTGCCCCATATGTCTTTCTTTTCATTCTGTTTTTTCTTCCTCTCTTCTCCCACTCTGTCCTTCCCTAGGTGTTACTCCTTATTTGGGACTAGTCTTTGTTCTCTCTCCGCCCCCCCCCTCCTCTCTCGCCTCTCTTCCTCCCTTCACTGGCTGTCTAGGTTCCTACTTTTCTTCCTTTACCTCTCTCTCTCTCTCTCTCTCTCAGTGGGCCTGTTGGATCATTAAGAGGTGGTATTGCGGCCGTTCGGTGACTGTCCCACGTTGCCATGTGGTGCATGCAGGTCTGCTTAAATAATGAATGGGATTGCTGCTGTCACACAGGCTTTTGCCTACTGTTAAACGCTGTGCTGACGGCTGGCAGAGCAAGTTGTTATAGCATTAGCCCTGTACCTCCACCACGAATTCATGAGGGGTCCCCGGAAAGTTCCACTGCATTCAGAGATTCGGAGCTTTTCTTTCTCCCTCACATTTTCTTCTCTCAGTCTCCCTCGCTCCAAATATCTCTCACTTCACTCTCTTTCTTTTATCTCTCTCTCTCAGTCATTACCCAGTCTTTGCCTAGGTTTGAAGTGGAAGTAAGGAGTTGCTAAAAAAAAAAAAAAAAAAAAAATAGAATTGGAGAAGGTCGGTCTAACTACTACCTCTAACTTCTCACATCCACCGAGGTGCTCCCTCCTTCTCTCTCACTTACTCTCACATTATCAGTGAATATCTTGAAGATATTTCAAGGCATCTGAAAAGCGCTGCAAAATGATAATTTCATTTCTGCTCATTAAGGTGCTGATGCGTTTTTTTTCCACCTCTGCGGCCCCTGTGTGCTGCTGCAGAAGAAGACGTGAGCCTTTTTGGTATATAGCAGTGTGTTGTAGCTGCGCTCTCATCGCAGGACATCTTGTGCCTGTCAGTCTGTTGGACCCTGAACAGGAACGAAGTGTGAGGACTTGATGGGTTGCGTTAGCAGACGCTGGTGTGTAGAGCCCAGCAAGTGTGTACGGTGTGCGGACAGAGTGTCAGTCAGCGAGGAAGAGCAGGGGGGCGAGGAAGAGGAGGAAGCAGGCTGTTAGTGTGCCCTTGTCTAGCTGAGACCCCCGCTCGTTGGAGAAATAAGGGTCAGGAGACAGGCAGAGCAGAGCAGCTAATAGAAGATTTATGACTCACTGAATATGCAGATCTGCACGCTGTGATTGACCAGGATCCACACACTGCCCTTGGGTACATCTTTGCATTTAGAGAGAGGAAGTATGAGAAGGTGGGGATGACTGGTGGGTA
>JAOYMR010000008.1:5410749-5426584 GCA_025802075.1 Tenebrosternarchus preto
CCCCCCCCCCCCCCCCACCCCCCCCCAACCCCCCCCGCCGCTCAACAGTGCTCTCCCTGCGGCCGTGGTCGTGCGGCCCCCCCCCCCCCATTGGCATTGGTATGGTCATGTGTTCATTGGTATGGTCATGTGTTCATTGGTATGGTCATGTGCTCATTGGTATGGTCATGTGTTCATTGGTAGGGTCATGTGTTCATTGGTATGGTCATGTGTTCATTGGTATGGTCATGTGTTCATGTTTGTGAAATGCAGGTGCTCTACTGTGAATCAGACCTCACTGTACCCCACTGTTTTATTTCATTCAGATGAACAGAAGGACAATAACTCGTGTAGTGAACTACTGTGTGTGGTCGTCGTCCTCTGAGTGTGTGTGTAAGCGTATGCAGGAAAAACATACAATGTTGATCCCTCCCTGTTTCTCTGGTTCTGAATCTCTCCCTATTTGTCCCTTTGCTCCCTCTCTGTCTCTTATCTATCCATCTCCCTGTCACTGTGAAATGGCCATATTGCCGTGGCCCTGTTCCACCATCCTTTATTACTCAGACACATCCGCTAATTGCAATCAAAATAACAAAACAACATATGTCAACACCCCAGAGACCACAGCACGGGTGTCCTGCAGTCACTCAAATGAAGAGTGATGGTTGACAAATGAGCGCTTGATTGGTTACATAAATGACTTTCTGTAGACGGAGTGTCTCACCAGGCACTCCAGCAAAAACCTATCATTAAAGGGGGAAAGAGTGCGGGAAAGGAGCAGCCATGGCTAGATGGATATTTGCATCTTGTAAACTGAAAAGACATGGGGATTCTTGTAGATGGTTTGATGTAGCCATTTTGTCTGTGATATTCCACCGACGGGTGTTTATTCAGAGCACAAAGACCAAATGAGTTGTCAGTTGTCATCAACATCTGAATGGATGAGTAGAGTATCTACTGAGTCCCGCTTTCAAACAACTACTCAACTTGCTCAATTCAAGTTCCTCGTTTCGGTGTCATTTTATATGATAAGTTTATGTGTGAAGTAAGCAAGCATTTCATAGCAGGCAAGCATTTCAAAGATGCTTTGCTGCTGATGTCACAGAGCCTTAGCTTGCGAGAGTTTGCATAGCTCTTGCTTTACACCTGATTTAAACGATGTACTGAATCTTTTCAGCATATGTGTCACTCAGAATGATGTGCTGAATCTTTTCAGCATAAGTGTCACTCAGAATGCACTCTGCACTGTAGTGCTATGTGGCAAAACCCAGCCGTCCTTTGCGGAAAGAGTTGTGATGTACCAGTGTAGTAGTTTGGGTCCTTACAGAGACACGCTTGTGCTGAATTGCTGAATGTGCACTCAGGAAGTCATCTAAACGACCATTTCTCAAGTACGCAGGGAGCTGGATCCTGATAAAACTGCCACGCAGTGTGGTAGGAATTAGCCAGACTTTAAAACAAAATGAAACTGTACTAGCTCGAAAAAAAAAAAAACTGCTTTATAATATAGGGCAGGATTTATGTTTATTATTTGTCACTGAAATTACAATGCTATATAATTGCAGCACACTATGTTATAATCAGTGCCAACCACTATACTGCAAGATCAGATGATTTAACTGTAGTTCAATGGCAGTATAAAACAGCATAATCAGGATGAAGGTGGCTGATTTGTAGAACATTTGATAAAATTGTAGTACACAGAATGTGTCTCTTCACACTGCATTATGCAGATATTAAGAACAGGCAATACTGTCAAGTGCTGAAAAGCTGCATCGTTGCAGTAAATTGTGGATTGTTCTGTCTTTTGTAATTAACTACAAATACCATTCCAGTCTTATGCACAATACTTTGAATTTTTCTTTTTGGATACTCTGATTGGTTCCTTACCACATCATGCCAAAAAATGTAACATTTGATTTTTTTAGGGGAGAGTTCATTCTCATAAATAATTTACATAACATGTACAAACCAATAAATTCAATACAGATATTTTGCCATTTATTAAGAAGTTGCTTCTGTTTATAGAAGCGATTCATTTGTTGCAGTGAATAAGTGATGCTTCTATAACACTCTTAAGTGTGTTTGTACATGCACTGTTTACTAATGTATTTGTGCTCACCTGGAATATGTATTTTAGGTTCATTATATGTCTGCAGTCATTATTTGTGGGTTATAAGATATTATCAGAGAAAAATACAAGTTGCTATAATTAATCTTAATGGGAGTTTTCAAGGGAGTTTATAAAAAAAAATGAAAATGAAAAGAAATCAATGTTTACATTTTTCTAACCTTTGACCAGTTAATTAAAAAACAAATTAAACAATGTACCGATTGGATATAAAATTTCTGTTAACAGTTTACATTACATTTCGGTATTTTTCTAATATGTGGATATGTTTGAATCTATTTATTTATGTTCTGCTGTACTGTCTATTAAAGGTATTCATTCTTTTGCCAGTTTTACTTTCTTGTACAGTGGTACACTGAGCAGTTATGTTGACACTGTGAGATTTGCTTCAGCACATCTCCCCCTGTCACCTGTTTTGCCTTTACAAGAACAAGGCCAGCCAAGGTTTGTCTTCGTTACACTGAGATTGTGTATCCCTCAGGGAAAAGAAATGTCAGCATTTACAGGTTACACAAAATGTTTATTAGGATACATAATACCCCACCCACCCCCAAACCCCACCTACTTTTATTCCACAAAGGAAAGCAAGGAACACATGAGGCACAAATCAGAGAAAACAAAAGATTAATGACTGAAATAAAGATGAACAACTCAATGCCTTTTATACATAACATATCTATTCATTTACTCACATCTGGTTTTGCATTTTCTTATTTGCTTAATTGATTCATCAAAGAGAAAATACTTTCATAAAAGCTATTCTGGTTGTTTTGTTTGTTTATTTTTGCTTGTTTGTTTATTGCCTCTTGAAACAAACATTTGTTTCTTTTTGTAGATAGATAAAAGGCTATATAAACATATGAACATATATACATATATATATATATATGTGAAATTTATAAAACAGTCCATAAAAAAAGTAAGTGCTCTGCTAAGGAAAACTTTAATGAAATGATCAGCAAAAAAAAGAGCGTGATGTGAAGCATTATTTCAGAGGGACAGCAAAGCGCTCGTTCAGGACCTGAGACTAGCAGGAAATGAGATATGCATGAGCACACGGGCATGAAGGTGCCAGTGTAACCAGGTGTTGTAAGAGTCCCTGTGGTCATTACTGTCTACTAACAAGTAACAATCAGACAAGGCGATAAATTATATGCAAAATACAAATTGCCAATAAATTCTACAAAACAGAATCTATTCTATCTCTGACCACTAGACTAGTCATTAAATGTTGCATAGATGTATTGCACTCGAATTAGTGTTCATGGAATGTACAGTGTCCCATAAACTGAAGCCACTGGCTTTTGTAGAGTCACTGACAATTACAACATTACTATTTATATTGTTTGTTAGCAGTTTTTACACTAATTTCCATTCACAGTGATGTGTCCTATCTTGATTGTGACTCATTTGCAACAGCAGAGGGCAGCAATGCTTCCTATTAAATATGCTGATGCTGAGTCACAGTCGATGTTCAAAAATTGAATTCAATAGACACAGTGTAAATATAAACAGCATTTTTCAGTTTGGCTACAAACACACTTGCAATCAGTTTACTGATCGAACAGTGTAGAGGTTATATAGGGAGCTGTCCACTGTCCTTATGCTATAACTCAAACCAAATATTCAGTCTGCATGCTCAGAATGGAGGAATCTTTTGTGTATACAGTAATCGTTCTAAATTCCAGAAACAAAAGAAATCTTCACTATACAATGACTTCCATTCTTCAAGCACACAGAAGTGAATTATAGATTTTTTAATTCTCTAAACAATATTAATTCATCAGGATCTGTGTGAATGTATGTGGCTGTTGTGTGCAGGGATATATATGGAATAAGTGTTTTTTTTTTTTTTTTTTTAAAGTGCCTTTGATGCAGCTTTATTGCTGTTTCTTGGCTGTTGATAAAAACAGACTGACTGTCTGCACCAGCCTTATTGGACTTAATAAATATTGATTGGCAAAGAATAATGAATGCTTGGGGAGAAGACAGGCTGTCTGGTGTCCTGGCATGGAGGAAGCCAGAAAAAGAGAGGAGGAAGATGATGGAAGGTGCTTCCACTTCCAAGTAAGGAGAAGTGTGGTGTAGAGTTGTCATTTTTAAGCCCCCTGGTCTCTTAAAGGCCTCAAAAATATTAATCAGAGTGGGCAAAACATGGTGTTATGGGGACCGAAGGATAAGAGGAATAAAGTGAATTAGGGAAGTGAATTAGGAAGAAAATCACGATGATGATGATGATGGTGAGGATGATGAGGTGAAAACAGAATATGTGTTTAAAATGTAGGCCAGTGAAAATGGGAAGCAAACATTGGAGCTAAAGCAGAGACAGATGGGTTGATGGGTTAAGGATAAAATGCAGATAATGTGGCAAGAGGAGTCTGTATGGTGAATGAAATAGACAGAGGATCGGACAGCTACAGCAGAGCTCTCTCTCTCTCTCTCTCTCTCTCTCTCTCTCTCTCTCTCTCTCTCTTGCATACACACACACACACACACACACACACACACGCACACACACTGACTCTCTCCTTCAGCCTGTCTATCTATATCTCTGCTCTGTCTCTGTCTCTCCCAGGCTTCCATGCTGACCCCCATTTAAAAGCAAAAACTGAATATTTTCTTCTTGGGTCCTGAAAAACAGTCCTCAGAATAAGTCTGCTCTCATCAGCCCCAGCCAGCATGTGTAAGGGCCTATAGACACTTTCCTTTCGGGTCCTCCCGTACTTCACAACACTTGTACTTGCTTCTTTATACCAGTACTTAAGAAGACTGTGTGCTTTGTACATTTGGGGAAACTGACATGCTCTCCTCCGCTCTGTAACTTAGCCCCTCTCATAACTGTATCACGGTTTCTCTCCTGTGGCTCAACCTGTTTTTTTTAGGCATTGGTAATGGGATGTTGGCACAGCACTACACTGTATAGAAAGATTCCCTGTGGCTTATAGAATGACAGGAGGACTCCCTCTCACAAGGGGATAGGATTACTAAAGCCTCTAATAGTCCCAAGGCAGGAGGCTGGTAATTGCTCACCCCTGTAATGCTTTTTCCTGTTGCCTGGCACTTGTGGTAAATGGATTAGCTTTGCCTGTTGAAGTGTGTATGGTGGAGTTCAGTAGCTCTGACCCAGTTCCGGTGGGCCCTCTGGAGTGTTTGATGAATCCATGCATGATCCAGCCTTCTGGACGGACTCTTTACTTTAACGGCTCCACCAGCGAGTTACTTCTGAAACACCGTCCAGTGCCGTGTGTACAGGAAGCTCAGGCTGGAAAACAAACAAACAAAACAAACAAAAAAACTATTTCTGCTTCACAAGCTAAAGTCAATTTATTTTAAAGTACTTTTTATACTAAATATGTAACTGTTTTGACAATTTTACTATCACGTATGTGTCGCAACCCCCCCTCGTTCATGTAGTGAGACTGTTCACATGGTTCCTGTGAGTTTTGGTGAATGTTATAGTGAATCTCTTCATGGCAGTATGTATCATTGTTTTCTTTTGGCTTGTTTGTATGCCCTTTTACATTCAAAGTCTTTTTGGTTGCATGTATCAACTTGTGCATGTGTCCTATACCTCACATCATCTCCAGATGGTTTTTCAGTGACAGGGCAAATAAGTTTTACATTATATATTACTTATTCAAAGATAACACTGTTATTACACTTATTACACAGTATGTACTAACCTACTTCTAAAATGTACCATTTCTGACTTTCTCTGTCCTTAGGGGCCTCCCTCCTTGTTGTCTAGCAGTTGTCTGCCAACACAGAAGGTGTTCACGTTCCTTTCTATGTGTGACGAGGCTGTGAGGGAGGAAGGAGTAGGAGGCGAGGGTGGCAGAGGCACGTCTTTACTACCCATAAAAGCGCGAGACGCGCATAAGCGCTAATACAAAGAGCGCAAAGAATAAACACCATGTCTTTAAACCGGAACGTTTAAGTGAAAGTCCGCCAGCGACGCGTGTTGTGGCTTCAGTGCGCAGCACTGGTGGACTGGACCTGTGGGATTCATGTGAGTGAAAGTGATGAGAGACAAACAAGGGACAGGTGCACTGAATCAGTAGCTTTGGTGATTGTGAACGGGGGAGGAGTCGTGCGTGTGTGTGTTGAGAAGGCGAGGGGAGGAGTCGTGCGTGTGTGTGTTGAGAAGGCGTCTCCCTCGAGCTGCGGTGCCGGCCTCCCGTGACAGTATGGCTTTTCCATACTATGCAATGGACATATACATGTACATATACATATACATATATACATATACATATCGGCATACAAGCAAGCAAACATTAGGTGATAATTATGAAAACTTGGACTGAGAATGCAAAACACATAACAAACAGCTATTTTTGTGAGAAAGCATGACTGATGAACAGTATAATTAATATTTCTCTTTTTTTAGGTTTCTACATTTCTTAAGGTTTCTACATTTGACAAACAACAGTCTTCCTGGTATTGTGACTCCAGAGGTTAAACTATTTCTCAGGAGAATATCTCTTTTCAAATGCTATATATAAGAATGCAGCAAACACTAAACCAAATTAAGAGATGTCTTCTTCTCCCCAGTATTCTTTTAATGCTTGTTTGTGTGTAGACTTTAGACTTTACTGAGAGAAATGGGAGCCGTTTTAAAAAATCACTCCTTTTTTTGCTCTTCATTGTGGGTATCCTTCTGTGTGTGTGTGTGTGTGTGTGTGTATGTGTGTGTGTGTGTGTGTCATAGTGTAGCAAGGATAATTGGACCATTCGAGGGAAAGGCCCATGGTGATGGACAGCACTTTAACAAGACATAGATTGAACAAGATGGGATTTCACACAGCAGTGAAAATCCACAGCCAGAGGAGTAAAGATAGCGGCAGGCCATGGGCTGCCAGCAGGCCCTGGCACCCTGCCCATCTCACCCATTAGAGACGAGGTGGCACGGAGCCACTTGTGCAGGGACGTGTTACCACTCACTCCCAGAGAGGCTCTGGGAGAAAACAAGGCTGCCTCATCCACAGTCAGCTTTAGAAGAGCAGGGTAAACACTTGCTTTTGTCCTTACACAGACATACTCCTTGGCTCATCCGTCTTCAGCTGTGAGGAGACTGGCTGCTGATAGGCTGTCAGGCTTCGGCAGGGTCAGCACCTTTGGCTTTGATAATAGTCAGCGCAAATCTTGGACCTTACACCAAATATCCTCAACAAATCTTGTTACCTTCAACCAAATATCTATATATATATATTTTAATTGGTTGCATTAGGATTTTCTGTCTGTATCTCATAGCATCTATTTTAACCATTTGTGTGCTGCCTGCGGTTGATGTGTTGTTACTGACTGGCTCATTAGCTACAATACAGCTGTGAGCGTGATGTTCTCTGGAGGGGATGGGACTGGGAAGTGGGAGTGGCCAAGTGGCTGCTGAGGGCAGTGGAAATAACTGCAGTGTGTGCATCCATAGCTCCTAACATCTACTCCCAGCCACTCTGCATGTATACACTGTACATGCAAACTGAAATCAGCCTTCCCATGTAGGGGAGAGAACTGCATAGCTTGATGCAAATCAATCAATCAATCAATCAATCAATCAATCAATCAATCACAGAATATAATAGACTTCATCATATTATACCTCATTTCAACTTCCATTTTTAAATATTACTGTGCAGACCTAGAGACTGTTCAAACTCACCCTTTACCCTTGTGTTAGGACAGGTCAGAGACTACACTATTTCAACTTTCTCAGAACATCTGTTCTAAAACAATTTCTTGCACTCTTTCTTGAAAAATGAGAAATCTGGTATTTGAATATTTGAAAGGGAATCTTCTAGGTACTATAATCAATAATGGCTATTGTGTGACTCTAAATTGGAACACTAGATGGCAGCATTACACCTTGTTTATAAAGCAGTATATTCTCTAACTGTGAGCTGAGCTTTTTCATCAGCCTCAGACTCTCCAAGCCCCCAATCACAATCTCAAACCATGATGTCATCTTTATTTTCAATGAGCAAGGCACAGTTATCCAACCGCAGAGGAATCCCACGTAGATTTAACCTCAGTTCAACAGGTATACCAATACCAAATATACAATCACAATGAATAATATGTTAAACACAATGTTAAAGGTTACGTTACAGTAAAAGGCCAACGAATGTCTTCACTGAGTCACAGTTTTGATTGGCGTTTTTCCTCTTCAGCCTGAACCAGGCTCCTTGGATTTCCACAGAAATGAACATCAAATCAAAGTGATAGTTCTTACAGGAGACAGACATTATTATGGATGTCAGTGATGGATATCAGGATGGCCCAGATGACTTCATGTACTACCAAGGGAATTAGATACAGCCTTGCATGGCATTACTCAGCTTTTAGCCATCATAAATAAAGGTTTCCATTTCTTTTAGGCTTTTAACATGATTGATGTCATCCCCTGTCATATTTATCATTTCAGTATAATTCATTACCCACAGCAGGCAATGCCCAGACAAACATTTATGCTCAGCATTTATGAATGGAAAAAAATAAAAATAAAATGTAAGAACAGGTTAAACATAATCTGATTATCCCATTGCCTGCAGATGGGAGTTGGAGATTAGATGTGGATGATCGCTTCTGCTGGCTGGGCTTTTTTTTCCCTACTGAAGAGAGAGAAAGAGAGGAACAAATCAACTTATGTGTTGCTAGAGGTTTCTCTGTCTCTGCACATCTGCACAGCCTGAGACGGCAAATGGGAACATGGAGCTGGTGATGGTACACTCAGTTTAGACAGTTTTGAATTTTCCAGGTCAACTGCCGTAGCGGGTCCTGGCTCTGTTTATATGGTGGTCCTTCTACTCCACTGAGTTCCAGACTAGGGACGTGGTTCAAGGGCGAGTTCAGCACAAAGCACCTGCATCTGAACATGAACCTGAGGAAAATCAGAGCAAAGATCCTATAGGCACAGTTCATGACATACGTGTGTGTTTTTTTTTTTTTTAATCTGGCTTGTATAGGTTGCTTGTTGTCATCCTTGTTACGGGCTCAGTTCCTCCTCCAGGCACATGGAGGGTGGAGGCAGCACGCGGTGGCCTGCATGAGAGCAAGGCCACATGGCCACGGCAGGTGGAGACACAGTGATGGATGCAGTCCCGCAAGACATGGCAGGACCAGGTAAGGGCACTTCACTTCCTGTTGGATTACAAGTTCGAGGGTTCCTGAAGGTTAGCATTTTGTCGTGAAGGGTGTGGTTACCCCACCTTTCTACACTCCCAGAAGCTTGGTAGCAGACCAGTGCATACAACATCACAGCACAATGAGCTATTTATACAATGCTTTGAAAGGAGCAGGAATGTGTGTTCTTAATGTTACTTTATTATAATACGCAGACCTCTATATTATCTTGAAGATGAATGTCACCAAATTTCTCCCTCATGCCCCAAATGACCTGTTTTCATTCTGCCATTCACTTGGCAAGTATAATAGATCCTATGAGACATAGTTTGATAGTAGGCCATGCTTGTCTTAAAGAGTTTACGGAGTGTCTCATGTTTCTGTGTAGTGTTTCAAAGTATCACCTTGTCTCTTAGTGGAAATCAGTAACATCACACTGACTTCTTTTAAACCTGACCATAATGAGATGGATCGATCCTGTTTGTCATCGGCCTCTTCCATCTTACAGCGTGTGCGTGTGTGCGTGTGTGTATGTTTCCATAGAAATCCCTCAACATCAGAAGGCAGAAACCTTGCTCACTGTTGTTCAGTCAGGCCCAGCGTGCTCTTTCTCTGTACTGAAGTCCTTGCTATGCAACAAAATTGCTTGCTCTCTCCAGGTCAGGCCCAGCAGTACAGAAAGTCATTATAGAATATAACTACACTCTTAATGCGTTCTCATGTGTAAGAAACTCTGCACAAAGGTACAGTAATGTCAAATCTTGATGATCAAATCTTTTTTTTTTGAGGCTTATTTGAGGCTATACACAATATCCTATCTTATACAGACAGGCTATAGTGTTGAACTGTACACTGACATGTTTCTAATGAAGAGTGTATGAGGTAACCATGCACAAGTGTTTGTGTGTTTCTAGAACCCATTCATTTAAGCACTTAGTTTACTTCTTTTTAGAAAGAAGATTTATCTGTATATTCTTTAACTGGAGCACAATAGGTTAATTTCTTTACTATATTCAAATTAAATAGCTGCATATTCTGACTATGTAAAGTATATACCTTGAGTATACATCAGCTATTGTAAACAAATGCATGTAAGCGAAACATAGATATATTACGATTAAGAGAATACCAAGAGAAAACAGTGAAGCATCATGCCCCTAGAAGCCAAAGACCATATCTCAAGGAAGCGAGGTCAGGAAAGCATCCATGTGCCTCAGCCTGCCAAATCAAAATGACCATATGTTCACAAACAAAATTTAGGGCCCCATAAACCTTTCCAGCACTAAGAAATCACCAACGCGGCTATCAGGAAGTAAAGTGAAGTCAGTTAAACCCTCACTGCTAGCCCAGCTGATCAGGGATACATAGGTTCTTCCTCACAGTTACTAACTGTTTGATTTTGACATGGGTAAAAAAAAAAAATAATTAAGAGTTCGTTAATTTGGTTCAGATAGTGAGTGTCAGTCCATGCTATTGATAAACATCAAAATCTATTGTCAATTTGTGAAACACTTCAAAATGTCCAAAGGTTTTGTCTATGTTTGTGCTTTTATCTAGCATCATAAGTGGCTATAAATGGTTCCATAGTATAAAACATATATATATAGCTAGTATACAAGAACAAAACCATCAGCACAGTAGCTTCAGTCCAATTAGGAATCAAAGCTTGAGCTCACAAGCGCTAGTATGAGCATACCGAAGCTCTTTACAGATGAAGGGGTAATATATCTAATCCCCAGTGAGCTATGTTCCTTGATGAAGCTAAATTTATGTGAATGAATATTTTTAATGAAGACTTTACAGGAACCTTTGTGTCCAAGAGCCCAAAATTATAACTGTTACAGCTCTAGGTCTAGGTTTAAATTAGGTAGTAACACAAATGTGAGGAAGTTGTCTGCTCTGGGTTTTCTGTGGAAGGTTAGGAAATTTTAATAATTCTGACTATTCTAATTGAGAAGATTTTTTTGTGTATAGGGTGCAGGGAATGTTCCTTAAACAATTCATGGGAATCCTAGTTTATTTGTCAAAGTTCTCAAGCTGTTTATGTAACTGTTTCATCTCTAGTCAATATGGTTGTTGATTTGGAACATTCCCCAGTGTAATTAGAGTTACTGATTAAAAATCTATCATTCTGTCAAAGCTCCTGCTGCCCTATAGCAGACGTGAAAATTGCCAAGAGAGTCTCCATCATCCAAATATCACAGCTCTGGCTGCACTAATGCACCACTGAAGGTGATTAAAATCTCATCTCAGCAAGATGACATGTTTTGTTTTTGTTTTTTTTACTGAGAACAAATTTACTCGAGTGGTGATATTAACACGGTCAGTTTGGGGCCCTTTATCTGCTCGAGCTTAATTATCTTTTGTTCTGTTTGTGTAAATGTGGATGTTTGTGTGTTTGTTTCAATGCATGTGTGTGTGTGTGTGTGTCTGTGTGTGTGTGTGTGTGTGTGTGTTTGTGTGTGTGTGTGTGTGTGTTGGGGGTACTGGGTGTGATGTTATAATTACTGTGGCACATTTCCATTTGCAGAGCATAAAAACTTAGTCAATCGATGAACCCTAGATTATTTGCTGGAGTTCAGCATGTTGGTGCAGATTTAATTTATTATTTCACTGTCACTATTTAAGTAATAAACTGATGAGGATTTCTTAGTATCTCTGTCCTTCCTAACAAAAATATACATACGTTGACTGGTAAATTAAAAGCTTGGGCCTTTTGGTTCAGCTCCTTCTTCACCACAATGGACTGTTACCCATCTGCCAGTCATCCTCCTGATCCATTCTTCATCCACTCATGAAAAGAAATTCTGAAATATTTGAACTCCTCCACTTGAGGGAAGAATTAATTGCACATCCAGAGATCCACCCTTTTCTGACTAAGTATGGTACCAGATTTAGAGGAGCCGATTCTAATCCCGGCTGCTTCGCCCTCGGTTGCGTCATCCGGCCTGATGACGGCATCTTCTGCAAATAGCAGACATGAATTCCTGAGTCCTAAGAACTGCCTCTACCACTTGTCTCCTACAAGGAATTCTGTCCAAAGGGCAGCTTTGGCAGAGTTTAACCTCAACCAAAAACCAAAGTCCTACTTACTGCCATGTGAATCAAGCTCCTGCTCTGTTTGTACAGGTCTGAGTGGCCCATTGCAGCAGGGCCCTGTACCCCATATTCTCAGAGAAGCCCCACATGATATCTTGAGGTCAAATGCCTCTCCAGATCCACAAAGCACATCGACACTGGCTAAGCGAACTCCCATGCATGCTCCAGGAACCTTGCAAGTGTTCCACAATCAAAATGGAGCCCACATCATGCGTCTTGTAACTGAGATTTGACTATCTTAGCTGGACTTTTGATGCGTTCCTTACACTGACCCCTTTTCCCCTCTAGAGTCACCTGATAGTTTGCCAGAACCCTCATGGAGCTGGCAGAAAGTTGTTCCCTATGGTCTCACCAAACTCCTCCAACACCTAAGTTTTTGCCTCTGCAATCCATTTCTGGAGTCCCACAAGCCAGCCAGACCTAATAGGACTCTTTCTTCAGCTTGACAGAATCCATCATGGACATCTTCATGTTTGGGGATTGCCTCCATGATAGGCACCAATAACCTGGTGCCCAACTTCATCTAGTTGATAGCTCTCAGCCTTACACACCAGCCCAGGCTTCTTTCCCACCACAGAGGTCTCGTTTTGTGCTCCACGTTTGTTTGCGCTCCAAGTTAGTTTCAGTAGCCAAGAATGCCAAGGCCTCTGCCTTCATTCACCACCCAATCCACTCCCATTACTATCTCTACTACAGGCAGTGGCCCATGGGTTAGTCCAAAATAGTCCAAAAAGAAAATAATATATATATATACATGTATTTTCCTATACTGATAGATGCTAGATGTACTAAGAATTTCTTGTTCAGTTGTCTAGGTTACTCAGAAATAACATTTTTGTACATTTTGGCTACACTAGACATTGTTGGGTTTGTCCGTATATATGAAGCTTTTCAGAGCAGCAGTGCTGAATTAAGATCTGTTCACCCCATTAAAGTAATTATACTTAGGAGTGAAATGTAATTCAGAATCCTACTCTGAGAAACTTTCTGAATGTAGGCCCCAATAATAAAATAAATTGCTTAAAATGTAAAATAATGAATTGAAAAGATAGGCAAGTTCAGTAATGACATTGTCCTCCCATGTCCTCTCCCATATACAATTCCACTGTAACAGATATTGCACACTTCCCAATACCTGCATAGCAACATGATAGTCACAGCTGATCATCCCTGTTGCAGCTTTTACATCTCATACATGGAAGCTTAACAGCTGCTAATCAAACAAGAATGTAATGTTATTTTCAACACAAGGTATTACCCAAATACAGTCAATCGTCCAAATATTGTAGGGCACTGACAAAATGTTTTTTTTTTTTTTCCACTCGCTCATGCACAATTTCTCTCTTTAGTGAACTCTCACTATATCTTTTGTGAATTCTCACTCTCTCGCATGTAGAATGACTCATGCTTTCTAGCACAGGTTTTGTCATAAATGGCCCTTCATAGTAGTATATACATGTGACCCTCTGTCTCCCCAGTCTCCACACTCCACATCCTGACATCTCTTTGAACATCATTACAGCAGTGTCCACAGCAGCACCTCTATTCCAAAGTTAGGAAATTAGGACAATTAGGAAAACACATGCACATACACACACATACACACACATGCACACACACACCTAACACACTCTCACAAACACACACACATATGCTCATCATGCACATGCAGGCACACACTCACACGCACACATATACACACACACACACACACACCACACACACACACAAACACAATAATAACATTTGAGTCCTGGCACCTCCTCCTTGAACACCATTACAGCAGCTTCCACAGTTGCACCTCTGTTACACAGTTTAACACTCAGACACACAAACACATACTTGAAACACATGATTTGTTAGTCTCAATCAAGAATAATGGAATTATTAGTGATCCACAACAAGCCTCTTCCTATTTGCCTTTAAGTTCCTCCAGGGCACATTAGTGAACATGAGCTCAGTCTGCATTATTATTCAGATCATATATATGTGTGTGTGCATATCTGATGTACCTCAGATGGACAATTGTTTGTCCAGAATTGTAAAGGGCATGAACAATAATTGCTTGAAATTAAAAGAGGACGAAACAGAATTTCTTACTGCTGGTATTATCTTCAACTAGGTACCCAGACACTGTTTGTAAAAGTGAAAACAATTGGATTCTATTTTTGAATCTGATCTATGTTTGAAATCACAGTTAGATATTAGTGAGGCTATTTTTTTTTCATTGTAGGAAAGATGCCAGGGTGACACCTTATCTCTTACTGCAAAATGCCAGGAAGCTGACTCATGCCTTAGAGTTTTCTTGCTTAAATTACTGCAATGCAGTCTTCACAGGATTACCCTGATAAAATGCTTACAGATAGACTACTAGTACAAAGAGCAATGGTCAATATGTGTACACAAATCAGAGAGAGAAATTATATATGTATATATATATTACATTTGTCTTGGCATCTCTCCAATTGTTTTATTTTAGGATTTTAAAATTCCTGACATGAAACATTAATAAATGTACACAGCTTTTGTACCTAAACTATGCAATGTTCTTCCATCAGAAATATATCAATCATTCTCTGTTCATCCTCACTAAACTCACACTGTAAATACAAAATAATGGCTGGGGACGAGGGAAGTCCACCTCTGGCTTGGAAAGAAGAGTGAACACTGATCAAGGATGAAAACTAAAATATGTGCATTTGTTTCTCTCTGTGTGTATAGAAACCCTCTTCTTAACTCCCAATAAAGACTGAGTGTTGGATGGCCATCTGTAAGTGTAGTAGACCATGTCATTAGAGGACGATCTTGCAGGGTTGTGGCATGGCAAAACTGAACACGAATCAGGGCCCATCCAGGGCCTGTATTCCAGTGATCCTTCTAATCTGTCACAGCAGAGGCAGCCACATGGAGATACCAAAAACTCAAATGTGTCTCAGACAAACAGGTTTTCCATGTGGCACTTGGCTGGTGTAAAGTCCATGATATTTGGACTAGAGTGTGCATTGTGATTTTTGGCTATCAGAACCTTTGCCCATGTGCACTGTTGCTCTGGGGTTTGCCACATTTCAGCACCATGGAGAGCAGCTACATCCACACTAGCACATCCACAGCCGAGAGCAGCAAACAAATGTAGGACAGGGCAATGAAATAAAACATGACTGCAGAGAAATGATGAAGTACAGCTCCAGAAAGCCTGATTAGTGATATCATAAAAGTGCCACACTTGGGATAGGAATGACTGAATGAAGAAGAGAGACTTGTTGACATGCTGTCTCTGCCTGTCTGTCTCTCTGTGCCTGTGACCAGTCCTATCTATGTGCATTACATTCCCATACTGCTGTGGAGAAGGTGGACTCCACCCACCTTAATGATTCATCACACCTGAGGGTGATCTACAGTGTTGGATAAAAGGTTGCTTTCTGCATTGTGTGCACAGAAAGAGAGAGAGAGAGAGAGAGAGAGAGAGAGAGAGAGAGAGAGAGAGAGAGAGAGAGAGAGAGAGAGAGA
>JAOYMR010000008.1:5441229-5457822 GCA_025802075.1 Tenebrosternarchus preto
CTCTCTCTCTCTCTCTCTCTCTCTCTCTCTCTCTCTCTCTCTCTCTCTCTCTCTCTCTCTCTCTCTCTCTTTCTGTCATGTAGTAAAGACACACAGCATTACGCCTGAAACTTTATGACTGAAGAAACTTTCCAACACAGCTGGAAAGCATGACGTGGGGCTGTTTTGCCATCAATGGCTTCATGAAATTCCACAGCGGAATGTCAGCCTGTCTGTCAGTGATATAAGCCTATAAAATATTGTGCAATACTCAGAGCATATGGCAATGGTTCAAAACACAATAGGTCCACAATCAAATAACAAAGTGCACACATGTATATTTTAAGGAAAAACTGTATTTTACACAGCATTTTCTTTGTCTTGCATGAGATAATTACATGCATTTTTATAAAGCCTGTTACAACACATCACAGAGGGGTATTATAAAGTATCCATAATTGAACGTAACTTATTGTTGTGACTGTTTCATGGCTGAGAGTGCAGTGATAGCTGATTGGATATGTAATATAAAGCGCTGTCTCCAGCGGGGAATGTTTACTGCCCAGTGAGATTAGGCACTTGGGCCCTGCCGCTTAATGCTTAACTGTTCCAATTACAAATGAAAACTTAATAACAGCCATATCTCAGCTCGAGTCCCTGAACACATTAACATCATAAAAATCTCCATAAAGGTTGCTACGGAGACTGTTATATGGTATCCATGCGTATAAACAACTTCATCAATATGTCTTCACATGGTCACTGTTCATTTTCTGCTCTTCGTAGAGAGACGTGCCGTGTTCAGAGACACCACTGAGAGGTGTTATTTGAGGTTTGAGCCTAAGCGCGTTATGGTGGCACCTATGACTGTGTGATTATAAAATCAAAAAGACATGGGAGATAACGCACGCCAGTATATGAGCAGATCGGCTTAAGGGCCGTGCCTTTGTTTCCGTGTTGACTGTGTAAACAGGATCTAAACAGTCACCAAAGTCAATTTCTCAAGGGTGGTCACGCATTTAGGTCACTTACATTTCATTCCATCTGTAATTTCTTCTCCCCTGGGTAAGGAACGTGTTCACTGTGCCCTGCTCCCAGCCAAACGCCTCTATGCATTTTTAACCTTCAGATCTGCTGCATAAGCCGTTTCCATGGGCAACCGCTTGTCTCCTCCACCCTTTTCTGGAGTGCACAGCACTCACAGAATCCAAATCTACCCCAAGGTTTATCCTGTCAGCTGGTAGCTATTAGCAACCAGAGTATGTGTTTGGAGCTAAATTATTTAAGCTTACTTAATTCTTGCTTATTGACTGGTTTCAATGATTCATCTTAAATATAGGGTTCAATATATGTAACAACAAGTAGTTGATTGGATTGGGTGGTGCATGTTATTACTCCACACTGCCAAATAAAGAACAAAACTTCTATTGCACAAACACAGTCCATGTAGGAATAATGCTGCTCAAACAATTTTTGCTAGTTTTGTCTCCAAAGCTGTAATTTGACCTGAACCCAAATTTTCCATGAATTAATTGTCTTTCCTTTATCCCTCTATGCATTAAAGAATACTGGTTTTTTTAGATAAACTACTGTAACTACTGTGTGTCTGTGATCTAAGAGCTGATTTCCCCACATCTTTAATCATCTACTAAAAGATCTTTTCCTTAAGTAAAAAGAAAAAAAATACCCATTTTGCAGACCGTGTCACGGTGGCCACCCAGGCCGCCTGCCCTGTCTCGTGTCTGTGTGGG
The DNA here is from genome assembly GCA_025802075.1 of Tenebrosternarchus preto. Taxonomy (NCBI): domain Eukaryota; kingdom Metazoa; phylum Chordata; class Actinopteri; order Gymnotiformes; family Apteronotidae; genus Tenebrosternarchus; species Tenebrosternarchus preto. Next base: position 5,442,960 of record JAOYMR010000008.1, read on the forward strand.
CGTGTCTGTGTGGGGGTGTGTTAGGTTTTTACTTAAACGCACGTTGAGTCCTGTCGGCTTTTTACAGCTCTCCGGGGCTCTCCCGTGACACCCTGTTATCCAGAAAGACTTACAGAAGCAAACCCTACTGTACTGGGCAAGCGAACACTATTATCAGTAGATACATTCCCTATGGGAATTCAACCCCTGACCTTGGTACTGTGAGCACCTTGCTCAGTTAAGCTATAGGAACTAATTTTGGGGTCAGAAGAACTGCCTGAACTGCCTAGAACTGACTACAAAGTCTATTATTATTATTATTATTATTATTATTATTAATATTATTATTATTACAGAGCTGTTGGAGTTGAAGAAGTGTGATTAAATGGAGGTATGTGTGAAACAGCTATTATTGCGATCTGCTTGGACTACAAAGAATGTATTCAATAAAAACTACAATTACAAATACAATAATATTAATTTTTACTAAGCTATTACTAGCTATTTCTTTGATTAAAAATAATTTAATTGATGTTATTTTCTCACCGAGTCTTGTAACATGCTCTTTGCCCTGTAGTTAACTCATATAACTATATGTGCAGGTTCCAGAGTCCATACAATGTGCTTTTGCCACAAAGCATTTAGATGAAGTGATGTACCAGTACTGACTATGAAATCAAGCTTGAGTAAAGCTCCTTAAAGTTCTGTTTCCATAACTAAAAGGTTATTCTGTACATTTGTAAACTGAGGTGACTTGTATGTAGATTGCATATCAGTCTGGTGTACCTCTGAATACAGGACAATGGGGCATGAAAATGTTTTAATGTCTCATCTCAAAGGAAATTGGACCAGATCTAACAAATGGCAAAAAAAAGATGCTAAAATACAGCCGGTTGGAACACAGCTAACTCTTAACATTCCTGTCTCACAACAAACGTAATGCCCTCAATTCTTATATTTGTAATGACTTTTTAGCATTGACTGAAGATACATGTGGGGGAAAAAAAGCTTATGCTAAACGGGTATATTGTAGATTCAAAAGTACTTCATCATACAATTCCAGAGACATGGCTGTAAAAAACATTGGACCTCAGTGGTACAAGGACATCTTTAATAATAAAAATTGTCATTTTTTCTATCCACCAAAGGTGCTTTTTAGGAGAAAAGATCATTTCTTCCGGTAAAATACACATTCACATCCAAACTCAATTACCATGTGAAACGTTCACAGCTGATTTCACAAGCTTGTCACAGCACTAGAACAAAGGTGAGAAAAGGTGAAGCCATTTCTCTATTTCTCTCTCATTTGAAAACCACATATTTTAACGTCAAATGTGCCGGATGTGAGATCTGATTCATAGGGTGTGAAATGGAGAACATTAGGATGCAGAAAGCATGAGAAAGTTTAAAAAGGAGAAGAATAAAACGGAGGGGGAAAGCAAGTATGCTGAGGGATTCCATCAAACTCTTCTTTGTGAAACAAAGATTTTGACATACAACAGTATTTCAGAAAGGTCTTTCATATATTCATAACAATGCAGCAAAAACAATGTGCCAAAATCCTGAGTGTGAATATAACATCTTCCATATATCTGGGTTGCCTTCCTACTCCTTATATACTCTGTACAGAGAAACAGAATTAACTATATATGAACAAGCAAGAACATCCATGCCCATAAATTGAATTAATGTCGTTGTATGTCAGCACTGCTAACAGCTCTTTTGACATCCATGTAAACTTATGGATAATGCTAATCAGACAATGGTTATCAGAGCACCCTAGGTCTGATCCAGCACCTCTGCATGGCAAAGAAACAGAAGGGCTGTTTGTATACCGAACAGAACTGAATAGAGTCCAGGTTGTACAAGTGGTGGTTCATTCCTCGGGGGCTGCTGACGTGTTACATAGCTGACACAGCATCCAGCTTCACAAATGAGATCAATCTTGATGAAATAGCACTGGAGAAAGAGTGATCCCTCATTCCTGTCATTAATGAGTATTGGACTTAATGAACAAGCGAACTATTGGTTTCCAAGCTTTTTATACATTTATCTCAAGGGTTTAGATTAATTTTAACACGTGAAATCATGTAAGATGAGCTCTGCTTTAGAGAAAAGGTTTTCAAGGTTTCTAAAACTTCTCAAACCAGTATTGTTACTACTGACTTTGGTATTTCTTGCATCAATTTGTTGAGAGTGTCCTAAATTATTCAGATGGCTCAGAAGATCCCAAATGCTTTACTGTATTTGAAAAGAGTGCAAAAGGACACAGTCCCTATTTTTTACACTAATTGAGCTTCCAAACAGAAGGTCTTACATTGCCTACTTGCTTTCCCCGCTTTTGCTTGTTTTAATTTTTAATCAGACGTCTTTGTCTTTTTCAGTGTAGAAAAAAACTCCCAGATGTCAAATGCACAGAAGCACAACACAGCAACTTTCAAACTGTCATCTTTTTTATTCATAAGGAAGTTTCATTATAGACGTAATACCAAAACTGTACAATTTCCCATAAAAATGGAAAAAGGTGATTAATGAAGCATAAAATTAGGCTCTGTTCCAAATTAGCAGTATGTTGAGTAAAACATTCAGCAGATAAATAGTGGAGAGTGATAGTGTTACACTTCCTTAATGTAATATGTATTTTTGAAATTTTGATGCAGGAAATAAATCATCAACCTTATGCAAAGTGAGAAAGTGTGAGAAAAACACAGTGCTTGTTGTGGGAAGTTCTGACCATGTTCTCCCTGGCTCCAACAGCCAAACCTGTCAGGACTCTTAAGCCATTTTAATGTCTTCACAGCTGGGGCTCGTGGTGCCGTAGATCAGGGCGGATCTGCGTTTGGTGACAGGAGAATGAGAGAACACCCCACCTATTAAAAAAATATGAGCCTCCACCTCATTGTCCTCCTCCTCACGCGTCATTAACTCTGGCCATGAATCAGGTGAGGCACAGCAGTTTCTCCATCTGGGAGGAGGGGCGCTATCCTGGCATCTCCCTCCCCAGAGAAGCCACCACTTCACTACCAAAGGTCACTTGTGATATCAGGACTGCTTAATTGCCACAACATAATGCAGTGTGTTTGACCATTAGGCTCTACTTGGTAGATACAGTTTATATGACAGATACTGGTAGTTGTGCCATTTATTCTGATCTCTGAAATGTTTACAGACGCCTACTCCAGCTGATATTGATATTGATTTATCTACTGAAATACACACACGGACACACAATTTAAGTTTTCCCTCTGTATAAAGTAAAATTTACTGCACATTACATAAAACTTTATATCCGTTTTTCCACAGCACTGGTGTTGTTGTATTGATGTGGCGGAGGGCACTGAGCATGGAGAGTTTCCTGCACACTGACAGCGTTAGCAATCCAGGCACGTGTCCACCCTCCTTTGGCTGTAGAGGGCCACACAGGTTTATTTATACTCACTCGACCTCCCGTGAGCTGCAGCCAGAAAGGTTAACATGTCATCATAAGTCACGACAATCAGAGGCAATCACTGAGAAACCTGCGGGGATCAGGAGGCTCCCAGTCTGCACAGCTGTTATCAAAGGCAGCTCAGTCAGCCCTTTACAACCCTGTGCATCTCCCCGCTATCAAACCTTCTCAGCCAACACCAGTATTTCCAGCCTAATTATGCGGTACTGCAATAAAACGGAGTTGGACTGGATATATGATTGCTATCGTCATGGATTAGACATGAACTTTGTAAAATAAACATGAATAAGATAGACTTCCTTGGTATGTAATTTGCTGATTTATAGATGTTCACCCGATTACATATGGAGACTTGTGTTTGGCACATAGGTCAGTTAGAATGTTGCAGCCTAAGCTATTGTGTCCAGGCAGTCTATCAGATATAATTTAGTTTCAAAAGATCACAAGGGCAGTTTTTGTATAGAGCTATTTTCAGCTCTGTTCCAGAACTGAACTAGCACTCTGCAGCTGCTCTGTTAAGTTGTTTTTTTTTCTGTCTGTTTTGAGATATCCATAGCCAATTATTTCAAGCTCATCTCATAAGACACTACTTTATTTTGTGCTTCTTTCTAGTAAAAATCACTTATTTTACTTATTTTTTATCTAAAAAATTATTTTACCATATTTCAAAATGAATGTTCATTATTGTAGACTTTCCATACATTGTGAACTATGGTAAAGGGCTTTCTGGCAGACATCCGCCCAACTTGTACCTGCCTGTGTGCTAAGCTTAAGAACCTGGCTAGCTGTTCTTAACAACCTGGCTAGCTGTTCTTAACAACCTGGCTAGCTGTTGCAAAAGCACTATCATTGTTAGTGGGTGAGGTAATTTATGTGCCATGCTTGGCCTGCAACTCTGTTTAGAGTAAGTAATAAATGGATGGTCCTGGGCTTTGATGCCAGACAGAGTTGCTGATTGAGTTGTGATCACCAGACAGATTGAAGATGTCATGCTCCACGTGTAAGCTGACGCCCTGAGAGATGAAGCTATTAATCAGTGATGGCCTTCGATGGAGCACATGCCTTAAATCTGAAGACGTTAACAGAGGGAGGGGACTGAGACAGTTGGGTGGAGCTTTACTGCCTTTCAGCTGACAGAGATGAGAGGCCACCGGCCTTGATACTACCTGAACTGAACGCTCACCTGCAATATTTGATAATAAAGCTCCACTCGATTTGTGTGGTGTTATTTGTTTGATCGTTCTGGTGTGTGTGTGTGTGTGTGTGTGTGTGTTGAAAGGACAGCACAGCATTTTTAAAAGTCAATAAGAGTATGGTGTTATAAGAGGTTTACTGAAGAATAGACCATATATAATACAGCCATCTATGAGACACCAGAGCCAAAGATTAACTGTCTGGTCACTAAAGTTAATTAACCTGCTAATTAACGTTTTCATTTACATTATCGAATGGAAGGTCATGTTTCTCACCCTGGATTTGAAAAATTCAGTTTTCAGCTCATAGGTTGTTGATCCTCTGTTACCGGTAATATTTCATCATATTTTTGGCTTTCTAATTAATTTTAGCAAAAGGCTTTTCTGTAGTCTGTCTGAATTCTCATACTCTACTTACACTTTGTTCCTTTAATGCATATAACATTTTTTCTACATCATATTGCCATCATTCATGGTACATATGATGCTGAATTAATGGAAAGATCTGTACAGTTTTATTGATATTCTAAATCAGACTGTACTAGAACTTATGCTTACAGCTTTAAAAAGCTTCAAAATGTAGTTCTAATAGCAGGCTAATTTAATTGGAAATTGATGCTAATTTGCACTCTTTAAGCAACACTAGACACAACTCAGTGTAGCCTATTGTTCTGTCTAAATATCACCAATATGCATCTGGAAGCTTTACATGTAAACGAGATTAGCTTTCAGAGTTGTCAAGCGGTTCAGATATTCTCTGGCTTCAAAGGATTTAATTGGAAGAATCATCTGCACTAGTTAAACGCATCAGTGACATTTATTTATTTATTGCTCCAATTTGAAATGAATCCAGGAATACTGAAATGTCTTGTGCGGCCCAGATCTGGACATCCAGAAGATGATCATCACTAAGCTAATTAGTGTAACCTAATGCTGTAATGCTTCCCCTGACTTACTAGCATATGAGAGTATGCTTGATAGTACGCCAGCAAAATAACCACCAGTATAGCCAGAACCAACGAGCTGTGACGCTTCCCTTCTTTGCCTGAATTGGTGCTTCATTCTTGATCTTGCATTTCCATTATTAGTGCCTCTGTTTTTCAGTACAGATTTTCCCAGTCATTGGTAGGTCTTATGCTGGCAACCTCTCATCCTATCATTGTACCTCATCTGCCCATCATGCTCCATCATGTCCCATGAGGCACTTTCTTATCATCTTATACTTTTGAGGACCTACCTGTGAACGTATTTAGACCCTGTGGATGTATTTGGATGTTGCTGTCCTTCTGATTTCTATGCCATGGTTCCCATTTTATTAGAGATTCCTTGGGTATTTGTAGCTTCTAAGTCTGTTGTATGACTTTGTGATCACTTGAGTCCCTTTGTTCTGATCACTTTCAATCTTTTTACTCTCAGCTGACTACACTTCTCCAGCCCGAATTGAGTTCCTATGTCCTTGCAGTTTGTCCTGCTCAGGTAGGTCAATGAGTCAATGTCCCTTTCCATCTTGACATTCAGCTTGATGTCATCCATGTACAGGAGTTGATTGATAGTAGTTCCGCTGCTGAATGATAATGTGGTTGAGATTCACTCCTATGCAGAACAGCAGTGGGTAATACTGCATCTCCTTGGTAAATACCACACTTTATATGTGGCAGATCTCCAGGTCTGGGAAGGGAGAAAGGACGCCAGATGCAGGAGTAGTGCACAGGGCTCTTTTTTAACAATAAAAGCACAAACTGACTCAGCTTTTCAGTTGGTCTTGCGGGAGGTCTGTCACATTGCATGTTGATTTCCATCCGAGTTTCTATACCCTGTACTCATTCTTCCAGCCTTTGTTTAAAGAGGTACACTGAGGAGGGCCTATATTTTGTAGTGTGGTGTCTTAACCATCACTACTGTAGTAACCAGCTTGTTGATGCAGGTGGTTGAAATTGTGATTATTGCTTCAACATTTGCTTTACAATTTGTTTATTTAGTCACATGTCCTCTCTACACTCTGGCAATAAAATTCTATCATTTTTTTGTCTGTGTACTACCAGTGGTTACTGTATTTGGACTGTGGGATTTCCACTTATTTCATCCATTTTAAATTATGTTAGTATTTGACAATGTTAATTAAAACATCAATTAACCTGTTTGTATATGTGTGGATAAATGTCTATGATAGCCAACCTAAAAAAAAAGGTTCACACTTTCACCTCTCCTACCGTCGCAATCATCCTGACTACTCGCTCCATTCCATTCCTGTTCATGTTTTTGTTTCCTCAGTCTTTAGTTTCACCTGTTTCTCGTTTTCTGTCAATTTGGTTTGGTATTTAGTTTTAGTCTTCATCAGTTTTAGTTCTCGTCACTTGTCATTGCTTTTGGCTTTATTTCCATGCCTGTTTTCGTTATATGAATGAATCTACGTATGTATGTTTAACTGCTGTGTTTCGAGTGTTTTCGTGTTCTCTGTACTCTCCAGTTGGTCCGTTGTTCTGTCTCCATGTTAGAGATCTGGCTATCTGACCCTGGACTGGTGTAATGACTACTATCGTGGATTTGCCTTCAGTAACTCTCTCTTCTCAGCATATGCATAGGTGGATACAGACAGAACAAATAATATATGTACTCTCAAAAGTTCCCACCTTTGCACATGACCCGCTTTATTAGCATATTGGTGAAATCATAAGGCAAGTTAATTGTCCATATGTTTCTGAAGTTTATAACAAGTAATATAACACAGGAGAAGCTATAGGATGGCTTTGCCATAACATAACATTTTTGTGTATAAAAGTCTGTTTATTGCAGAGGAAAGGTTAATTCTAACATGTTTTAATTCAGGTCACATGTGAAAGGATGGTGTGAATGTAGAGGTGTAAAACATGTAATGTGGTAAGGTGGGCGGTACCTGCATACAGCTAATGGCAGGAGAGACAGCTTCATGACAGGAAAAGTCCGTTTTTACTGTAACTGCTGGGAATTCACACACTTGTAATGAGTGTGAAATATCAAATTTAATAAGAAAAAAAAAATGTTTTGACATGTTGAAACACTATACGTCATTTCAGTTATTTGAAGGATTGCCCTATGTTTGCAGCTTTCTTCAGCAAACTGGATGCCTGCCTCCACAGTAAACAGGACTCTACCCTCAACAGCACTTTACTAAAGTACAGATCAATTAATAGTTATTTAGCAAAAATAACTACATTGTTTATAACTTATTATTAAAATGATTACATTCTGATTTCCAACCAGTTAACTAAACAGAATTACTTCATTTCTGTAAATACACATTATTCAGTGTCACGGTGGCCGCCCTGGCCGCCTCCCCTGTCCTGTGTCTGTGTGGGCGTGTCCGTGTGGAGGTGTGTCTGTGTCGTATGAGTGAGGGTGAGTCTGTTGTTGGTCTCGAATGTTCGTGCGTGTTCGTGAGTGCTTGTCGATGTTAGTCGGAAGTGATCGTTACGTGTTACTCGTGTCACCTGTGTCTCGTCAGGGTGTGTGTATATAAGCATGTACATGTCACTATGTCTTTGTCGGTCTATGGTTCATCATGGTCGTTGGTCTTCGTCGTGGTAAGCGGTTCTTCCCTTGTCGTTGTGTATGTGAAACGAAACCGACATAAACGGTTTATTAACTAATGTGCGTTGGAGTCCGGCTTGTTTGTTACAGCTCTCCGGGACTCCAGTACGTGACATTCAGTTAATCTCTGTAAGATGAGATCTGTTTCTCACCTATCTATAACACCTTCAATTAGAATACTATAAAGTCAAGCCTATCTACATAATTTTAAAGAATACAATAGCATTTCCTCACATGTTTCTATTGAATAATTATAAATCCAAACAAAATTGATCTGTTGGTCTTAAGTAATAGATGCAAGTATCTACAATCTAACAAAATGTAAGGATTTTTTTGTTACAATGACATTTTTATTTCTTTCACTGGCCACCACAGCATATATGCAAGAAATTTGTACTTTAACTGCCAGTTGCTGGAATTATTCAGCCTTCATCACTGCATATAGAAAAAGTTTGAGAGAATCAAAGAGGTGGTGTGTGCCAGCAACATTACACAGGATAAACTCCTGCAAATGTCTATCAAGCTGGATAATTTGTTAGAGGAAAGACAACCCGTCCCTTTCCCCACACCCTCTTCTTCATATCGCTAAATGGTTTAAGATGCACAGGCCATCTATTTCATGACAAGAAAATAATATAACTTGATCCCCTTACTTTAAAAGACGTTATTGGCAGTTTTCTCCTGCCTCGTCCACAGTTTACAGACCTCATGCTGTTGTGACTGAAATCTTTTCCCCAGAGTATAATGACAAGGCTCCTCAAATCCCTTCACACCATCATAGCGACTGTACACTAAAATCGTGATCCGGGGCTTCACCCCTAGGGCTAAGATATATTCCCTCTCTGTTGCTGAAACACAGGCCATGGAACAATACATAAAGGATGCCTTACCACAGGGCTCTATCTACCATTCTACTTCACTCACTTCTAAAAATTTCAGTTTCATCAACATTCTACCTCTTTCTCAAAATGTGTTATCAAACCACAGGGAGTCTGTTCAGTTGTGGCCTACGCAGAGCAGAATTATGAAATAGGGAAGGGTACACAGGAACAATTTTTGGTCCTAACTGATCACAAAAACCTGTAATATTTACATTTAGCAAAAGATTTAACCTTCTCTCACCCAGGCTCAAAAAATGGCCACCAGATGGCAGCCTGGAGCGAATCAGGGATTGTTCACCTGATCTCCCCTCCTGTGGCCCCACCCTATAAGACCACTCAATATGAGAAAAATTGTATGATACACATGTGCACTAATTTGCTGGTAACTGGTATTTTCCTGGGCAGTGTTCCTCTTGTTTGATCCATGGACTGGGTTTGTCAAATGTGTCTCACTCCAGTCATCACCAAGCACTCCTCTCTTTCTACCACTGTGATATTCCCCTGTGATAGTTTGATAGAAATATTGCAGGTGGAGCAGTGAATTTTAGAGTCCCCACTCCTTCCGTTCTATCCTCTATTTATCCCACCTCTGAAAGAAAATACAACCATTCAAGTGATTTGCGGACAGATTCTCGATTGCTTGTAGACATCTTTTGGACAATCTACCCAGTGTTTTTCAAGTAAATCAAAACCTTTTAAACTTTTTACTGTATTTTGCTACTTTGGGATTGCCAAGTACATCATCTCTAATAGATGTCCTCAATTGTAGGCTAAGAACTTTCTTCTATTGAGATTCTGGCATGACCAGATTCAAAACTATACACAAGGCTTCCAGAGAAACAGGATATTTCAGACAGAGATCCTCCATCAGCTGATGAGCACTCGTGGAACTTTAGAACCCCATGGAATGAATGTAATAATCTAACACACAAACACAGCTGAAGAAGGACGTTTGGCTGAATTTTACTAATGTAAGATCCTTTCACAACTTCGCAAAACAATGAGGCCATTTATTTCTGGCATGCTGCAGAAACAATGCTACACTGATGCCTGCCTTAAAAACAGTAAATATCTACTGTCAACCAGCTATCTTCAGATGGTAAATAGATACTGAATAGATTGTTTGCACTGGAACAGGAAATGGCTCAGTGTGTCCTTAGTGTGAAGGTGTTCTGTATCGGATGGTAGATTAATGTGCAGTGATAAAGGACAGTGTATCCTGCTTTGCCTGATTCATCCTGTTCTGTCAGCCCCAGTCTTAATTACCTCCAGTGGCTGGGACAAGCAAACCAAGAGCAGCTCTACCACCTTCATAAATTTACTGTTTCTCAGCTCTGTTCCTATGAATGCAGCCTCAGGCTTTACACAAAATCAATACTGCTTAGACATAGCAACACACGGGCAAACTTTTCACCTTTATAAATTTTAGCCTGGTCTCTATAACTTGATATTCTCTTGATGTTTGTTTGAGTTGTTTACTGTAATGTTTGAGGACTGTGTGCTTAGAAGCATAGAAACTCAAACAAGAAATGCAAGCTTCTCATAACTACACAGACCCCCAACGTCTGGTAAAAGTGATGTGACGTGATACTTTGAGGATAGTGACCTCCCTGCTAAAAACAAGACAAAATAATATACTTAATTTATTCAGTGAAAACAACCAACAAAAGCACAGAAAGAAAGAAAACATTATTTTTTTAAATAAAATAAACTAATTTGTTACAGTAATAACTAAAGATAATTATTTATTATTAGTCACATGTATTTAGTATTTAATAGTTCTTTCAAGAAGTTTTTTCCAACACAGGAGAGCACTGTGATGCACACAATTTTATTTCCCATTGAAAAGAGAAATAAAAGCCCAAAAGCTGAAACTTATAGGAATGTGTATGAGGTAATGGGAAACATGCCATTGGACAGCACGTTGAATTAATGACATTTCTTTTGACATCTTCACAGTGATCCGATTTATGTTGACAATAACTGGGATGAGATTGCAATGTCATCCAGACCCCTTCACTGTGTGGATATTTTTGGACTTGATCTCATTACAGACAAGACTTATCCTGATGGACTCCACACGTGATTGTTAATGCATCCTGGTATGATCAGATGCTCCAGGTCACATTGAGATGAAAGGTGTAACCCTGACCAGTGATAGGATGTCTATGTATCACTGGCTGGAGGCAGGATATTGTTCCTGTTCATGCATTATCTGGTGAACACAATGAGTTGGTCCTTGAACCACATTTCCAGATCCTTGAGCTTTGTAGCTGTATCTTCTTCAACTTACAGTGGAGGTCTGGAGTAAGAAATCAAATACAACAGGTTTTCTTTTCAGTCAAAAAATCGTTGGTGATTTTAAAGTGAGTTTTGCATCATTGTCATGGTGAAAGACCCATCTCTAGCAAAGATAACCAGCTTTTTTTTTTACCAAAATATCCTTTACTTTTGAGAGTTCATGATGCCCCAAGGAGACTCGCCCCCAAAACACTAAAGACCCCATGTTTTGTGACCAAAAATGGACTGTACCCAAGCATCCATTCCAAAGTAGCAATTGCCATCTGACAATCTCAAATATGGGTTTACTTGCAGCCATTTTTTTCTTTTTAAATTTCCGAGACAGAATGACTGACATGTATCCAATCCTTGCAGTTCTTTAAACTTTGGATGTTTCTTTGGCACCATCACCTTTGTTCCCACCTTTGTCTTCTCTATGAAACTTGAACAGTGCTCCAACAATGTGTGTTTTACAACTGCACTTCTTTTTTGTTTTTTGTTTTTTTTAAAAAGACATTTCACATCTCATCCAAAAGGCCTCTTTAGTTCTATGAAACTGGTGGGGAGTCCCAGGTATTTAAGCCCTACTGGGGTTGTCCCTAGGAGGTGTTGCTGTTGCATTTGTATTCAGCATGCCTGGCAGGGGCGTAGGGGATAAGTTTGACTTTGCAAAATCCCTGTCTCCTTCTGGAGCTTTCGTTTGTACACTTAGAAAGAATGCTAATACTTGGGGAGCTGTGTGCGTGTGTGTGTGTGTGTGTGTGTGTGTGTGTGTTGGAGTGGTAACTATGGGTTGTGGGAATATTGCTTGTCCCAAGACACTGAAACGGGGAGCAGGTGACACTTGCGTTATACTCTACCCTGTCTCTGATGTAATCACTAGTATGTCAGGGGGTGATGGAAAAAGAAAGGCAGAGGAGCCTGATGGTTTAGAGAAAGTGGGAAAAAAAATTGTGAGTTTTATTCACTGAAATAATACAAGTAAAATCTGCAAAAGTCATGAGAAGGGTGTACAATCGTTTCTCTTTCTTCTTCAGTATTACAATAATATTGATTGTTATTATTGTGTATAATGACGTTGTTGTTGTTGGTGGTGGTGGTGGTGGTGGTGGTGGTAGTAGTAGTAATAGTAGCAGTAGTAAATATTATTAACGGAGTAAATATTAGTAAATAAGTGAATATTCTAGTTAACTTAATACAATTCCATAATACAAATAGAAGTAAATTTGTGGGCTATTAGGTTATCCAAGCTTCTATCACTACCCTGACAGCCAATCAAAACACGGCACCACTCACTAATCACAAATCCCAATTCTTGCCCCACTCTCAGTCACCAGATTGCTGATTATTGCATATACCTGTTTCTATTATTATCATCATCTATATAAACCTCACAGGTGCTGAGGTCCAGCGCATTGCCTTGACTCGGGACCAAGCCGTATATTCGACATTCTCTAGTCAGCTTTATGCCCCTTTTTGTGTACTTATTTAGTTTTTCTCTAGACTTTGTTTGTTTTTCACCACTCATGTCTCGCACCTGCTTGCAGTATCGTACACCCGCCCTCACTACCTATGTACGGAGCATGACCATGTCTGTTTTGATGAAGTAGAGACATATCTTTAATCCAGACCCATATAACTATATTTGCAGATACACATTAGTTCCACTAGAGTAAGGTGGACATGTGGTGTCTATAACTAAGAACTGAGAACAGTGGATAAATCCACGCAGTGTGCTTGGTTCTGAGAATGGTGGAGAATAATGAAATGCTTTTCTTATACATGACTGAGTTTTTCAACCCTGTGTCGTTACTGAATGGGCAGTGAAAAATGAAAGTAACATATTGGAAGCGTACTGATAGTGTGGTGAGTCTATAAATTGATATTTTTACAATTGCTTTATATAGCAGTGAGAGCACATGCTTCTCGTAGGCTCCAGGCGATTAACACCATCAGCACTCCGCCTCAAACACACACATGCATACACACTCTTCTAGAGGTGGAATGGAGAATGACTAGGACCTGGTTTCATCAGGTCACTCTGCTACTGTGGTCTGTGTGAGTTGCTTACGTAAGTCACATTTGTATTCACACTGCCTGGCGGGAGTGTGGAGGCTAAGCTTGACTTTACACAAGTCCCCTGTCCCCTTCTGGAGCTTTCATTTGTACACGTAGAGAGAATGTTAATGTTTGTGGTGTGTTTGGTTTTTTTTTTTTTTTTTAGTTTTCTTTTCTTTGGTTTTGTTAAAGGAGATTGTCAGGGGGAGAGGAACGCAAAGGAAAATAAAGAAAGTATCTGACAGAGGCTGCTGGCAAGGGCGCTCTGTCACAGAGATTATTACAAGCGCTGAAATCTTTGAATCGTTTTAAGTAATTTTATTGCTGCCTACGCTGACCGAGAAGCCAATTATATTCATTTAATTTCTTTGTTAATCCCAGCTGCAGTACATAGACAGGTAAATACACTCACCAATCGACTGTTGAAGTTTCCTTGCATCATCCAGTATGATCTGTCAGAAGATTTTCAGGTTTATGATCTTTTCTCTTATACTAATTAGACACAAGTGAATTTGGGAAGCACATGTATTCATGTAGACAGCAGCTTCAAACATGTTGTCTCCATTGGGCAAGTTCTGTTCTGACGATTGCCACCCCAAACACGCACGCACGCACACACACACACACACACATACAGGCAAACACTGACCCAACCTGATTTGGGCGGGGTGAGAGAGATTTGTGTTTTTTTCCCTGCTGGGTTAGACATAGTTCTGTCACAACCTTACAGTGGGTCTGTCACTGCTGGGGGGTTGTACAAAAGAACAATGGTTACTGCCACACACTGCACTGCCATCCATACACAGGCTCTGACAGCTAACAGATATGCTAACAAAGCTCCATTCAATACTGTCTTTCTCCATTAGTAGTTTATCTCTCTTCTAATCCTTTCTAAGTTTCTCAGTTTACTCATATTTTGCAATGAAACATGAAAGGCCACTTGGGGGGGGGGGGGGGGAAGCCATTGTCAGAGAAATTAGGACAGTTAACATTAGCTATGTGTAAATATTATTCTTAATTAACATTAGCTATGTGTAAATATTATTCTTAATTAACATTAGCTATGCGTAAATATTATTCTTAATTGATCTTATTTCTTCTACCCATTTTCCATTGTACATTATTTCTTCTACTGCTTCATTCCTGCTTCATGATCGTTAGAATAACGAGGCCAAGGTAGCAGTTGTCACTAAAGGAGTGGTTGGTGAAGCATAGTAGCCTTCAGCATCTTCACTATGCCAAGTGAAGACGGCCTGAGTTTGAACCAGCCTGAGTTTGCTCTTATTAAAACAACACCTGTAAACCTTCACTCTCCTTTTAACAGACAAAAAACATCAGAAACAAACACACACACACACACACACGCACGCATACATATGCACAAACTGTACTCAAATGTATAGTATATCATTAGAACACAAATACACAGTGCCGGAAACTCTGGGGCTCTGAGACAC
>JAOYMR010000008.1:5460155-5476964 GCA_025802075.1 Tenebrosternarchus preto
ATGGACCTTGCTTTGTGCACTGGTGCACAGTCATTTGGATGGGTGAGAGAATACTTTTGGCAATATAGTGTATGTTTTAGTGGCAAAATAAAGCTAGATTGGCTTCATCTTGTTTACAAAATACAAATCCCAATAGCTATATAAATAGCATGCAAATACCAAGAGACAAAAACAACCGTAAGCATTTATTTAAATATTTATCCACAAATTTATTGTTAGGAAAGGAATCCAGAAAAGCCATCATAAAGACATTTCCATCGCTTCACTTCCTACCACTGAGATCCTCTGATCCCAGTGTGATATGAGGTAAGGATATTACTCATCTTAGTGGCCATTTTTCACAGCACAGACGCTTCAAGCTAAAAGTGGTTTGTGATTAGGTTTCCACATCACAGTAAATTAGTCCTACACACATGTTTGAGTCCACACAAAGGGGATCAATGTAATATACCACTACCACCTTTCACCCTGGGCACAGGCACACACTAAACTTTATGATCCAGCTTTTTGCTTGTTGATCCCCAGACTTTTCCATCTTAGTCTTATTGACATCTAAGCACCTCTGTTGTTCTCTTGTCCTCTAAAACATTCTACACATTCCTTACTGCTTCAGTTGATTTACACTAGGCATCCTCCATTTCAGATGATTTTTTGTCAGAGGAATCCTGCTGAATTTAATTTAAGAGTTCTATTGATTTCTGCATTTAGATGATCTGAAACTGCTCTCTTAAAAGTTATTTGTGGCGATATCGGGGTGGGGATGTAAAAAACCGAATCATATATCGGGTTGTTTCTGCGGTATCAGTGTTTCGGGGAACGTTTCACCTCACGTGTCTGGCTGTGTACGAGGGAAGTCAGCCAGAGCTTGATCATGTTCTTCAGCACGTCAGGAAGAAGAACATGCGTGGACGGTGTGGTGGAAGGATACTGCCAGGGAGAGCAGCAATGGAGGTTGTCTGGGCCAGGTGAGCGTCTGAGATTCATTTCATTTCTGAGCAGCTCCCTGATCTCAGGTCAGAAGCACAAACCTGACCCAGTGGGCCCACAAATACTGGCCTTGCCCTGCAGTCACAGATGCCCTCTGCATCATTCCACCAAAACTCAATTATGCCTCCGCGAGCCATATGCATTATTCAGATTATACGAGTGCCTGCCGCCATTTGCACCTCATGACATGACAAACAGTTATTAGGATGGATTGCTCCATGCATATATTTGCCTCTTTCCCCTGCAACCTAGACATGAGTCCACTGTGAAGAAATCAATTCAGAAGGACGCATTATTATATGCAGTTTATTCACCTTGTGCCCATTTGAACAGATACCTGTCGTTACTGCTTAGTGATATGTGCACAGATCTGCATCCATTGTTTTCATTTGTCATTAACTGAATAGGTTTGTTCAAAGGCATGGGTCCTGAAGATTTCCTGATCTTCAGCCTTTAGACCTAAAGTATGTTTTGTGTTTGCATTGTGTACTGTGTTCTTGTTAAACATGTCTTAATATGTTATTTGTGCTTAAAGAATATGCAATTTTGGAGAAAAAAAAATTAATTTTGTTTTAATATTAAAACATCACAACTTTAACAATAAGACGTGTCATCAAATGTAACATTAGCAACATCACTGACTTAATTCCCGTGTTCAAATTCATACTGAATGCATTGTGTTCACTGTTTCTTGCTTTTACCTCAAATCTCCTCGAGTGAATAGAATGTAATATTATCCATGTTTTGCCCTTGTGCCACACACTGCATCTTACAAGTTCAACCTTCTCTCCTTCTAATGAACACAGTATGTTTTCAGAGATTATGCTTCCTTGGCTTTACTCCCATTAAGACGGAGTTTGATTAATAACCCTTGTCATCATATCAATGGGACATGCTATACGAATCACTAATGTATAGCTAATATGACAATATAGACCCAATTAAGCACAGGCACAATTTACAGGCCAGTGCCTTTACTGACCTACTCTATTTCCCCTCTTCCTACTCTGAACTCACACACAGAGTATAACAGAGAGTATAATATTGCCTTTTACTAATCTCAATCAAGACCTTCATAAATCTAAAATAAACACAGTTAAGCCTAATCCCTTTCATTCTACCATGGTTTCTAACCATCTGTGCTTTTTTGTCTTATTCATGTACTGTAGTAATGACTATTTATAGCTATGTGCACCTAAACACACCTCTGAATGTATTTGCATAGCAGTCTCCAGGCGCAGTAAATCTATATGCAAATGCTTCCATTGTTAGTATGTTCTATTTCCAGTTCAATTGTTGCTGAGAGAAGTGAAAGAATTCAGAGTGAAAGAACTGAAAGAAGAGTTTTGTTGCTGATAACACTTTTCTTGTGGCTTTGTGTGTTTTTGATATCCATTCTTCTTCATTTATTCCCCATAATAAGGATCTGGGTGGCTACCTTTTTAGCTCTATGAGTCATATAGTTTAGGATCACTGTTGATTTCAGTTTTAAGCTTGTGGTGATCTAAAGATCTCAATTTTACACATCATCATTTACCTGTTGTATATAAGGTTCTATTTCACACACGGTTTCAACGGTTTGTTCACATTCATATAATCTGAATGTTGGAGGTTTACTGTGATTCTGAATAGAGATCGAGCTCTGAGTGCGATATCTTTCAGAATAAGACAGGAGAGAAGTGTATGGCGATTACACTGTTTATGGCTGCAGAAATAAAGGCCTCCCTCCTCTCCCCCATTCAGCCTATTGCGCAGTACCTATTACAATGTTCCATCACCCACCCACCTGTGTGGCAGCAGACACATACATAAACACAACGTTCCTGTCTTGACAGACTGATTTTTTTAAATATACAATTCAGAGGATGTTTCAGGCATATTATAGTGATTTATTCCTCACTGTAACAGTAGGCCGATACTATGTATGAGTCTTCAGTTGGTTTAGGGATTTATTTTTTTCTTTATTGCTGTTTTAGGAGTGCTTGGTAAAATATCTGATCATAGTTCAGTAGTTCTGTAAACAAAGTCACTGAATATGTGGGAAGAGATGGGGGCATTTTTAAAGCTTCTGACATCGGTATCATGTTTATTGGAAACCTTTTTTTATTTCCCAAACAAGCCAACTGCAGCTTCAATATGCTTTGGTAGACAGGAGTGCTTTACTTTTGCATCCAGCTGAAACTGTTTGTGTTCAACCCTGTAACCGTTAGATTACTAAGGAAATCACATAACAATTACACAGAAATAATAAGTAATTGTAATTGCTGTGTTTTAACAAAAGTTGTTATATCTGTTATATTGAACCCATCCACTGAAATCGATGCCTCGCTGATCATACACCATGATGTGTTACATGCATTACAGATCCAATGTCAGTTGTGCTTGTGCAATATAAAAAGCACGTCATATTTGTTGAAGTTGTATCTGAAACCTGTCAGCAATGCCCAGAACAACACACGCGTGATTCCAAACAGGCAAAGTTATTTGGCTAAAAACCAGGTGTTCATCATAGTAACCAAATCTGTGTGTCCCAGTGTATGTGTGTGTGTGTGTGTGTGTGTATGTTTGTGTGTGCAGCTTTGTGGTGGTTTGTGATTTATGTTACTGAAAACCAGCTTGTTAAATGAGAATATAAAGTGAGGACACATGCCCTCTGCTTTACACATGAATCAACAGCTAATGTAGGGGCTTCAAAGGAAGCTCCACTGCCCTCTGCATTCTACTATGTTTCTTTTAACTAGAGGCAACATACTGCTCTATTCAATGCCCTTTTAACTAGAGGCAACATACTGCTCTATTCAATGCCCTTTCAGAAGCTCCAGAGTGCAAAGCTTCCAAGCAAAGGACTATCTATTTGATATTATATATTATACTAGAATTGCAGGATTTGAAATCCAGAAAAACTGTCTATTTATTATTACTGCTTTGATCATTTTTATCAATACTAAGTTTAGTGTGTTTCTGTATATTTCAGAATTACTATTCATGACTAGTTTTCAATACCTCTTCCGAGGATTACTTGCTGGGCAATTCCTAAAAATGCACAATATGATCTGATCTAATAATATAATAATATGTGAGCATAGCACAGGGCAAAGAATGGATTCTTCTCATTACCAGACTGCAGTCGGTTCCTGTCTGTTCCCTTGTTGTGTTAAGCACTCTCTTACCAGACCCACACTCGGTCTGTGTACCTGTAGAGGAAGTAAAATGGCCTACTAGAAACCCAGGTGTCATAACTTCTACTATGGCAATAATTTAATTTGAATTTACTGACATCTATTTAGTCTAAAAATCTTCATTTGACATATGCTGATGCGTTGTCATTTTGTGATATACATTTTGTCTCATCTAGATGGCAGTCAGATGGTAGAATTCCTACCTATCAGCCTAGCTGGTATAAATGGGCCTACAAAAGACAGGGGGTAGAATTTTTCACTCCTGGTTGTCAAAGTTGATAACAGCTTTCATTTCAAACCTGATTTTATCAGCAGGTCTTCTTTAGCAATCCATGTAGTGATCCACAAGAAGGGATTAGTCTCAATGGAGAGCTGCCTAATGCTTCCAGATATCCTTCCTCTCCAGTACAATGCACAAAGCGAGAGACAGAGTGAGTGAGAGAGAGAGAGAGAAACCATTACTCACTTTATGAAACACTCTCACTCACACTTGGACTAAATCTTCCCCAGCAATTATTGTGAATCACTTCCTTGTTTCAGTCTCTCTCTTTTCTCTTTGTATCTCCTTTTTGCTTCCTGCACATTTGTGATTATATGAACAATCATTAGTGTGTAGACAGTAGGTCCATGGATGTATATAATGGATGTAGACAGTAGGTCCATGGATGTATATAATGGATGTAGACAGTAGGTCCATGGATGTATATAACCTCCTTTGGAGCAGAAAAAGCAATACATCTCAGATAACTTCCACAATTTCAAATCTGAGTCTGTCTTAGAGTTGACTTTGCCTATTCCAACCGAAATCAGTAATGCATATAAAATGAAGGGAACAGTCTCCCAAGAGGTTTTATTTAAACTACAACTTATGAAGAATTGTCACAACCCATGGAACAGAATTTTTGTAGTAATTTTTCCTGACCAACAACTTTTAACCTCTGGCCTGATGATCCGAAATGCGTTAAGAGTATGTATGCATGCCTGCTTTACAACAGCCACTTTTTTCTGTTTGACTGAGAGCTTTAATGTCCTTGATATAATATTAAATCTCAGAATGATCTCAATCTACAGACAAAGGTCAGGGTCTGCTCACTGATGTTAAAGCTTCTTAATTTTGTGAGGAGAATTTTGTCACTTTCCTGCAGATTTAACCCACATTGTACTGAAAGGTGAGCTTATTGTTAATTTCTGTTCCTAAATATTTGTAGTGAGTGACCTGCCACACTTCCAGACCCTTTATGCTAATCGGCTTGTACTCATGATCTGATATGGCCCACTTTCATTTTATTTCTGTTACAAAGTAACTTGGTGACCTTAAGGTCTAACAAGCTGTCACCAAACAAGGAGCTAAAACTATTGATGCACTGACAGTTGGAATCTCCATTCTGCTGACAAGAACTAAGGGCCATATCATCTGAATACTTAATAAGAGAGAGAGCTTACTGCTGTTATATTGTGCCTTTGAATATATGGAAAATTGCAGAGAAGACAAAACAGCTTTGAGTACACCAGTATTCAGAACATGGCAGTCAGATAGGACCTGAGTCCTTTTCTAGGTCCTTCATTCAGAAACTTCCAGGAGAACTGCACGCTCACTTTAGGGAAAAAAGTGATTCTAAAATCTACTAAAAGCCGCAAAAAAATCCGTCAAAAGCTGTGTTGTCTAGATGTTGTTGAATGTTGTCCAGAAGAACAACCGTTGCACCATTAATACCACAACATGAACAATGAGATACAAAGTCTTGCTTATTTGAGATGAGTTCTTTCTTCATTAGATGCTCCATGCTTTTAAGTAAAAATGTTAGAGCAGTTTGTCTATCATCTCAACTTAATTTTATTTACGTTACTTTGTGCCACAGGGAAAATTATAGCATTTTTCTAGTGCTGTAGATTAAAGCGTATGTTTGGAATAGCCGAACAGAGATCTGTCTTGATTAGACAGAATGTTTTTTTAGATTACATTTTTTTAAGATTTAGGCCAGGATCCTTATGAGGATGAACCTTTCAATGTACAAATATCACATCCTTCTCCTGTAAAATCATAAAACACTGAACCTCACACTTTTAGTATTGTGTCCATTAAATGTTTAGTATTGTGTCCTGAACAAAATAAAATCCACCTATTTGAGAAATTCTGTCTCATGACACTGTAGGGCTGGTTTCTGTTTCCTTCGCGTCGTTTTCTTCAGTCCCTGCCAGGTTTCTCTTGCATATTTAATTTTCAGTCCTTTCTCGACATGATACCTATAGTCATGTGACTGCTGTCTTTGTTTAACTCCCTAGTTTTTTTAAAAAATCATCAGCAGAAAAGCATTTCTTTTCAATCCTGGATAATGACTTGGTTTTCTGATAATCCAAGTCTTTATATTTAGGAAGATAAAATTCCTTGTTACATCTAATATTCATTGTTATTCAGTGTTCACACACAAAAATGTAACTAAGAGAAGCACATTTTTTAACCTGGGAAAAAAAAAAAAAAAAAACTACATCTCATTCAGTGATCTCAAAGAATCCCCGTCAACTGCACACTTTATCCAGATCTGAGTATGACTGACAGGAAACAGCATGAAAACTGGATCATCAGCAGAGTGATGGAATGCCTTGTTAGATCTAGTAGCTATACGATCAGTTGTAAGTGTATGGTCTGGCCTATGCACATACACTAAAATGATCACGATCTAACTCACAAGGCAGACGTGCTGGTCTGAATGAGCAGGTAACTTCAAGCACTTTGAAATCTTTTGCCCATTTAATATTAACAGGCATACATACATAATCCTTTTTCAACACTTTTCTCTGTTTGTATAGCATCCTGGTCACTTTGAATAAGGCAACATCATCAGCCTGATCTCCATAAAGCACATCAAATGGGTTCTTCTGAAACTGAGTAGCATATTGAGTTCATGCACTTTGTTCTTTAATGGGTGGACATTTGATAAAGTTATTGTTCGGAAGAAGAAATTGACTTTCCTATATTTCCTCCATTTTAGTTCTTCCATTTTAGATCTATAGATCCTCTATTTTCCATGGTACTTTGGATTTTTAATTGTTTATGGATTTGACAGACAATTGGGGGAAAATTACAAAAAAAGATCTAGAGGAGTCTCAGCATAAACAGAGACAGAGGGTTGGGTAATCCATTATACCACATCATGTTGTCCTCCATCTCCATCTAATGAACAAACATAGCAAGTCTCACCCATTAGGAATAACATATGGAGGTTGGCAGTGGATTATCATACTTATTCAACTCAATGGCTGCTGGCACTAACCTCCTGAAGCTAGTTTTAGGGTTAGAGTCACAAGATCATTACTGTTTAAAGCCATCAATCAATTCAAGAATTCTGTATTAGAAATGCATCTTTGTCTGAACTTCCACCATCATTTTTTTCAAAAAAAAAATTAAGATGCATTTTGTATAGTTAGTTGACCAATCCAATATAGAAGAAACAGGCGGTAGGATGTACATGAAGAATACTTTTAAAATTTAATCTAAAACAGCAAGAAAGGACAGAGAAATAGGACACAGAAAGGACACAGAAACAAGGACCTATAAAAACAGCTTACAACTGCAATAGATTTACATGGCATTGAAAGAAACTGGGTACCTAGAGGGTACATATACAGAAACTGATTACACAGTTAACTAGATACCTGTGATTGTGGACACTAGTGGGAAGCATCAGATTTGGTACCAGAGTCATTGTGGAGCAATTTACAGGAGTGCAAATGTTCATAGGGCAAAGCACATTAATGACTGCAGTCAAAGAAACCCTGTGCAAGGGTTTCTGTGCACTCTGTGAATATACTTCTTATACAAAGAAGGTATCACAGCACATATTTTGCTAGTATGCTCCACTGTTGTAGTACCTATAGCTGCATTATGTCACAAAAGACATTTCTTTCTAACTTTAAGGATACTACTACTGTGCACAATATACATAATCACACATCCTAGTCAAGGAAGTTAAGGTCTTTATCTGATTCCCTGTCATGCTACAATGTGCGTCATTAGCTCTGTGGGTTGCAGTTGGGAGCCTGTCTTGCCTTTAACAGAAAGCAAACTGTGAGGAATTCAGCTTGGGGGGGAATCTATAGAACCTAAGAGCCACATTTTCAACTGTCCTTCAGCTTCTCTGACTGTGCAAACAGCAAGTTCCACCTGTCCACCCACGTCAGAACCAGGCTTCAGATGCTTAGTCATCCTGGAAGTGAAGAGAGAGTGCATTCTTCCCACTGTGACAGATTAGAGGTGTAATAAGGGGGAAATGACTTTTCAGGAAGATACGGTGGCTCCAGAAGGACATGTTGCCAACTGAAGCAACTGAGAGTTCTCATGAATATGTGAATGTTTGTTTCCTGCTAATCTGTACAGTGTTAGACTGTCATGAAGTGCAGACTATGCATTGTAGTTTTGTAACATCTCCATGTTGGTTATCTTAATAAAATTCATTAATATAGTTGTATCTAATGACAAGCTCAAGCAGTGAAAATCTTGTTTGTTTACTTAGTTATGCAGTTTTGATTACTTTAACATGACATTAAAAGTCTGTATTTTAACACTATAGTCATAAAAGAATAAAAGTATACAAAATACTTTCCCCATATGAATGTTTGAGCTGAAAATATCCAATTATGTTTCTCTTTCTTCTTTTTTCACCTTCTCTCTTTCTCTATCATACAGATGCTCCTTTTAACTCGCTCTGTCTTTCTCTGAGACTCTCTCATTTTCTTTGTATTCAGTTATTTTCAACAGAACTGCGAATCAAATCATTTTTCACTACTAAAATCTCATTTCCTGTTTGTCTTTCAATGCAAATGAATGTTCATTTGTTTACTGTGGGCTGTTGATCAGCCTGGCTCCCAGGGGCCAGCAGTGGCCCCTTCCCCGACATTTATCTTCCATTCATTACTTAATCTAAATGCCCGAATGAAAAACCTCATTCTCAAAGATGTAATGGAACAAACATTTTAGTTTAGTTTTCTAGTTCTATATATTCAGGTTTCTATGTTTACATCAGTAAAAATGTACCTTTGGTATATGTTCAGTTTAATCAGATTACTACTTTGCTACATAGTTTCATGAAGGAACATTTCAAAGGCTGGACCCTTACAGAAATGTTCACACAGTGTGTGAAGGGCAGTGTTAATTTCGGACATGATTTCTACCCTTAGGGAAAATGGCTATGATTCAGCAGGCCATGGGTTTGATCCCAGCTGATGGTTACTACTTTGTCCCTTTGAGCAAAGTACTTAACCCCAACTGCTCTATCAGCATCTGCTATAAAGCTCTTGGGCAGAACATGCCAGCCAAATAGCTAAACATAATTAGAATATTGTAGTCTGGTTGACATAATACTGAGAGCTCTTGATTTGGTTACCTGGAAAAGGAAGTGGGGCCTGCTTAGCTCCGTGAACCCATAAAATCTCTTCCCATGTCTTTATGCATGTGGAGAAGAGATAACAGAACAGCCGTATGTACTAGAGAAAGATGAGGAAACCCTTGAGATCTTTAGTGTAATTCTATTCCTGCCCCCACTCCAGTTTTACTCAGTCAGGAGAGCAGCTTTCAGTAAGGCAAGTCAGCTGCAAGCCTATTGATATTTCACCCTGAAATGTGAAGGGGAGTGTCAGGCTTTAAAATGTTTCAGCCCAGTTAAATAGGCACCACATTAATTATGTACCACAGCTGCAGACCAGATATTTGATTTGGACTGGAGCCTAGAGATGCAAAATATTCAGATGCTAACTATATAATAATATATTATATTTTACACGCCTTTCTAGAAACTCAAGGATTATGTTGACCAGCTTTAATCTCAGTGTGGTATCATGCACTCTCTTTACAGAGATCTATAAACTGACTGGAGATCATAATGATATAGTAATCACATTGTTTTGTGTTCTTGTATAGGAGTTCATGTGTGTTTCTCTGTAAGGATCTTTAATGTGTCAGCAATATACAACACTAAAGCATTATCCCTCATGTGAGAGTTTTCTTTGTTGACATGATCAAGCTTTATTTGTATCTGAACATACAGTGCACTTCCATTTGGATAATTTGCTGTTCCTCTTCTGAGCTGCTTTCAAAAAACTTCCCAACACCTGAAATCCTTGGGAGTAGATTACTAATCCGCAGTTTCTAAAGCAGAACTATCTGTCAAAGCTGCACAATATTGCTGTTATTATTTTGGTTCATAATACTATTGTTCATCTTTTTTTGTACATCTTACTATCTGCACTGCTCTCTCAGCTCTGCTGCAGACTGCAGCCGTTCGTTATTGAAAACTATTCCCACCCAACCCCCTACACCCACCCTCCACCTCTCTCTATTTCTTTCTGTCCGTCTATGTGGGAGACAAATGAGATTAGTGGTGCTGGACGGAAGCAATGCTAGCACTGAGGGATGAGAAAGCAATAAAGAACTCATGCTGCTGCTTTTCTGCGGGGCAGTGGAACGAGCCAAGCCTGATCAGCTGGGACTCTGTTTACCCGATGTCATCACGTGGGACAACATTCGGAGCGTGGGACAACAGAGGATGCTGGTCCTCTCTCGTGCTCCCTCCCAGTTACCATCCAGGATTTGCGTGAGCTAACATTCCAAAGAGCGTTTAGCGTATTGTTTTGCATCGGTTAGAGTGATGTAATGTCACTGCTGTTTCCCATGGTTACCTATCAAACATTCCATCAGAAAGACACTGAGGGAGAGTGAGAGTGTTTTGAGTATCATAATCTTTATGTGGAGCTCAGTGTGGTCTATGCGCTGTTCCAGATGGAGGACTTGGTGCTCTTTTGGGATGAATGGGTTGCAGTTCATGGAGTGAGGGCAGCTCCACTCAATTGTTTAATCCAGACGCAGGACTGACTGACCAACAGATGTTGAAAGTGGACAGATTATCCTTGCTATTCCACCACTGTGAAGGCATTTTGTGTGCTGGAGTTTTGGCAGTATGTGTTTCTGCTGTTACAGTGCTGACTACTGTTTAAGTCTGTATCCACTGGGACAGCATGAGAACAGGGTGATAAGATCAGGTGAAAGCTGATCCTTACAGAATTAAAAAAAATACATTTTATTCTGGCCAATAACTAATTTTGCATGGCTGTCTTCAGCCCAGTCCACTGAGCCCCTCCACTCTCCACTTCTACTTAGCTCTTCTCTTGCACCTCTGGATCTTGTGGTAATTCTTGCGGACTGCTCACTCACTGCCTGTATCAGTTCTCCTTTTGCTTTTGGCAGCAGCTCCAGCATATGAGTCAGTGATGACGCATGCTTTCACCTTCCACATGCCCAGCACCAGCCAAGGCTGCCACTCGAACCGCCTCTCTGCTCCAATCAGGACTTGGAATGTGGCAGATGATGTCATAATGTGACTGACAGCAAGGCTGAGTGATGTTTCATTGGCCCCACGCAGGAGTTCACATTCTCTGTATCCTCTTGGCCTTCAGCCCTGCGCTGTTCACTGGCTCATACTGGCCCAGCTGGGTGCACTCTGCTCTGGGAACCGGATGGGAGCAATGAGGCTGCAGGTGCTTAAGAAGGATTTACTTCTGTCCCAGAGAGAGTCCTCTGTGCATAAAAGCCTGAACAGTGCATATCTGCATGTATGCATATGTACCCCTGCAGTTTAGCTGTATTCAGAATGAGCTTAGCTGGCTGGTTGTTGTATGTGCAAGCTTGTGTGTGTGTGCGTGTGTGTGCGTGTGTGTGCGTGTGTGTGCGTGTGTGTGTGTGTCAGTGTGTGCGTGTGTGCGTGTGTGCGTGTGTGCGTGTGTGTGTGTGTGTGTGTGTGTGCTGACTGATTCTCATGTAACATTTCTCCACACTCTCTCACAGGCTCTATGGGAAATTTGGATTAGTTTTGTTCAGATTAGTTTTGTTCAGATTTCATATTAAGCCTGCTTAATGTGATTTACAAAATCTGTCATTTTTTATAGTTTAGAGTTCAATCCCAAGCAAACTCTCTTTTATTGCAGTGTAAACTGTAATGTTTTTTTTCTCTCTTGGTTCATAAGTTTCCATTTTAATGCATTCACTTCTTTGTGTAATATTTGCAGATTTCTTGTTGTTGAACCTGTAATCCACAATGATAATATTCTTTCTTCTTTCTTGGAGATTATGACCCACTAACAGCAGACAATGTGACTTCATGCTCAGGCAAAGCAGAGTGAAGACGAGACACATGAAACATGACATTCCCTACTGCCATCTACATGCTGCCCCCCTAAGAGCAGCTCTACTGTAGAGCTGAGGTGACCTGAAAATGAGAAGCTAATATGAAGCAAAAGCAATGCTCAATATCTGTTCCTTAATTTGAAGCAATGTTTAATGTTCTCATGAACTCACCAAATTAGCATACAATAATGCAACAAATATAGCTTAGGAAGAAGAATGTTTAGATTTATAGAGCAAATCGGGGCAGGAAATTCAGAACAAGAAAGCAAAATCACATAAAGGTGTTTGGAGAGGCGAGATTCTAGACCTCTAGACCCACTAACGTAAGAATTTCTCAATACGAGATTCAAATAATGTGATGCACAAGTGGCAAACATAAACAGACAGGATTTTGAGGACTGGGAGTCTGGTTGATCGAGTCAGATAGTAAGAAAAAGTAAATCAATAAGAGTAACAACTGCCTATAGGAATACACCCCAATCACAGTACTAATTCACCCATCTCTGCCCACACATCAACACAACTGTACATGAAAGGTTTGTTTTATTTTGAAGCTGCGATGCAGTATAATCGCTCTGCCTGCTGAAGTCTGAGACAGTCTCTGTCAAGGGGACACCATTTAAAGGTGTGTGAAACTGCATGGAATACCACTAATAAGTATAATAACAGTTCTCTGACTGTAAGAGGTTAATGTCGAAATGAAATAAACCCAACACCCAGAGTTGGTGCATCAGTATTTCTTTGATCTTGTAAGTGATGTCATGGGATCAAATTGTTACACCGTGATGAGGAAAGATGAAAAGACAGGGTGCAGGTGCAAGCAGTGAACCAGTCTTTATAGGGAAGAGAAGAAACAGAAACTTAAGCAATCAGTGCATTAGAAGTCCATCCACAACTACATCCAAACAATAACTGATGGAGAACAAAGGAGTATATGAACACAAACAAGGAAGGAAAGGAGACATAGGTGAAGCAAGTGACAATGAAACAACTCAGGACAGGGGTGGAACATTAGGGGGAGGAGTCAAGGAGTGGAAAACTGAGCACATGGAGTGGGAGAAAAACAAACCAAGGACCTCATGACATAGTGCCATGTGGAAGGCAGACGTGATAACAGAGCTCCCTTCTAAAACACATCTCCTGATGTTTGGCAGAAAGAAAAAGGTACTCATGGAGTAGAACTGGAACCAAGACGGGGACAGGAACAAGAATGACACAAGGAACAGGAAGTAGGGTGACCAGACAGGATATTCGAAGGGTGGCCAGAAAATATATGGGGGACATTTCTGGCTGTGAACTGTGGAGCAGGACTAATAGGATACCTGGGAGCAGAGGGATGTGCAGCGGGCAGATTTGGGGAGCTGCATCAACCAGCCGAGCTACAGCAGTAGTGGAGGGTCTGGAAGCGAAATCAGCATCCTGGGAGTAAGGCATGGTGGAGGTGACACCCTTTGCAGGGTGAGTTGGCAGGTTTAGCAGGACCAGCACTCTCAGGTTGGCAGGACACAGCAGGACCAGCACCCTGGTGGCATCTGCGATGCATGATCCTGGAAACAGGAGCTAAATCAAACAGACATGCTCCTGGGAGCCCTCCAGACCAACCGTCCCACCATGGAGGGCCAGATCCAGGAGCCCTTAGAATCCCCCCCAAAAATTCCAGAGGAGCACAACCTTTCACTACCCAAGGTGATCTCAGCCACCAAACCGGGCTTTCAGCCACCAAGACATCCAGACAGGGGCTGCAGGAGTACTGGCTCTTTATCAGGCTCAAGCTGGCTTCTCCTCTTATGGCCTTTAGCACTCCAATGACTGGGAGCACTGGAGCAGGATGCTTGGTTTGGTTTGGGAACTTGGCAGATCTAGCTGGTGAGCTCCAGGGTGACATGTGCCTCCAGGGTGAGCTCCAGGGTGACACGTGCCTCCAGGGTGAGCTCCAGGGTGACATGTGCCTCCAGGGTGAGCTCTGGGGTGCTTCAGCTGGAATCCAGCCAGCCATTTACACAGGCATCTTTGACAGTCCTCTCTTACATTTCTTACTGCCTCCTTTCATACAGACGGTTAGTTTATGATGGTGCAATAAGGCAAGACGAAGGGCAGGATGCAGGCATGAGCCATGAACATGTCTTTTTGAAAAAGCAAATGAACAATGCAAAACAGAAAACTAAACTTAAGACCCATTAATGTTTGGACCCATAAGCATCCAAACATTAACCAAAGGGGAACATAGAAGGGACAGAGGGGTATATATATATACATATATATATATATATATATGAATATATATGAATAAGGGGAGGAGCCAAGGAGATGAGAACACACAAAGGACCATGTGACTCTTGGGGTCCACCCAGGTGAAGGGACACTGTTACACAAATAACCTTCAACACTCCAAGACTGACTTCTACTGAGCAAATAAGCTTGTACCACAGTTTTTATTTAAGCCCCTCTAAAAGTGTAATTTGCTATGGTATGTAGTCTAAATAAGTGATAGTTTCATCAAATAAAGCTATCAAAACAAAGATCAGCGATCAGCAGAACTATGTAGCCCCAGTGTAACAGACTAGCATGGAAGACAGATGAGGAGAAATGTGCTTGCTGGTTGGGACCTTGGAGAGGTTGTGAATTCTGCAGAGTGTGTCGAGTGATGGGTGTGAGTTCACAGCAGAAATGGAGCCTGCATGTGTCTCCATGGAGACGAGTCTCCAAGGAGCAATGACAGTGCCCTCTTACTTGATCCCCTCTTGCTGTCACACACAGTGGAGTTGTCTCAATGCATAACGTTAAGATGCAGCCTGTGCCGCAAACACACAAACACATGCTCACACACACACACACACACACACACACACAGAACCATGCATTCTCTTCCATCTGTCTGAGGTGGACTGGGTGCGCCGTAGCTTTAACATCCTGTATGGGATTTCCAGCTACATCCAATCAGCCAACACTTTAATGCCAGAGAGGGGAACAGTAGAAGAGATGAAGCAGATACATTATTTATGCAGCGGTGTAAAACACTGAAAATTGCCCACATGATCAGTCAATGCAGTGCAACGCTCCTTTTCTAGAGGGCACAGAGGTTTCTACACCCCCTCTGGCTCTCATTAACTCCCACAGTGTTCAGTGTTAAACAGTAGTGGAGGGGCAGAAGGGACATACAAATGACCCAGGCCAGAGAGAGAGAGATGCATGCTCTTACCCAGCGTCCTCTGGGAGCTAGACAGGATGTAGCGCCATCCACTCTTCAGCCAAACACTCAGATCTCTTGATGCAGACATAATTGCTTTTGTCCTGGAAACAAGAACGGTGTCCCTGAATCTTGGGAACAACCGGTGACTTTCCTACTGACTCCAGTCTTTTTCAATCACCTTAACACACAAAACACCTGCTTGTAAGACATTTTAGTCCTTGAATGTGGGCATCTGTCCTCCTGAGTTAACGTCTTCAAATTTGTACTGAGGGAACATGCCTTAAAGAAAAAGTGAAGCTTCTAAATGAAGTGATGAGCTCCAACACAAAGGTTTGTTCATTAAAATGGTGGCATTTGAAATGATGAGTGTGAACTAAACCTTCACCGGCTCATGGTGAAGGACTCTTAGAATTCAGGGTATTCGGGAATTCAAGTTCCTGCCCTTGACCAAGTCTTAATGCAATTCCACAATATTAATTATGCATTGATGTAGGTATCAGCATTAATCTAAGTCGCCATAAAAATGATTATATAATATATTCTCATATAAATAACTGTAAGATGTTTTTACCTTTACCTCCATGGCAAATGTTTCACAGTTTTGGATCACAGCCAAGAGGAATGCAAACACAGTATAGTGTAAAATCCTCCAGCTCAGCATTTCCTATTTCTTTGTCTTTGAGCTACGCTGCATTTTTAAGACTTTATTTTTCCTCCCCGCCTGCATTCCCTCTGCTCCACAACCTCCTCCTCAGGGCTTAAACACCGGGCCAATCCACATCTAGTGTGAAACATTAGTCCATTGATTGCTGTAGATTTGGAGATGCAGTCTGTAGTGTGTTTGTGTGGGAGAGAGAGAGAGAGACAGAGGGAGAGAGTGAAAGAAAGATATAGATGGAATGAGAGCGAGAGAGAGAAGGAGATGGGTGGAGAGAGAAATAGAGAGATATTTATAGGTCTCTAGGTTCCCCTTGGTCTGATGGTTGTGTTGATGGATTGGATGATTTTGGTGAGGCTGGCACACAGGCCAGCTCACAGCAGGATGGGAGTGTGTGCTGCAATGCAGTGGAAAAGAAAAATACAGGCATTAGAACACTACGCATGCCTCTCTGTCCATGAATAGTCACAAATCTAGCTACATGTTTGTGAGGTTGAATGGTGTGCTTGCATTGTGTGTGTGTGTGTGTGTGTGTGTGTGTGTGTGTGTGTGTGTGTTGGGGGTGGGGGGGTGTCTGTAGGGGTCTTAACTAAAATGATTCATAGAACACGCGCGGCGGGGA
>JAOYMR010000008.1:5484888-5497722 GCA_025802075.1 Tenebrosternarchus preto
AACCTTCGCTCCCCACTCTCTCCAGACTCTCCAACCCTCTAACCTTCACTCCCCACTCTCTCCAGACTCTCCAGGCTGCTTCTGATCACATCACGGATAGTACAAGGCCTCCCCACTGACCTTCACAAGGACATCTGTTGGGCCACTCATTAAACAAACTCATAAGCTCTTCTCTGCTGTGTTGAGCTGCTGGGTGGCCTTCACTCGTGGAGATGGGAAGTACAAAATAATGAACCCACTTGTGGGGAGCAAAGCAGTGGAACGTAAACACAAATCAATATTTCTCATTCCCTTGGAGGGCGAGACACAACATACCAGACCCAGTCAAACGTCGAGTTGAGCTTCTCTTTACTTCTAAAATGCAATGCTAATGTTTGCTTCTTTTTTCAAGGTGAGATTTCAGATTGAAGCAGTGGGTTTTTAGTGATTAAGTGGAAAAATTTAAATAAAAAAGGCACTCTTTTTAAAGACAACACTATAGCTTGTACATCAAAGAGTACACACACAATCATCAGTGAACCACAGATTTCATTATGCAATGTGGAATGGCCTTTTCTGTAGAGATCACAGGGTAGTTTGAGGTAGAGAACAAAGAGAGGACAATCACATCTGTGTTGTCTCACACACACACACACACACACACTCCTACATCCCTCCTAATCAAATTAAAAACATTTAAGAGAAACAACAGAGATCATTAAATAAACCTGCCCAGGGTGCACCTCCACTCATGAAATATTCATTTAAAAAAATATATAAGAAACTTCATTGTTTTCATTGTGGGTTCAATGTTTTTTCTGCTTTTATGCGCAAGCAAGAGTTGCTTTCTAATGCCAGAAGGTGATGGGAGCAACAACAGGTCAGAACTGCACATACATATTAATGTGTTAAATATCTACACCAAAAATAAAAAGGAAAGCTTGGCTTCAAAGTGAAATGCTAATGAGGGGAGGAGAAGCAGCTGTTGCCCTACTTAAGAGGCCTGGTCCTGCAAGCAGAGCCTGATCACTATCTGCTGAGCACGTTGCAACCTTTTCAAGAGACAACTGGAAGTCAGCAGGCCCCTGCCTTTGGCCCTCCCCTAAGTCTGTCTCTGCCACAGTCCTCCCAGGCCCCTTCCTGTTATCCCAAAATGCCTCACTCAGTGAGTTTTCTTCCAAATATCTGCTCATCATAATTCCTTTAAGAAATGAAGATTAAGAGAGTCTTGTTTTCTTTTTAATATTCCAACATCCATGGTTTTCTTTATTTTTGTTTACAACAGGGCAGCATGGCTCACAATGGCAAATCACATCAATAAAGTCATTGCAGCTATGAGATTAAACTGCTGCTTGATCCAAAGAATTTCTTTAAGGGTAAATGATGCTCTTATGATAATTATATGTATTTATAATGATGATGTTCATGGTCCGTTGCACTATTGGTTCTCACAAAGGAGGATTTTCATCACAGGTTTTTACTTGAACTAACCCAGAAGCAAAATATTAAGAGGAATGGTACATGTTCTAGGATGTGACTAAAAACAGAAGACCAAAAAACACGCTAGCGGGCCAAGCTAGCTGCATGCTGTCCCACTGACCCAGCTTCTGCAGCCAGGCGGCAACTACAGACTGTATCTCCCTCAGACACGAGCACATGGGCTAAGCCCCAATTTACCCAAACTGGTCTGTCTGATAATGTCTCAGTGAAGGGAGTTCATGGTGGAAAAAGCTATTAACAAAGTAAATAAATATCGGTCCCGGCACAAAGAGGAATATCATGCAGCAACCAGAAGACCAGGCCAGTCCTGAACCACACAAGCATCGCTCCTTATGGTGCACTCATTTTAGTAACTGTTCAGATGACATGGCTACTCTAACAGAAGTGAAGGCCACTTAACAACAGTGGCTGAGGGCTCTTGTGAGCAGAAAATTGACTCTCGAGGACTCTCTGCTTATCCAAGCTGCTGAGAAAAGCTTAGTGACAAATGTGTTCATCAATATGGTATGGGACTGAATGTGTGGAGGTGTGTGTGTGTGTGTGTGTGTTATGTACTTTGTTGAGGGAATACAGGTGTGATGGACTAGGCTTAAAAAAGAGAGAAATAGAAAAATTAAGAATGTGAAAGACCTGCATGGACAGTCTGACGAGATCAATCCACATATGGTAATGGTCATATAGAACTTCCTGTGTCTTTTAACACACAGGTCTAACAAACATATAAATAACCAGTAGACATATCAATTTAGACATCCAGTACAGAAAGAGCTGCAAGAACAGGAAAAAGTCAAGAGATACTGACAACTTTTATAGTTTCTGTTCATCTAATTACTCTGCCGGAACTCTCTTTGCTTCAGAATTCTGCATTTTGAACTTGGACTGCACTTTGTGAGCTGAAAAATCCGATGATGATATAGGGTGTGGTCTAACAGGGTAACGGTTTATGCTGAGGGAAATTCAAATGCAGATACCTCCCCATGTCCTGCCTCTCTCCACAGTGACAAGAGCTCCACTCTGAGCTCGCGTTCTCCAGTGCCGCTCTCATCTGCATACAGATTTCATTCATTTTAACGGCCCTACCAATTACCTGGTCCTGCTGGCCAGATTTTGCTCAGCCAACAGCCTCTTTCCCCCATCTTCCTCTGTGAGGGAGGGAGGGAGGGAGGGAAGGAGGACGAGAGGGAGGAGAGAGAGGGATGGAGGGAGAGATGGAGGGAGAGAGGAACTGAGGGAGGGATGGAGAGAGGAAGGAAGAGAGAGGGCTGGAGGGAGGGGAGAGACAGAAGGAGGGAGGGATGCTGACTCCTCCACCCAGCTGAGCTGTGCACAGCGGCCAGAGAGTTCAGGACCTCTGACCAACCTCTACTGGATCTCAGTCACACACCACCACTGAAATTAATCACAACGTCTGAGGTTCCATGTGCACCCATGTCTGCACTCCGGACATGGATTCCACACCCACCCACCCCACCCCACCCCTTCTTCGTTCTCTAAAATTCAGGGGCAAATGAACTGACACACTTCACTGTGGAGTTGGGGGCAAAGAAAGAAACTGTTTTTACCCGGTGCGCATGCTCAGGTGTGAGTCCCACACTGTGGCCTTGTAGATGCCTGTGTGTGGGTGAGCTGGAGCAGTAACTGAGCGAATAAAAAAACCTTCACTTTCCACTTTCCCTGCAGAGGCACTGTGCTTGCATCATGCTTTTTATGTTCAAAAAGACCATATGCAACACTCCTCCAAACCGTGCAGGAGAATCTACCCTCACCAGCCACTGTACCAGCCACACCTACCCTGCACCTACACACTCTTTAACTTACAGTCTGTTAATCACACAATTCGACTACATTCATCACTAGTCAGTTTGGCACTGCAGCACCACTAATGAAATACTATTTGGATTCCAGAACATTCTCAACTCTGCACACAGACATGGTGGTGGACTGTCTGTGGTTCCTCAGCTTTTTTTTTTTTTTTTCAGGCACAAACGGTGTTGTTGGGGTTCTTACACGTGTCAGCATCACCGCTGTCACGGCATGGCCTTCTCCCTGGAGAACTCCATGGCCTTCTCCCTGGAGAACTCCATGGCCTTCTCCCTGGAGAACCTTCTGCAGCCCAAAAATATCCCCGCAGCGCTGGGCCCTGCACTCACAAACTGACCAGCGAAGGCAGGCTTAAGGATGCCTACCACAAACTGTACACACACAGCGGCAGACTGCAGCTCTAATTACCTCTGACTCCAAAATCTACTCTTGAATTTCGTAATCGCTGCTAGTTATGTTATGTAATGGAACATATGTATTCAAATCACCACTCAAGGTACAGATTTCCCATGCTCTCTTCTACATAGGAGTTGGTTCAATTTGGTATCCAGAAGTATTTCTGTGTTCAATCATAACACTAAGAGATCTTACATTAGCCTAAGGTAGTGTAGTCATTTTGCTACATTAACTAAATGAGTTCAGGTCATTCACTTACATTACATAAAGGTTTTCTGGGCATATTGCTCCATTATCTAAAGACGAATTTGGTATTTCGCTATTCTGATATGTGCTGTATGTGCCTGTGGTCCATTAACTGTGGTCAGGAATTATAATGAAGAATTTCATTTAAAAAATGGCATAAGCCCACCATGCCCCCATCAATTAACCATACATAGATTTCCTTATACCTTCTTCATGGCAAGCACACACACTGGACATCACACGTAGCACACAGCATGACCCTGGGCACTACGCAGGCAGTCCCTCTTCCAGTGTACAGGGCATTAGAAGTAGCACATTCGCTCACTGCATACACAACGAGCACAAATCACAGCACACAAAGCTCCCAGGCTGATACATGAGTAGCCTCCTGCCTTTTCTGCCTATGCTCAGTAATGTGAGCCTTACCATCTGAATCAAGAGCAAAAGCGCAGTACTTTCACCCTTGGAAAAAGATCTCCCATCTCTTCCTGTGCCCTTCTCTCTCTCTCTCTCTCTCTCTCTCTCTCTCTCTCTCTCTCTCTCTCTCTCCTGTATGATTCTACTGTTTTTTCAGAGGGTATAAGAGCAATTTGTTGATGCCACTTCAGGCTTCACTGTGCCAACAACTTTAAATCAAAGAAGCGAGCAACAGTATTGTACTTACACAAAATAAAAATGCACTTATACACACACACTCATAAAAATGCTTGTGAATCATTATGAATACATTTTTTTTCCCTCTGGAATCCCAGCAGATGATCCCTCTACCCATTGTACTTATAATTCTCAGCATAATAACAACTGATAATCCATTAATTCTATGAAATGGTAGATTTCCATGCACAATAAATACATTGAAATAAGCTCCTCTGTGGTTTAACTTTTATAGTTGATTGTTATGTGCTGGTTTTCACCATTTAACAAGAAGACTCAACATCTTGTACTAAAGAAATATCACCCGATGTGAGATACCATCCTTGATAACCACAGCAGACCACATCCATTTGACAAAGAAATATGCTTCTATAATCAGCACCAACAGTGCTCCTAGTATTCGTGCTGATGTCTGCGGCTCTGCCTCACACACTTCTCTCAGAGCCCAGCCCTGCATCTGCACAGCTGTGCACCAGCCTGTGCACTGCCCCATCTTAAGTTGTTTTCCCCGAGTGCCCAGAAGCCAGTCCTGTTCTGCTGAGGTCAGCAGGGGGCATCGTTCAGTTCAGGCGAGGAGTGTGGGAGGAGCTGCTGCCGCTTGGCTAGCGGCTGGCCTTCCTGCTGCAGGTCCAGGCCTTGAAACGCTGGAACATCCAGCCCTTCCTTCACAAAACCTGGCTCCCCACTCCCTTCCAACACAGCAGGACCTCCCCGCCCCTCATAAAAGCCCCTGTCAATGGAAAAGGTCAGCAGTGTTAGGACTGACAGAGACATACGAGCCTGATATAATGAGACTGAATGCAAAGAAAACCATGTCCACGTAGAACAGGTACTCGTTAATACGTAGGAGTCCATGAATGTGCCACTGACGATTACTTTTCCTCTGTGTGTGCTATTTTCCACAGACGGCCATTAAGGAATCAGTAGGTTCTTTTTCAGCTGTTTTGGAACCTTGTGAGCAGTCGGACTCTGATTCTGCCAGCTTCACTGTGTCAAGCTTTTGACCCAAGATGCTGAACGACTTAACCCGGCCCCTGTGACGCTGGCTCAAGTGAGAGGACGGGAGAGCAGATCAGATAAGAGTCCAGCAGCTGGTTTGACTGTTGCCCACCCCCACACTGCCTCTCTCCAGGTGAGTTGATCAATGGCCACACCCCCTTACGCCCACACACAGCAGGATCCAGGGCGGAGAGCTGATCGGCCCAGATCCTGCCAGTGGCCCTCTTTAAACAAGCACTCAATATCGCAATGAGGTCGGCACTAAAGAGGCCAGACTAGAGTGATCCCTTCTATATCTGAAACCCAAGCTTTCCACTGGCACACTGGGATGTCTTCCAGAGACAGTGACACATGTATCTTAGGGGCCATGGATAATGTGGCTCATTTTCACTGAGTTTAATTAGACATTTCAGAGATAATGTAGAGGAGGCAAGTTAGAGTTGACAATACAGGCTATTATACAAGAAAGTAATTCACATAAGACCACTAACAGGCCTGTGTCTAGAGCTGACACAATGTAGGTGACCACACAAAATAATTAGCTATACAACCTGGCACGATAGAAGCTGGTTGTAAAAGAAGATGACTCAGGCCTAACCTCACAGAAATAATACCCTCTGCCTCCATGTTTGTGAAAAATTAAAACAAATGGACACATTCAACCTAAAATAGTATTCAACACACTGTGCTCTTGTGATGAAGGCAAGAAGGCCCTGAATCAGTGCTGACTGCTAAGATAAAAAAAAAAATGACTGATGAATACTATAGCCTTCAACTTGACACAGTACATTCATCCAGTCGTCCTTCAAGTTTGCTTCAGAAGAATCATTTGCTGCACTGCATGCAGGTACTCATGTACACATTCTACCCGTCAGCATGAATATTTATAGCGTATTGCATTAGAGTCAACAAACATGGTTCACACATGGGGGGGGGGGGGCAGCTTAGGCAATTTTGATTTTCATTAAACAGCAAAAAAGAGGAAAACAGGTGTTAATTATGCCAATTCAAAATCAGGCAACAGACTGGGCAACAAAGGCAGAGTAGATTGAATTGAGTGCTGGAGAGGTGCTTCTGAGATCTGCTCCTCAACTTACACATGCCTGGAACCCAGCATGGCCTTCTTCTCCGAATTTGAATTCAGAGTACGAATTAAAACCGTTAAAGTGAAGACATCAAGAAGCTGTCAGGTCTCACGAGAAATAAAAAGGACAAATTAAATTGCATTCTAGTTAAATGTTAAGGCGAGCAAAGAGAACCCAGTCCTCCCCCTTTAGCTTAGAGAGTAGCCCAGCCTCCAAATGAAATTACTGCAAATCACCGCAGCAGTGCACTGTCACATTAAACGTGGGTTTGTGCCCAAAGCTCACAAAGCATGAAGCATAAACAGTGAACAGAGCTTGTTCTGTGTCACATTATCAATGCAAATGCAGCTCATCTATGCCATTATTTATTATTTGTGCAAGGCATTGATGGACCAGCTGATTGACAGACAGTTTGAGATCCCCTAGCAGAAGGCCCAGGAGAACATGCACAGAGGCTCCAGTGATGCAGGCTCCTGGGACAGCCCTGGGTTACAGAGCTATATTTAGGGTAAGGCTGCTCAAGGTCACTGGCAGTGTCCTTTGTGAGAGCGGGAGAGATCCAGTATGGCTCTCTCTCTCTCTATCTCTCTCTCGTTTGCAGGACAGTGAGGAAGGGACTGAGCAGAGAGATGAGCAGGCGTACCACTCTGCTGGAGGCCACTCCGAGACAGAGTCCTGTGTGACGCAACAGTGCTTGGCTCGCAGAAGCAGTGGGAGCCATTACATCACAGATCCTTGCAGGAGCGGCAATTTTCAAACAGCATGACGCCTGCAAAATCATTCGTTTATTGCTGGTTTCATTAATCATCATCATTGATTTCCATTAGTTTATTGATCAAGCTTCACAACAAAATACCCAGGACTCAACACCACATTTCCAAGGATAGACCATGTATCTATGATCATCTTAATGCTGCAGCTATAATAAGAAAACCGTGACTGGCATTTTTTTCGATCTCAGGCTATGTAGGTGCACTGTACATACTGGAAATGAAATAAAGAACATTCCCAATACTGGCAGCAGTCGGTGGCATTAGTTTAGCAACGATACGTATGGAGCAAAAAATGATGTTACTGCCATTAAATGAATGCCCACTGGGCTGTTTTAATTGAGAAGCAGCACTGACAGCACTGCATTAATTACAACAAAACTGAACTTGATGCAACAAACCAAGAGGCCAGCTGAAAAAGCAGACACACCCAAGAGAGTCAGGGGGAAACAAAAAAAATCTGTCTGTCCAAACCCTCTTATGGGATAATCCAGACTGGCAGAGCATGCACAACACGGACACACTGTAATTCCCTGCTCGGATTATTGGCACAGGATTTTAGCAGAGATGCGCGTGAAGGCAAACTAGGGCTACTCTAGTTTGATGAAAGTCCATTAGACCGAAATTGCACAGCATGCATACAAAGAAATGGCTGCTGCAGACTGCTATTATAAGAGGTGCAGCTCAGGATCTGTTTCTGGCTGACTGATTGGACACACAGGGAAACATGTGTCTCTGGAAAGGCACCTCTGAGGGAGTTTTAGAACGGAGCAGAGGGACTCTAGCTGCGATTGCGGCCGGGATTTCTGTCTCTCCACTGTGTCTTTGTGGAACAGTGGAACAGGACAGACAAATTATGAAGCAGACATCTTTAGGAAAAAGGGCAAAAATTTGGATGAGAGAGAAAGGAGAGAAAATGAGCGAAAGGAAGAGAGACAGAGGTCTATATCAACAGCTATTCTGTGGTTTCACTATCTCCCTTGTTAGCTGCTGGTGTCAGAGAGGTGAATCCACTGCAATGAAGAAGATTTAACTGAGAAGAGACCATCTGCTCCACAGCCTTCCACACACGGAACAAACTCTGCCTGGAAACACACAGTGCACTGCACAAGACCTCCAGTGAACTTCACTGCCACCAGGCCCTTCACTACTTCATTCACCATGTCACTGCAGCACATCTGGCCAAGTGAACTAAGGTGTTAATTAGCTTCCGTTGTTTGCTGCTTAAGCACAGCGTAAGGCAAACAGCACTGCTTCAAGAGGTATCCCATGGCCTTGGTGCGTTTCGAGTCAGCACTTTCTCCCTTCAGGAAATCATTAGTAACCTGCAGCTAGTGAGAATGCCTGCCACACACCAAGAGAAATGGCTGATATCATTCTTCTTTGTTGCATGCACAGTTATTATCACGTTAACAAAGGCGAATCAAGAACCAGACATTGAAATGTCTCCAACTGGGAAGATGCTTTATATCTTAATGTGATCGTGTCAGCAATGTGAACACAGTCTCTTCTGTATCATATCACATGAACATAAACATTTCGTTCATGTTTCATTCTACATCTAGACTGCCCAGACAGTCTTTTAATGCTGTGTGTGTGTGTGTGTGTGTGTGTGTGTGTGTCTGTGTGTGTGTGTGTGTGTGTGCGTGCACACGTGTGTCTGTGTGTTTGCACACGACTGAGCATGACTGAGTGCAGAAGGGTGTCAGCTTGCGATATTCATTATGAACTACAGACTCCAGGAGTTCAAAGTCCCTGAGGTGCTTATAAGAGGGAAATAAAGCAGGAAGAAGAGAGTAGAGGGATGATCCTGTTCCTCAGCACTGCAGCTGCTGCACTGCTACTGCCACTGCAGTCCTGTTTGCCACTCCACTCACCTGAGAACATATGGCCACAACACTGGTGTCCACTCCTGGTCCTGTCGGGTTGTCTTCAGGGGTTTTGCTGAGGCACTGAGCTTTCTACTCTGTGAGTAGTTACAGTTCTCTCAATTGCATTCCAGTGTGTAAATGGCTTCCGAGGTGTGAAACCACAAGCTGATTGA
This sequence comes from Tenebrosternarchus preto, assembly GCA_025802075.1. NCBI lineage: Eukaryota > Metazoa > Chordata > Actinopteri > Gymnotiformes > Apteronotidae > Tenebrosternarchus > Tenebrosternarchus preto. The sequence continues at coordinate 5,494,383 of JAOYMR010000008.1, forward strand.
CAAGTAGCAGCTAAAGCCTGCTGAAATCATGGCCCTGGAGAACCAAGACTGGACACCACCGACCTTCGACCTTTACCTGAGATCCCCAAGACACTCACGGCCCTCCTTAAGGCTCCATCTGAGCTGAGTAAAGGAAAACATAGCTAACCGCTGGTGGCTTACTGAATGGGATGGTTTAGTGCCTGGCTATAGGTCACCACAAGATGTATATATGGTTTTTTTGTTTGTTTGTTTTTTTGACACTGATGCCCTGCATGGTGACCATACCTCTGCATGTGGTATACTGAAATCCCCCTCCGTGTATCACAGTGTGGGTGCTACAGCAGGCTCCAGTCGGACCCACCATTCATACCACTGTAGATGCTCCGGTGATGTGGGGACAGCTCCTCTCCTCCCGACCTCTTCTGGGGCATATCTCGGCCAGGACTGCTGAACTTGCCGTGCTCTAGACCGGTACTGTACTGGTGCCGCAGCATCTCGGGGCTTCCTGCCACCACTCGGCTCTTCTGCAGGTGCTCAGGTGTCCCTGACAGCATCTGTTTGTGCTCTGGGCTCCCACAAACACTTCCGACACTCGTCCTGTGCTTCTGGAAGAGCTCCGGGCTCCCGGGGGGCTGAGAGGACACCAGCAGATGCTTGGAGAACTGTTCCGGGCCACCCCTGGTCAGGCCTTTGCCTAGCTTCTCAGGGCTGAGGCCACGCAGGCCCTTGTGGTCAGGGCTGGAGAAGGAGCCACAGCGTGGCCTGCACACCTGGGGGAAGGTGTGGGCGGTGTACTCTGGGCTGGTGCTTCGTCGGCGGCCAGTGTGCTCTGGGCCCGGCACCTCCTCTTCTACCCCTGCACGGGGCTTGTGGAGGTGCTCGGGACTGCCCCCCGCTGGACCAGCCAGCAGCTGCTGCTTGTGCGTGAGATGATCGGGGCTGTCGGTGCTGCCTGCGCTCGAGGTACTGCTCCCATCACCGACGTCCCTCAGTAACCCCGGCCCAGGTCCACTGGCATGCGACAGACTGCTCTGGCTATCGATGGAGTTCCTACAGCCCACCGGTCCCCCAGTGCCCAGTGAGCCTCCTGGACCTCCAGAGCCCTTCTCCTCATCCAGAAGAAGGCACAGCTCCCTTAGTTCCTGGTTCTCCTTCAGCACCTCCTCCTGCTTCTGCTCCAGCTCCTTCAGCTTCTGCAGGTAGATAGTCACCTCCTTTCGCATAATGCCTGCACTGTATCGGCCCAGACGCTGCCACTCCCTCGACATCTTCTTCCCTTTCTGTCGGTCATCATCCAAGAAGCAGCAAAGGTCCCTCAGCTCCTGGTTATCCTCCTGGAGTTTCTGATTTACCTCCTGCAATGGTGAGATGAGGAATGATTCAACAGCAACAACAGGAGTCTCTGAAAGGAGCAATTAATATGCGATTCTAAAGCCATTAAGGAATATTTTACAAAGGTGCAATGAAGAAGAGGAAGGCTGCATACACAAAATACAGAACAGAGAAATGAAAATACAGAACAGAGACCTGAAAATACAGAACAGAGACCTGACATGTTCTTTTGTTCTTCAAGACATATAATTCTGTGTCTATAAGCAACATTTAAAACGACATCATTTAGGAATGTGCACAATGGGTACCCTGGGCCTATTTTTATATTTACCAACAAAATCAGGCTCATATTGCACATTTTAATGAGTACTTTGTTATTCAAAACTGGTTTGGCAGTGATTCCTAATTGGAGCTGTAAAACAGAATTCAGGACTATCACTGCAAAGATAAAAATAAGATTCACAGGATTTTACCATGCTATGTTCTACATAACCCCCACAGAACCTGAGCACAGACAAGCAGCAAGATAAGTGAGTATTCAGAATACATAGTGCTTATATCAATGTACTTTCTTATTAAGAAATACATTAACATAAAAGCTGTTTCACTCATAATGCGGTTTTGTAACTGCCTGGCCCACATAACTTGGCATTTATTCCACATACATCTTTATTTGTCCTCTGTAAGACTCCTTCCTCTGCCCTGCCCAGGGGTGGGTAAAAAGATACAGTGAGGTCTTACTGCAACATCCCTAGAGCAGTAAGTGCCTTGCTCTAGCAATGGCACATATGAAACTTTGACCTCCAGTACTAGGTCCTCATCCAGGAAGCCACAAGCTACACCATGTTCTGACATTTTGTGTGAGACTTTGACTCCCCAAGCCTCTGCCAGCTTTCAAACGTCTATGACTGAAAACGGCCCAGCGTGCTCCCTCAGCATGCTAAATAAGCCAAGACCTAGGCTTTGACTCAGCTCTGTATCACTCACCTCCCCCAAACTTCCTCACAGCCATTCATCTCATTAAAAGGCAATAAGGATGGCACAGGTAACATGTTTTAGTTGGGGAGAAAATCAAGTGTTACATATTGCATATAATCAATTTCAATGCAATATTCTTTGTTTTAGCGTTAAGTTGAGTTATCAATTGGATATTTAACTCAAACGCGCATACAGCAGTAAATAGGAGTGGAAGCGTCTGTGCTATTCTAAATTAACGTAGCAACACACTAACATTACCACACACCTCAACGTCGGAAGCTATTTTACCTTTAATCCCCGTATTTCGTTCAGGTGCTGTTGAAGTCTGCGATTGACTTCTCGGATGAGGTTGCTGTGGTCCATTATGACGCTCATCTTTTCCGCCTCGGATTTCCGCAAACGCCGAACCAACTCCTCCTTGCTCCACTTGAGAAGGTCTTCATCCGTAAGTTTCGACAGGTCCTCAGCAGGACTTTCAGCGGTCTTGAGCATGGTGGACTGCAGCTGCGGTTGGCTTGGTTTCTCCATCACCTTAACCGACTTAATTGGCACACAAGAAGTGCTAGGCTACAACAGAGCTGGAAATGAAGACACAAACCACCCGGCGCACTGGCCGACACTTTCCCGAAATTTCCCTCTTCAGATAACGATCCGAATTACGAGACTCTCATATTAAGCCTCTCTATGCTATCCATATTGTCCCCTTGATCTGCAGCGCTGCAACCCAGAGAGAGCCGGGCTCTGTACGTCTCCTACTTCAGCTAATTCTTAAGATGGGTAAAACCCGGTCTCTATGAGAGAGACCCTTTTCGTCTACCGCCGATCATGTCTCCCATCTCAGAGCTGTGCTCAGAGCGCACCCGGGATAGAGACCGTGCACGACTGTCCACTAAAACATCGTCTCTCCGAAGCGCAGGGTGCGTGACTGCAGCGTATCAACTTGGCAGACAAGCTCTCTCTCTCTCTCTCTCGCTCTCTCTCTCTCTTTCTCTCTCTCTCTCTCTCTCTCTCTCTCTCTCTCTCTCTCTCTCTCTCTCTCTCTCTCTCT
>JAOYMR010000008.1:5503232-5525509 GCA_025802075.1 Tenebrosternarchus preto
TGTCTTTGTTGTTGTCAGTAACACAAAATCATGCCGTTAGCTTTTTCAATCGTCCTAGCCAAATTATTACTCAGGAACATATTCGAATATATAGGAATATATAACAAGCACTGAGAGCTAATTCCCTGGGCAATCTTGTCAATATTAGCTAGTACAATTAAAATATGAACTAGCTGGACTGTTGTTAGAAATAAAGAGATATATGTGTAGAGAATTTGGGAATTTACAAACGTTTTTTATATATATATTTGAACTTGTATACAAAGCCATGTTCAATGTGTATGTTTTCTCTTTTTTTGTATTTACTAAAAGCTCCACCTTTCTTTTTTGTGATGTATAATGCGTTTAATAGAATAGGACTGCCCTCTACCGGAAATGTTATTTATTTATTTATTTTAGTTATTTATTTTTGCCTCTATTCCAGTAAATTTAGTATGGCATTTGGCTTCTTTTTATACTAGATTATGGTATTTTTGCAGTTCATACTAATCATTTAGTCATTATAAACAATGGTGAAGCATGGTGTGAAAGTATAAAATTTTAGACAAAGCCCATGAAAAAGGGCGAGTGAAAAAAATGCATTACCTGGACATCCAGGACTGTGATTTGTGAAATACATATGTTTTATGGTATAATTTAACCGCCAACTACAAAATTCTGAACCAGTCGGAAGTAAATCAGCTCCGGGTTAAGATGTAACTCTTTCTAAAAAGTTTATTTTTAAAAAGTGGGTATTTCATGTTGTAACGTTAACGTTAGAGGTGACATACACACGCTTAAATACACCCACATCAGACGGTGAAACGAATCACCGGCGATAACGAAAAACATCCAGCACCACGCCTACGACACACACGTCGACATACGCACGCACCAGCGCACACACTCATATAACAGACACGACACATTAACACACCTGCCCACAGACACGCCCACACAGACACGGGACAAGGGAGGAGGCTAGTGACACATATATTGATAAACAAACAATTGTTTACATGCAATTATGGTACCGTGGAATCTGATGAAAACAGAACTTTTGAAAAATCACTGTTGTTTAACAAAGTTTAAAATATATATTAAATGGTGTCCAATGCCTCAAAACTTTCGGTGCAAGTTAAGAACTGTTTGGTGGTTTATTTTAAGTTTTTAACAATTGGTTCAACTCAGAAGAAAATAATTCATGATGTTAGTACTTGTTGTTAAATATTCCATGACAGACACTGACCTTTACATTTACTCTCCCCTTTACTATACAGATCTTTATATTTTGTGAAAAGACCACCACGGCATTTTTTTTATGTGTGCGTATGTGTGTATACCGAACCTGTAAGAGTAGGTGGATGAAAGAGAACAAGTTTCACATGGTTTGTGTGTATGAGTATAACATATAGAAACACAAATGTACACAACACATGTATGTGTATACGTACTTGGATAGAAAGGTTTTCCTGTGCCAGCATGTGTACCCCTTGATGAAAGAGAAAGTGGGTCAGGCCACCAGAGAGTTTGTGTCCCTGTAACTGATCTGCAGTCAGCCTAATTAGTCCCTACTCCTCTCCCTCCTGCAGAGCGGCAGAATGTGATGAGCCTGCACTTTCTCACCACTGCAGCTCAACGGTATAATCCATCTACACGCCTTCCTCCAGCCTCACAGCCACAAAATGGGACACTGGCTCATCTGGTGAGAAAGTTTCAGGGTTGTACACTTTTTTAAAATGTATTTTTCAGTAGTGTCTCCTAGCAGGTCAGCTAGTCTTAACCAGCCAATATAAGTTTTGGACTGCCAGCATTATTCAGCTGTCAAATTGTAGCTCTTTGGAATTTTACTAGGCAAAGTCATGTCATGTTTCTAAAATGTACAATGGAAGTATTCCAGTTTTAATGTAAAATAATGATGCTTTAGATAAAGATCTCCAGGAGGTCTTGAAGCAACAGAGAATTCAGCCTGTTTAACAAAATTCTAAAATCCTAATGTGTACACATCTGAAATATGCACATTCATTTGCATCAGTGCACTGTTGAGTCTACTGCAAGATGCACTGAACCTTTCTTACACTAGGTGGCAGTATAGGCTCTCACAGTTTTCTAACACTGCTGTACTACATAAAAATGTTTAGAAATATACTGTGTATTTTCATACAGCTAGCTAGGGTTTATAGCACTTATTCTCTTGTCTAATATATAGCAGTTTGTTCTCTTTTTTAGTTTCGGAATCAGCAGTAATTCAACAGCATAACTTTATATGTTGGGAGTTAATTGCTTCAAAGTTCTCATTTAAAATCTGACAAGGCTGTGTTGGTGTAAAGTGGTATAACAATGCTAGGTGACACAGGTGTGTGGGCAATAGCCTACTTTACTTCTGGTACCAGAACAGAGCCACTACCCAGCAAGCCTCACTCCTCTTCTCACAATGGGAAGCTGGCCACTCAGTGGCCTCCTCACATACTGACTCAGTTTCCATGGTTACATTTCTATAGCAAGAAGCCAGCCATGTTCGTCAGAAACATAATTATACTTTTATGAACACGTATCTGTAATAACCCCAAGATGTGTTTTTATGAGTCATACAGAACTTGCAGTGTGTCATTCACAATAGTTTCTACTGAGTTCATGGTTATAAGCTATATTCCTGGACTGTTTTGAAAGGAAAAGACTTTTTGTTACCTGGTTGCAGACCTGCTGAATACATTAATCTTAAATCCTCTTTTTAGATGGCAATTGTTGGAACTTTTTTTAGCTAAGAAAATGGACAAGGAAAACAGTGTAATGTGTTCTCAGTATAGAAACTGTTTATTTCAATAATATATTCAAAATACTTTTGGGCAGTTTTGTCTAACTGTCACAAAGTCTGCTGAAGAGACTGTGTGCCTAGTGTATGTTTGCAATCTTGAGAATATTAATCTTGTCTTTTTTGGATGGTGTTCTGTTGTGAAGCCTGAGCCAAGAGTTGTTTGGTAAAGCTCCTGAGAATGGTTTTCTTATCACACACAGGTTGGTTTCCTGGGAAATGCACTAGTGCTCCTTTCTGACTGATAAGGTCAGGTGAGAGCTCAACAGCAAAGCTGTGTATGTGGTGGTAGCTCACTGGTTAAGGCACTTGACTAGTAATCAGAAGGCTGCTGGTTCAAACCCCATCTCTGCCAAGTTGCCACTGTTGGGCCCCTGAGCAAAGCCCTGAATGAACAGCTGCTAAAGATGTATAGAGTCACAATTATAAGTCGCTTTGGATAAAAGCGTCAGCCAAATGCATCAATGTATGCCAGCACATGCATCTTAACCATGCTCTCCAGTGGCAAAAGTTATGTGTTTACTCTATGTGTACTTAAACCTCTTCATCCAGGTTAGTTCTTATCAGTCTTATTGTATTACTCTTTCTCTCTCCCTATCTCTCTCTCTTGCTAGATATTCCCTGAATATCCAGACTTTTTGTCGAGCCAGCAGCTCGCCCTGGCCTCACGGCAGTGTCCTGCTCTTTGCTGTTTGTTGTGTTCAGAAGTTGGCAGCGTTTCTGTACTTCACTGAGGATGGCTCACAGATACCACATGTTAAAAGTGGGACAGCTCTTCACCAAGTACAAAGTTTCAAACATTCAAACCTATAAGAGGAATTCACATGGAAAAAAGTGTCCAATGAGATATGCTCCTCTGCTGTTATTGATAAGGTTGCTATTTATTTACATCTGAGTAAGGACAATATACCATAGTTTCTTCATAAATAAATATTTGAGATTAAGTGAAACCAATGGTTTCAGTGGCAGTACAGTGAAATGCTGTGTGAAGCAAAATGTTGGTCTAGGAGAACTGAAGATCTTCATCAGAATGTCAGTGTATAACAAGCAATGATCAAAGAGCAAGGATATCTATTTACTATGAACTGTAAGATGGTGCATAGCATCCCTATCAAAGGAGCAGTTTTTGCGGCATGTGCCCTAAATTTTACTCTCCCTCCAGCCTTAGCGCTTCAGAGACATGCAGGTTAGGCTCGGCTCAAACCACTGCGCCGCATGTTTAATGGATGACAGCTTGCAGGGGAGCTCTGCAGTTCAAGTGTTCACATATCTGTGTGCTGCCTGTCTCTTTTGTTCATTGTGGATTTACACGTTGTTAGAGTGTATTTTCCTCAGAATTTAGAACGATGAATTATGAATAGGAGAGAACTTTCCTTGTGCTGGAGATTTAATTTCATGTCATTAATTTCTCAGCACTACATTTTAAGCTTTAAGGCTTTCAACAAGTCATAAGCAGAACCTCTAATCAGGTGTTCAGGTGAAAATAAGCCATTCTTACTTCAAATTGCATAGATTACATGGAACTTTTATTTTTATTTTCAACCATTAAGATTTCGTTTCACAGATATAGATGAAGCATTAGTCTTGAACTAAACTGCAAGTGTTAATGTACAGTTACCACTGAAAATGAATCAATTCAATTAATTCAGCAAGACACCCATGGAACAAATGGATACCACATGTCCTATACCACTCCCTACTATTGATTCACTCCTGTCTCCTTCAATCATTACCTTCACCTGCCTCTTATTTTCTCCACACTGTTGTATCCCCACAGGTGTCATGCATAGCCTAATAGCGCTAACTCAAGATCTTGCCTTGAGAAAGCTAGAGCACTTTGTTAAGACTTTTCCTTTGTGCACTTTCACAAGCATTTCCTTATTGTCTAGATAAAAGACTGTGCCATTCTACCTCACCCATATCTGTGTACGTGTCACAATCAAGACTCCCTGAAGATCTGGACTAGCGCTCTGTGCCACTAGCAGGTGATTGAACAGTTAGCAACTTCATTAACAATGGTGTCTGTTTTATAATCCACAGTTTACAGCTCACACTACTTTCTCCAGATTTGTTTTGCACTCATTCTCAAATAGAAAGATATGACATGCCTCTTTCTTTGTGAGATGGAAATAATTTTTATTTTTACCATATCAAAGCTACAGTGAGAATATTTTCTATGTAAATTAAATGGTGTTTTCTTACTACATCTGCCAAGAATAATGGGAGTAGTTAATTTCCATAGCCATAAGTGCCATAGCCATATCATCATAAGTATATTAGTTTTGATGAATGTAAAGTTTGAGTTCTTTACCCTTCGAGGGCCTCCATTCCTGCAGTCCCCTTGCGTAAGACTCTGCCTGTGGTGCCTGTGTCATGATGTGGAGTGATGGAGTCTTGTCTGCAACTACTCAGCCAAGAATCTCTGTTTGGCTCAGAATAGCTTGTTCAACTCCGGGTTCTTTCCACAAACGTTTCTGGATATGCTCTGGCACAAAATCCAATACGCACTACTAGAAGTCTGCAAAAAAACAAGAAAGCTAGTGCAACCTCATTACTGTTCTTCATAGCTTACCTCATTACTGTTCTTCATAGCTTACCTCATTACTGTTCTTCTTAGCTTACCTCATTACTGTTCTTCATAGCTTACCTCATTACTGTTCTTCTTAGCTTACCTCATTACTGTTCTTCTTAGCTTACCTCATTACTGTTCTTCTTAGCTTACCTTATTACTGTTCTTCATAGCTTACCTCATTACTGTTCTTCTTTGAGACAAGATGTCAGGGATGTTTCAAAGGGTAAGAGTTACAAGAAATGATCTCATAACTTGAGCCCTAAATAAGAACATTAATAATTAATTTTGTGGAATTCAGTGATGAAATAAAAATGCACTTAAAATACACACAATACTCTGAACCATGCATCACCCAACACTCCTGACATGACACCATTATTCATTCATCTAATGACATATCTCCTGTTGATAACCCTGTATATATTGTATAATACCTGGGACAGCAGGACTGCACCACTCACTTTTTCTGTTTCTGTCTTTCCTCTCCGTGACGACAGTCCCCAGAGATTTCTCAGAGGACAGATCACTGTCCAAACCCATAAAAAGTCATCATCTGCCTGTAGAGTTTCTCTCCCTCCAGTCCACTTAAGTGTTGGGCTGTAATACAGGTGACTGTGTGAGCACAGGGGCTCTCTGGACTCAGCCCTCAGATGTCTTCACTTTCTGACTGCTTTGACATTAGTTTGGCTTCTGTGATGATTTAAGTGGGGAATGTGTATTGTTTGATCATGTGATTTGACCACATCTGTATTTCATTTTCTTTTTAACTTAGCCAATGTGTACAGGTGTTTTGAGACTATGAGCTTCTTTTGACCTGTTCGTTCTTCAGCTTCTTTGTCTTCTTATATTTTTGTTGTTCTTTTTCTTGGTCTATAAAGGTATTTCTTATCAAAAGATCCAGCAGATAAACTCATGTGCTACAAATTAATTAGCTTTTACAAAACAATAAATGCATTTAAAACTAAATGCAACAGATGTAAAGTAAATGAAAGAGAAGGTATAAAGCAGTCATAGAGGTGAATATGGTCAGTTTGGTCAGAACATTTGCTTACTGTATAGCTGAGGATTATTTAGATTTAGTAACATCAATAAATAAATAAGGCTAACAAAGCTTTAGTAAAACTATGTAACATCAATGAATAAAAAAAACTGCAGTGATTTAGTGATATATATATATATATATATATTATTCTGCTGACAGATGAAATCAATGTAGAGATTTTCTTTTTAATGTTTTGTAGGTCTTTATAATGTATTTTTAAATCTTAATGCAATAATTTATGACTCAGTCACTATCCTTGTCCAAGACTTCCCTTGCATTGTATGTTTCATATGCTTGTTTGTTCCCTAAACTAGTACTTTGAATCAGCTCAAAGGTTATTAATCAGGTTTTTACAAGAATGGTAATTAATATGTCCGTTTATCTTCTTACCCCAAACTTTCTTTGAACGTTTTTCAAACACTCATCGTCGTGTTACATGCATTCCTATCTGATTTCGTGGACTGTACTGGTTAGTCTAATGCCATTGCTACATATAGTAAGTCACAGCTCGGGCACTAAAAGTGGGTCACCTCTTTCATCTTTGGGAGATGACATCACTGACGATAAATCCCTCCTCATGCCTCTATTTGCATCTGTCCATCGTTTATGTCCTTCCTCCAGGTAACATTCCTAAATGCGTTCCATCATGGGGCTGCGTGCCCGGTGCCCCCACCTCTTTCCCAGCTACCCATGAGTTATGTCCCAGCTAGTGCTCTCCCTCCCATCTGCCCTTGGCCTGACTTTGGTCATCAGCTAATGTATCCTTGCCTAATATAGAGAAACCAAAGACAATAAGGGACTCTTAGAATAGAGCCTTGTGGAGTCTCGATGGAAAAGACCAGGAACTACTGGTGTGGTGAAGGAGCAGCAAAGGTGCTTTGATGACAGCATCAGTATTACCTTCCACTAAATCAATACCTTCCCTGTTTTTGCCTTCTTCACTAGAACTAAAATGTGCAGTGTAAAATCCATGACAATCTGGGTTTGATAAAGCATTAAATTAGTGTACAGCTTAAAGAAAAAAAGTTTTTGGCTGTTGATGTTTTTTTTTTGTTTTTTTTAAGCCAACAAAGAAAGTTTTGTCTCTGAATGAATTTTTGTCTCTAAAAAAATCCCTGGAAATGTAGGACGGTGTCAGGAACAGAAAGAATAGACTGAGAAGAAGGAAGTTTCATGTTCGTTCTTGCTTTCTGCTCTGGTGATATTGTCTTCATGGGTTGCCTTAGAATCTTGCAATGCACTGGTTTGTCTTACTGTGCTGCTTCTCAATTTGCTCCTCTGGGTGAGATTGTCTGGCAGACATACTGAGGGGGAATCCTACTGCCCACACCTTCTTTCTCTCTCTCCCTCTCTCTATCCATCTATCTATCTATCTATCTCTTTCTCTTTCTCTCCCTCTCTGCCACTCTTTCACTCTCCACCTCTCAGTCTCTCTCGTTCTCCTCTCCACAGAGGCTCGATAATAATAGGACTCTCTCTAGCAGTGCTTGGCATCAATATTGACAGTAGGAGTGCCGTGTGTTCAGAGCTGGAAGTTGGAAGAGAGGTGTAGGTGTTTCTCATCTCCTAAGCGGGAGACAGGCACAGTTAATAACAACAACTCTTTTAAAATGATGAGGTATAGGAAAGCTTTACTTGGGAGATGGAAGAGCTAAGTAAAAACAGCAGGAAAATTCTTTTATGAGCCCAGAATATTTAAATATCTGTTATAGTGAAGATTGCTCTAAAAAAACACTAAACCAGAATTTGACTTTAGTACTATCAGTTTATCTATAAGTTTATAGCAGGAGATGAAAGAACTTACATACAGGTGGCAATGGTCAGATTTACAAAAGATGTCTGATTCAGAATAATTGAGAACATGATGAATTGGTATTTTAAAGTACCACTGAATTAGCACAAATATATGAACGAAGATACAAAACCCATTTTTGCAATAGATTTGAAGAATCTATGTTGTCTGATGGGAAAAAAAAACAAGACACTATTTTTAAAATAAGTTTAATATAGTAAAACCAATAATTTTAAAGTGCTAAATGTTAGTCTTGTTAGAAGTTTATTTCATGAAGATTGAGCCTAATGATGGTGTTGAAAGTATTGTGGTATCAGTATAGAGTAACAGGAGAATAACTGGAGAATAATTTGCACAGCGCGACATTCCTGAGGCAAGAGGAGGAAGAAACAGAATAATAAAGGCACAATACTGGTGCAAAAGCAGAAACCACTGGAGAAAACAGCTCTAATCCCTCAAAGCAGAGCAGGATTAAACACCCAGAAGCATCATTCCACAGTGCGGGAAGGGACTTCAAACCTCAACTGCTCCAGCTCAGGCCATTTCACTGACAATGTATAAAAGACCAAAAATTACAAAGTGATTATACTGTTCATGTGATTGTACACATTATATTTTTACATGATTATATTGTACATATGATTGTGAATGTGGCTAAAACCAGAAAAAGCATGATCCACACCATGCAGAATGTGCACGTGGTTCAGAAAGGCAAAGGGAGCACCTGCAAACGCTAACATACAAACAGACAATAACATACAAACTCTAAAATGCAAACAGACGCTAACATACGCTAAAATACAAACAGACGCTAACATACAAACAGACGCTAACATACGCTGAAATACAAACAGATGCTAACATACAAACAGACGCTAACATACAAACAGACGCTAACATACGCTAAAATACAAACAGACGCTAACATACGCTAAAATACAAACAGACGCTAACATACAAACAGACGCTAACACACAAACAGACGCTAACATACGCTAAAATACAAACAGACGCTAACACACAAACAGCTAGCATAGAAGTACTTAATCCAGTCAGCTTCGATTCCTTTAGCCTCTGTTCCTATACGAAAATATCAGAGCAGAAGCTCAGGAGGCTGTGCCTGTGGGCAATAGTGCCAATATTCAGCTGCTGATTACACCATAGAGGCTCCTACCACTCCTCTGTGTGCTCTCATCCCTGATAGTGTAGTTGAGGTTTGAGGAGCAGGAGAGGGAACATTTTTTTTGTAACAAAAATTCTTTTGTGGATCATCTTCCTTATAAACATTGGCATGGACAGCGCACAATGTAGCCTTGTCCCCCTACGACTATTACTGTCTTATTACTGACCCTAACCCTGACCTGCAGCTAAACCTAATCTTAGCCTTAGTCTTAACATGAATCCAAAATGTTTCCTTCTCTTTTTTTTTTCACACTGGCACCAGCACCATCATATTTTTTTTTTGTTTACACACATGCACATTCACACACACACACACACACACACACACTAAAACTAAAAGTGTGTAGTAAGTGTGGACAGTTGATCCTCCATAAATTAGAGGGTTTATGGTTAGAATAGAGCACACACCCACTCACACAAACTTCAAGACAAACCCATACTAAAAGTTATGTTATTTAAAAGTTACTTAATAATCAAATCAATGTCTGTGGACTTCAAAATCTTTTCTAATTTATAAAACTGGGCCAATTATTAATAACATGGCCGGAGCAGTAGTGACCGTACTGTACCCCTCAGAAGCAAATATGTGTATTGTTCTGAGACTGGGTGGGAAGAATGCAAGTGATAGAAGAGAGAGATCTATGAAACACAGGTGTGTGTAAGTAGGCTGTTCAGGTCGAACATTACGTGTGTTCTAGTTTTCTCTGGCCTGCTCTGCCACCCACCTTTCTCCTTCCACCCATCTCCACAGCCAAAGACGGTCCACACCAGGAACATGAGACGTAGGTAGCTCACCGCTTAGGGCTGTTAACCTTCGCTGAAAAACAAAGGTTAATGAAGGAATCTCAGTGGGTTTTGGTACTTTTAAGAGCATCCAAGATTGCTCAAATTTAGTAGAGGTGTGAGCAGCTCAGCCAGCCGAGTGACTCTAATACATTATGTAGGACCCATTTGAGTGTAACTGACCTTGTTCTCATCATGTGGACACAATGGTAGAGTTCCTCTCTTCCCAATAATAAACTTGACAGACATCGCTGAGCAGCTAATGATGTCCTGCAAAGCCATTATGTTGTTAGATTAGTGTAAAATGTGTAAAACAAGCACATAGTTATTACCTTAGAAGAGGGATGGTTACACTTACACTCTAAGGACCCACCAGTGGGACCAGATTTGCTTTCCTCATCCTTGCATGTATCTTTCATAATTAGTACTAGATTAATTACTCAGTAATTTACAGTAGTCAGTAACATGCCTTAAGATTTAAAAGTAAATTATAAGCCTGGAGGGTAAGAGTTATTAAATATAGAAATCTGCCTATTTGTTTTCACTTTGAAAGTAGTCTGAAAGCTTATCTCCATGAGATCTAATGCATAAAATCGTCAACTGGTTTCAGAAAGGGACACGGTAGGATGAGGAGTTTTAAAGACACTTTATTAGAAGTGATTCATTTAAAGAAGCTTTATTAGAAATTAGTCATTTGAAGAAGCTTTATTAGAAGTTATTCATTTTTAGAGCAGTAGCCCAGTACTGCAGGGAAGGACATAAAAGGGTAACAGAAGTCATAACGCTACTTTCTGATTCTGAGGATGCAGCACTCAGTGTTTCTGTTTATATCCATCTGTTTGTGTCTCCTTTAATCCATTCTCATGTCCTTCAGTACACCACCGCAGATCTCAGCCATGTGAAGCATGTGGGATAGTGGAAGACCTTTTCAGTCACTCCACCCCCTTTCATCCTCCAACACTTTATTCTATTGCCCTGCTTTTGTCACACTGACGGCCGGCTGTTTTGCGGCCAGAGAGCCAGTCTACATCTGTCACACTGAATACATGCAAAACACCTTCTGTGTACCTGAAGTGGAAGGTGACATTTTCAGCTGAAGCTGGAGAACATGTGCATAACTGTCATATTTATTGTGACCGCACAGTGAAAAATTGTTTGGAGAGGGCAAACATAACCCAATAATACCGGAACACTTACTAGTACTGTTTCATATTTCTTGCAATGGACTATATATAGAACACTGAGTGAATGATTATGGTGAAGGAAAATGGTGTGTGTGTGTGTGTGTTTGTGTGTCTGCCTGCCTGCTTGTCTATCTCTCTGTCTGTCTTTCTGTGAGGGCAGAGAGAAATGAGAACATGCACTCTCTCAATAGTCCTGTGTGTGTGTGTGTGTGTGTGTGTGTGTGTCTATTTTGTATTAAGAACAGCAGTGAGGCTAGCCTTAATTAGGGGGTACAGAAGGGCCCTGCTCTGAAGTTTAAAAAAGGCAGTACTATGAGCTGGAACCACAGAATACATGACCCATACTATACATACTGACCCATACTACACACATACTGACCCATACTACACACATACTGACCCATACTACACACATACTGAAACATACAGTACACACATACTGACCCATATTACACACATACTGAAACATACACTACACACATACTGACCCATACACATACTGACCTATACACTACACACATACTGACCCATACACTACACACATACTGACCCATACACTACACATATGCTGACCCATACTACACACATACTGACCCATACACTACACATATTTCTGACCCATACTACACACATACAGACCCATACTACACACATACTGACCCATACTTCACACATACTGACCCATACACTACACACATACTGACCCATACTTCACACATACTGACCCATACACTACACACATACTGACCCATACACTACACATATGCTGACCCATACTACACACATACTGACCCATACACTACACATATTTCTGACCCATACTACACACATACAGACCCATACTACACACATACTGACCCATACTTCACACATACTGACCCATACACTACACACATACTGACCCATACTTCACACATACTGACCCATACACTACACACATACTGACCCATACTATACACAAACTGACCCATACACTACACATGCAGACCTACACATGCAAAGGATCTTAGGCTTTCTATTCAGTAATGCAACACGCCAATCACAAATCCATTGGCAGCTTATTCCTCAAACCTGAATGATAGCCAACAAAAGAAACAGGATCATACCTGGTCAACAGCCTCCTCTCTGGCCTGCTAGGTCATAGTGCACCAAAAATGCACTTATCTGAGTTCATAGAAATTGACACTGAATCACTTACAAAAGTGGTATCATTATTAGATGCCAACAACTGTGCTCTAGACATGTTACCAACAAAATTCCTTAAACAAGTCTTTGTTAATATTGTCAGTCACTTAAACAAGGAATTTACTCTCAGAGACCCAAAACAGCGGTTATCAGGTCTCTTCTAAAGAAGAAAAAATTAGAACCTCATTAATTACAGACAAATCTCTAATATTCGATTTCTAGGAAGGTTTATTGAGAAGGTGGTCTCATCAACTTCAAAACTATTTCAAATGGTAATGGACTAAATGTGACCTTCCAGTATGGCTTTAGAGCTCATCAAAGCACAGAAACTGCATTAACCAAAGTCCTGAACAATCTTAAACTAAACCATGACAGTGATAACCCATAAATCTATACTGGTTCTTCTTGATCTCAGTGCTGCATTTAACCCAGTAGACCAATGCAAATCACATAAGAGACTGGGATGGCCTAACTGGTATTGCCTTGAACTGGGTTCAGTCATATCTGACCATTCATGAGTACTATCTCACTGTCTAATCTATGCCACTCTCAGCACTCTTTAATCTTTATATGCTTCCATTAGCCACAGTTGTCAGTAAATGCAATATCTCAGTCCACCACTATGCAAATGACAGAAAGTTCAGATTTTTTTTTGTATATTGTAAGGCTATTAATCAAGCTGCTCTGTCTCAACCACTTTCTCCCACTTTAATTTTGCACTTTGGTTTTCAGTGTAGCTGCACTTTTACCTTCTTGATGGGTAGAAATGCTGCTCTAAACAGTCTTTAAATGAACGTTATTCATATTTTAACAATGTAAAGTGTTTTTATTTTGCCTTTTTGTTTTAT
Organism: Tenebrosternarchus preto; assembly: GCA_025802075.1. Lineage (NCBI taxonomy): Eukaryota > Metazoa > Chordata > Actinopteri > Gymnotiformes > Apteronotidae > Tenebrosternarchus > Tenebrosternarchus preto. The sequence goes on from JAOYMR010000008.1 coordinate 5,516,612, forward strand.
AAATTGTTTTAAAATCTTTCTTTTAATTTTTTTTATTATTCATTCATTTAATGTCTTTTAATTTTCACTGTATTCTTTAAATTGTTTCATTTAAATTTCTTGTTCTTTTTAATTTTTTAAAAATACCTTCCTGAGTTCTCAGGATATACAAAAATATTTCTATGTATTCTAGTTTCTGTAAGGCACTTTGTAAACTGTGTTTAAGAATGTGCTATACAAATAAAGTTTATTATTATTATTTATTACGACACATTACCCACACATAATATTTACATAGTCAACAACAATAAATACCCTCTAAAACCAATGCAGAGTCCGGCTTGATAAAAGGCTTGCAGGAAAAAAAATGGCTCACTGACACACAATTGTGACACAGATGGACTTTTAAGATTCGGACAATGCAGCTCTAATAGCACATCAAAAGACAGACTAAATTACACACACACACACACACACAAAGCTACAGAAAAAGAGAGAGAGGGGTGGGGCACAGATCACAAGCTTCAGATGAAAGAGGTGGAGGTGAAAAATGAGAGATGTACCATAGAACTATGGTATCACTGACTGGGTACTATGATTATATAGCACGGGCTACTAAGAGTTATGATGCTTTCTTCTTCTTCTGCAGTATGCTGTCCTCATTACACTGAGAAGAGGCACTACGTTTCTGGCCCCTGTCCCCCACAGTTATACTGATACACTGGACACGAAGAACATTCAACAAATGTACCACCAAAGCTCCTAAAATCTGTCCTCATAATCCAGCTGATTGCAGTTTTCATTGTACTCTATCAATGTTCTGAAAGATGGAACTCTAAACGGAGATTACACTCAATCTGCACATATGTGCCCAGAGCACTGTAGCCCAGTTTAATCTGATGAGATCGTTCACTCACTCCTTTCTTTTCCCCAAGTAAAAAGTGCAGTATTGTCCCTGTGTGGCCCATGCTTCTGTAGAGGTATTAAGCAGAGTGTTGAGTTTATACGGGTAAAGAGAGTCAGGAGGAAAAGGCTGTCCCAGCCTGCTGTGCAGCCATATGAAGAACATAAAAGGATGTTTTCCTACCATGTGCTCACACATGATTGTGGTTAAGGAACAGTGCAGCATCATGCCAGGTCCAGTACAGTCGCTACTAACCTTGGCCAAGTGTCAGAGTCGTGGATCAGAATGAGAGACCTTAATAAGACAGAAGGTTTTGGTTGAGAAAATGAACACATAAATTACGTGTGCGTTAAATAACAATGTCCAATATCCTTCAACATAGAGAAGCGACGACCAATAGGGGGCCGAGATGAGTGAAGGATTTAGTTTGCAATAAAGACTGGCACAATAGCCACTCCTTACTCCCTCCGCCTCTCGATGTGTAGTTCTAGGGCTAGGTATTTCACCAGCTGCGTTCCTTCCAGATGTATGAACACTGCTCTCTTTCTCTCGCTCTCTTCTTCATGCACTCCCTTTCTTTCACTCCTCCCTCCTGCATTTGCTCTCTATCCTCCTCAGCCTGTCATCACCCCGTGTCCTGTGAGAACTGGCACCAAACTGACGCACCCATGGAGCTCTCCCTCCGCGCGCAGCATCTTTATTTTATTGCATTAGAAATAATGTAGAAACGATTATCAGCACGACAAAACCTACCATTAACGAGTTAGACCTTTCGAAATCCTTCCGCTTGCGTTCTGAAACTTTTTGTATTTCTCCATTTCTAAACTCTCGATCACATCTCGTTTTCACTGAAATATACTTACTATCCAGACTTCATGATGGATGAGGATGTCTCTAGCAAGATGCATGCCGCTGCCCGAGTCCGCACGCGGCCGCTGCGAGTGATGCTTAACCAGAAGAAGATCAAAGCCAGGAGGAAAAGGCGAAAGGAGTTGTTCGGGGCACAGATGTGCCTGATGGGGCTGCTACTCGTGGTGGGGTCGGGACTGTCGAGTTTTGCGGAAAATTCTGGTGAGTTCATCGATTTACGAAACAATGGAATGTATTTGTGAGGCGAAGGAGCGATGGAAAGTTGACCGTTTTTGCTGGCGTTTTTTCGACAAAAAAATGACAGGCTACTTCCGACTGTTTCAATTTGATTATATGCGATGCAGTGCTGTAAACTAAAGTGAGTTTCACTTTTTTGTCTTATTTATATTGTTTTCTACACGAATTTCGAACATTAGCAGCAGGCATACAGGCTGAATAACAGTGGGCTTAATGTGAATAGGTGAGCTTTTTAACTCAACATCTGTGTCTAGTAACGGTTTGTCGCAGCGCATACTCGGGGCTTGTAGAGTTTGATGTACGTCAACTTCTATGAGGTTATATCTGTTTTAAAACAGTAATACATTTACGACATAGTTGGGTAGATGCTGTGAATGCCAAGTTTTTTTGTAATTTTGTTCGGCGTTCGCTGAAGCCGCACTGGTAATGGATAAGGGACTTAATTACACTTCAGTTAATTCATTTGCCATTTTAGTGTCGCCTATAGCAGGCAATAGAAGACAGCTTTCAGCAACATCTCAGTTGTTTCGATTTTGTGCATGGTTAAGACATAATGATACGTAATGATTACTCTCCGCTGATTTCTGTGACAAGTAATCGTGTAACGGTTGTAATCACGTGACATTAAATCTTCAGCATCAATCGTTATCTGTTATTTCAGACATTTAACATAATGGAGAGTATAAACCTAGAATTTAGTTCAGCAACAACTTTACATGTTGTTGGAAGTACTGCGAATCTTCTGACACGTGTTTTCTAAAGTACAAGGAGTCTTGCAAAGTAGGCTTAAGCCATCTAATGTTTTTCGTTGCAATATATGGAAACGTGACTAAAAGCCATTACCTCCCGATGGCAGCATCCTAGCCACTGTTCTTGACTTCCATGATGCTCACAAGAGCTTGACGTCAAAGACACGTTATCGTGATATATTTTGACTGTATTTTACTGGGCACTTATTGAACTTCAAAAGATTATTTGCTCATATAACTTAAGATGAGAGTGTTTGCCAAAACAAGAAGTCCTTCTTGCTTGTGCCAGTGGAGAAAGAATTTTAGCCTGATGGGCTGTGAGTGTGCTGTTGTGGACAGCCTACCAGGCTACACAGAGATAAATAAGAAGTGACTGGGTCGTCAGTTGCTGGTTGCAGCTCACAGAGACACTCCCTTATTCAGGCATGCATCTGGGCCAGCCTGCCCGTGTACAGCCAGCCTTCAGGCCAGCCTCAAGGACCGAGCTCCCTCCTTGGGTTCTCTACAAGCCAGGGAGAGCTTTTGCCTCCATTGTTAAATTCAGAATACACAGCTATGACTTGCATATCTGCACTGCCTTAGTCTAATATTATATCGTGCAGATTTCCTGAGCCTTTTTTGGGGGAGACTGTGGGGTTTTTAATCCTCTCCTGCTTTGCTTTTTTGTGGTTCTTCACCTCCTTGTTTCTTGCGTTTTTCTCCAGCTGGCACTCTCACTCAGACGCCAGTATGCACTCAGGTGCTTCGTTCTCACACACCACTACATCCATCAGTGAAGTGGACGCAGAGCGAGAGAAAAGAGAGAAAGAATAAAACGAGAGAAAGAGCAATTACAGTTCTGCTGTCAGCTGTGATTCTTTTACACTAAATCCTTTGGTATTTCTTTTTTTTTTTTTGCTTGGTTGGTGCTGGATAACGATGTCAAGAATGAGGGAATTTGCTGTAAATATCACTGTCAGCGCATACAGATCTGTAGAAATGCCTGGTATTGAAGGACGAAATTCTGGTTTATTACATTAAAAACTACAGTCTTAACGTAATACTCTTAGCATATCATTGGTGAGTGGCAAATACGTAGCAGTTTTATCTGCTTTTTGACATAACATTGCAACATGATAGATTAACAAATAGAGTAGATTTTAGAAATTTCAAACAAAGAGTACAAAATGTTAGACTTTTAGTGGGCCACCCTTCTGAGGATCAGGTTAAAGTAGACATTTTTCTTATCTAAAGGTATGTAAAAGTTGAGATATGACTGTTCTGAAGCATGCATATAAAAATTCTCTTTTTGTCCCTTGAGGGGGCCAGACAAACTTGACAGATATGTGCTTGGTTACTTTCTCTCTCTTTCTCTCTCTCTCTTCCTGTCTCTTTCCTGATCACTCCATTCATCATTTACACTTCTCACACAGTTCCCACTTATTATTTTAGCTAGTTTGACACTATGCTGGGCCACCAATCTGACAGCCACTCAGCCCCAGATGAATGACTTCATATGCCACTTGCGTTGTGATGTCACTTCTGAGCTCCAGAGAGAAATGGAAGACTTGGAGTATGTCATGCCTGTTGGGGAGCAAACCTTACCAATGTGTTTGAATAAAGTTTTATTCAGAGGAGGCTTGTGATAAACAAAATGTGTGATAAGGTTAACACACTAAGTACACTAACTGTTATACCCATACTTATGAGACTTGACCAATTTTAATAGATAAATAGATGTAGATATCATCTTAAATTAATTTTTCAGATTATTTATTTATTTTTTTAATTAAAGGGGCATTGTACTGTACTCCTATAACTGCCTGTTTGCTGCTGCCATACACAGAATCTGTTCTGTCAACACATATAGTTTTGCCTCAGTGGTTGTAGCTGTTGTTATAGTTATGTGAATGAATCGAGTGGTCCTTTGGTCTATAGAAAACCATGCCCTGAAACAGCCATGCTTGTGCATTGCTTGTGATCCTCCTCAGAAGTCTAATCATCAATGATTCTTTTTTTAAACCTTGCCCTGCCAGATACTGCATTCAAACCACGAGGCAGCAGTAAATTCTCACCGTGTAGACTGTGTTGATGAGCCACTTCTGTGCACGCTCTCAGATGTGTTCACGGTGATTAAAAGTAATCAAGTTATTTGATTTGAGGATGAAGTGCAAATAATCATTGTACTGTCAGAAAACTGGCAGCTATATGCTCCATCCAAACGCTGATTACAAAAATCAGTCGCATTATTTGTGTACAAGCAGAACTCTGTAATATGTATCTCCTGAGAAGATATTGGACTGGAGGTGTATTCGGCCTTAATAATTGTAGTAAAAGTATTAATAATGCAATGATTTGAATATTGATAGAATAATAATCATAAGAATGATAGTAGTAATAATTGAAATGTGTCCTGGATGGGAATTAGTTTAGTAACATAACTGTAACTAATCTTGGGTCAATGTAAACCAAGATCACTTCAGGGTAGTACAAGCTCTTTACCTGAAACACCTGGACACCAAAATGTGGCTTTACTAACAGATGCATCCAAATGTATGAGAACAACAAGAGTGCAACTTGATTGTGTCTAATTATGTAACGTTTGCTTGTCACAAACACTAAAAGTCACTAAAACACTAAGAGTCTTGCTCGCATTGCTCTAGCTGAAATATCTTCAGATACCTCTTCATTTGTTCTCGTGGCGAATAAAATTCTATATCTGCATGTGAGTGTTTTGGCATGTGTGCATGTGTGTAGGTATGTGTGCTTAGGTGTAGTTGTGAGTTTACATCTGCATGCGTGTGGTGTACACAGCACCTTATTACTCATATTTGGAGCTAAGTTAGAAGAGCAAATTTCACAAGAGGTCAGTTGGTCAATATGTGAATAGGAGAGGAAAATGTGTTCCATAATTAAAGTTAGGCATATATTTTCCATGGCTCCCCATAATAGGATGGACCTATTTAGCTCTGGTTTATTTTAACCACTTCTTATTCTGGAATCCACTAGGCTCTGTGGCTCTTTCTCAGTAAAGAAGAAAGGCACTGTGGATCTTGAGTGCATGTTCAGGTGAAAATGAGACAGTGTGAGATAAAGAGAGACAGGAGAGAGAAGAGAGGGGGGTTTGTGTTTGTGATGAGCAGGGCCTTCTGAACTCCTCTATGTGTCTCTCCCTCAGTGGTTCTCAATAGCTGCGCAGCTCACTAATTCAGGAGAGAGGGGGCGCCCTACATACCTTCTCTCTTCTCTATATATAGGGCATCCTAAATGTCCTCATTAGAGACATGATTTATGATGCCCCTACATCCTACCAGCTTTACAGGGGTGCCTAGACAAGAGTGGGAGTGTCTCTGCATTGCATCTGTTTGTGAAGTTTGCAAGAGGCAGCAGCTGGGGCTTTATGCTCCAGCGAGCCAAACAAATGTCTCAAATCAAACCTAGAGCTTCGCTTATGGAGTTGTGCTGAAATCTGTGCTTTTTAGCCCATAAAAGTGAGAAGATGGGTTGCGTGCAAATATTTTGAATACATCTAATATACGGGGGAAGCAGGGTGTGTTAATTTTGTTGAGGTGGCATTATCTATTCTTTTTAAGCCTTAAGGGTGAAGTCACACTGAACACTGATTGAGATGCAGGGATGATGCAGAGAGAATGACGGTGTAAGGAGAAAACCTGTACCGTGCTAAGAGAAAGCATCCTATAGCCTGGTATCACATGTGTGATGTGATATGGAACATCATTCTGAGTTTTCCATTGAGTAATTAGCTTAGCGCCTTTACTCACATTAACAAACCAAGCACAGTTGAAAAGCATTTCTCCGGTAGTAATGTAGAGCACAAGAACTGGTCGGCCTTTTAATTGCTTAGTTAAATTGTCTAGCTGGCTGTGAGGTGGATGTGGAATTACAAGCAAGGATGTAAGGGTGTAGCTCATTAATTTACAAAGAAGAAACACAAATACCTGCATATTCAAATCAAATGTATTCATATGTGTTTGCAATTCTACTCCTAAGAGAAAGCAAATGTGCTTAGGATATTATAATTGACAAACAGTCACCAACAACAGGTGCGTTTTAATGCTTGTAGCTGCAGCCTGCTTTGAATTTATATAAGCCATTGTTTGATTTTCTGTTTGATTACATAAGGCTGCTGTCCAAACTGCTCTAATGATGAAACAACAGACCCTAACCAGAGTGGAATAGGTCTTCTCCTCCTGATGCTGCTGGGTTGGTGGTAGCAGATATTTGTTTATGTTTTTCTTCCTAACCTAATAGGTCCTACATTACCCAAACTGTACATTTCTAATATCGTATTTTTCCACAAATATCCCTGTGTTTGTGGTCAGTGTTGGGATGCAATCGTGACAATGTAATGTAGTACCTGTAATGTAATGTTTAACAGAGTAGTCTTACAGATTACTGAAACGTTTTTGCAGTTGCCTGCTTTTGTTTCTTGACTAGCTTGGACGTTTAGCTCGGAAATGTTAGATTTGTATTAGAAAGAATTACTTTTTAAACAGAATTACTTTCTAAACTAATGCAATGCCTGCCATTTTCCTTCATTTGTGTGTGAATGCAGAACAAGTTCAAGCAAAATGTCCATATTTACAAGACACAAGGAAACTTCAAATTATTTTGAATCCATTGCATGTGGGGACAAAAACATGACATCAAAAAAACATCAAATCTGTGAATGTGTTTAATAAGGTTGGCAATTTGGCAACAAAACTATTTAATTAGTAATGATACAAAACTAAGCTGATATGCTTTTAATGATATGCACTGTAGTAATTTAGGTGAATTCTTCTCTAGTAAAATATTGAAAGGTATATAGGGTTTCCAATTGCCATAGAGTTTATTAAAGATTAATGTAAAAGTAACATAGAGCTGATTTTTTTCTTTCTTAGGAGTAATAAGTGAAGTTAACCTATTACAGTTTGACAGAAGTAATCAGTGACTGGTAATTATTTTTCACTCACAAATTGCATCAGGTCATATGTGAACCAAAAGTTGTGAATTAACTATGAGGTGTGGTTCTTCTTGCATGCCTGCTCTACTCTAGTGCTTACTGCATGCCCCACTCTTTGGCAATGGTGATGACTAAAAGAGACCAGGTCTGACCTACGTAGACACAGCAAGGAAGGCAGGAGACAATACGAACTAAACCTTCAGGACTGCTACAATACTACTGTTGTAACACTACAGTATGCATATGGCAATGATTGCCACACATCGCAGGCTATCAGGACAAGAGCAGGGGTGGAAAGACATTCCACGCTGCCAGATGAAGTGAATGATTTCTATGCCTGCTTAAGTCCCCCAGCACTGAGCCACAAAGAAGTGCTACGGCAGCAGGGAATACACAGAGCACATCATTCACAGTCTGATAGGCAGAAGCATGCAAGACCCTGAGGAGAATAGATCCACAATGGCTGGCTCAGACAACATCCCTGGGTGGACACTCAGGACACGCTCATTAGAGCTGCATGTTGCCCTGGCAGATATACTCAACATGTCCCTTGCACAAGCCACAGAACCTGCCTGTTTTAAGTCCCCCTCCCCAAGAAGAGCCTTGTCACCTATCTGAATGACTGCTGGCTTGCTGCAGTCCATTTGTGATGAAGAGCTTTGAAAGGCTAGTCCTCTCCAGTTTACTGCCAGAAGAGATCCACAGATGATGCTGTGAACACTTCCATCCACAGCCCTCTCACATTCGGAATCCAAGGACAGTTATGTGTGAATGCTGTTCATTGTCTACAGTTCAGTATTCAGCACTGTCATACCATCCCAACTGACCAAAAAGCTTCACCTGTTCAGACTGTCAACCACTGCCTGCAACTGGGTCCTGACCTTTCTAACAGGAAGACTGTCAGAATTGACACCGTACATCCAGCACATCATTGAGCCCCATGTTCTACACTCTCTTCACGCACAACTGTGTGGCCTCCCAGACCAACACCAGTATCATCAGATTCACTAATGATACTACAGTCTGGATTGATCACTGAAGGTGGCGCAGCTGCATACAGAAGCGAGATGGCAGCAAGATTAAGGAAATGACTGTTGATCCAAGGAAGATGAATGTGTAACAGATACCATCACACATAGATGAGGCAGAGGTGTAAAGGGTGTAACACAAACCACTACAAACAGATGAGGCAGAGGTGTAAAGGGTGTAACACA
>JAOYMR010000008.1:5525609-5537240 GCA_025802075.1 Tenebrosternarchus preto
TAACACAAACCACTACAAACAGATGAGGCAGAGGTGTAAAGGGTGTAACACAAACCACTACAAACAGATGAGGCAGAAGTGGAGTGGGTAAACACTTTCAAATTGTTTGGCATTCATATCAGAGAGGAGCCTACATGTCACAAAATACATCTCATCTGCTAAAATTGTCACAGCTATGCTTTTACTTCATTAGAAGACTGAAGGAATTCGGCATGCCAGCTAAAAGCCTCAGAAACTTCTATAGGGGTATTATGAAGAGCACTGATAGTGTGGGAGCTGCTCTGTACATAAGACTCTGTAGGGGATGTTGAAAACTGCCAGAACCATTACAGGAGCTGATTTCCTATCATTAGAGGACATTTACCACACCATGGTCATTAGAAGCTCATACAGCATCGGTGCCACAGCTCACCCAAAACACATTGTCTTCACACTCCTAGCATTTGGTAAACAGTACAGGAGCATGGAATCAAGGACCAGTAGACTGAGAAAGAGCTTCTACGCACAGGCCATCAGACTTTTGAATGACCACCTCACACACACACACACACACACACATACATATGCTGATAAAATTCTGGGCCACGTTTGCACACTATGCATAGGACCCTTTGTTACAGACTGTTTTGCACAAACACATTAAAATGTAGTCTGTCACTACATTCGAATGAGAAGTTTTTATTTCATTACCTTTATTCCAATACATTTCATTGTATATTCTTACTACATCCTGCCTCATATGTACATTTGATGTACCTCCTACATAAAGTATGTCTTCTCTTATGTATATAATATACTCTTTTATTGTCTTAATGATTTTTTTATTTGCTTTTTCCTTTTTTATTTCCTTTTTTTCCGTTGTCATGGGTGTAGAACAGGCAAGAAAAAACGAGGAAGCAAATGTCTCCAACTGAAGAGTTTAATTAAAGTAAAAAAATGAAACCAAACATAAAAGGTGCACCAGTGATAACAAAACAAAGCTACTGTAACAGAAGCAATGACTGACAATGGTCATTAAAACAAAAATGCCTTTTAAAGGAACAAACATAATTTCATAACATACAGGTAGTGCACCACCTGAGTGGGGAGAGGTGACAAATCACAACAAGGACCATGTGGAACTGAAGCACAAACAGAAACAAACACCATGTGTAAGGCCACCACCGTATGATGGAGGCATCAGGACAATTATATTTATTATGTTGTATTCTTCTTTTTCTGTGTTATTCTTTTCTTAGCAGGAGTGAAGAAATGCAGAATAAGAATTTCAGTGTTTCAGTTTAATTTACTGTTAGGCATATGACAATAAAAAAAACTCTTGAATGTTGAATTTTCAACTATTAAAAGGTTCTTTATATGGGATGACTAGATTTAGATGGGGACAGTAGGTCTTGATACTTTTAATGTGTTTACATAACACATCCAAATTACAATAAAAACCCATTTTCCACATGGGATTTCTGTAGTTTGAAAGCTAAAAAGCAAATGCAGTTACAAAATAACACAAAAACACAGTACACCAATATTCCCTTATATTGTATAGGTCCCCTCATGACACCGGAACACTGCTGACCCGTTTAATTTGTCTGGTACTCCATGGTAGAGTACTAGACCTCTTCAACCCTTCCAACCCCCTTCATGAAGTGCATCTGCCTTAGAAAGTCTTAAGCCTGGATAACAAAGAAATTAAACCAAGAAAAGAACAATGCACACTTCGGCCTCTTAGCAGTCTCGATGTAGGCAAGGTTCTTATGTATCTACTGTATCTACAGTAAAGGTTTGCAAATCCTGGAATGCTTTCGAAGAGAGTGGTTTAGTTCAGGAGCACACACAGCTTGCACCTTGTGGTAATCCATTTCTATCTCCTCAGGATGGATAACATAACTCAGGAAAGAGATTGATTCTTGGTTGAATAGGTACTAATCTGCCTTGGCACAGAGCTGATTCTCCCTTAGACACTGGAGAACCACTTTACCATGAGAGACATGGAAGGAGAGTAAACTGTGGCCAATGATCAGAAAGACAGGAATGCAGAATGACTGAGTGTTGGGGGGGAGTTAAGGTAAAGGGTGTGAAGTGTGCATCGGGTACCCATGACTCCCATGCCAGTACTTGCCACTTTTGGTAAGTAGTAATCACTGCATACCAGGAGCACCTCACAAAACATTTGGAGTTACTCTGGTTGTCATCTAACCATCACATTTTCACCTTTGTCAAAGTCATTCTGAAAATGCTTGTCTTCTTCTAACAAATCAACTTAAAACATCTGATCACTTGCTGCCTCAAATATCCCAGCCCGTAACAGGTGCCACTGTAATGAGATGATCAGTACTATTTACTATTCACTGATCTGTATATCTCCCTGTGATGTTTCCTCCCTTTTAGAGGTAAAATTGTCAGTTAGGTGTGTATTATAAATGGTGATTGCTGGTGTTATTCAGTTCTTCTTTTGACATTAAGAGGTACTTGTGGAACATGCGCTTGGACTGGAGATGTGATATATGAATATACTTGTTATGGAAACGTCAGCATCACACTCTACAAATGGACCTGTTTCAGTCCAGCAGGAAAAACACATATGTTTAACAAACTAAATGCTTATTAAACTAATTGAAAATGTGGTTTAAAAAAAGTAAAATTACAGATGGAGAAAAGTAATGTTAAAATGTATGTTAAAACTCATTTCAAAAGCTTATATATAGATACTTATGTATAGAAACATATTTACTGTATAAGTGGACTAATTAGGGAGCATGCTCAAGGGTTATATATATATATATATATATATATATATATATTAGTCCATTAGTCCATTTATATAGTGTATATATATATATATATGTCCAGAGATGATTCCAGGTGAGTAACTGTAGTAAGAGGTGCAAGGATATTCCATATATTAGTAGTTTCAGGACATTTGAACAGAGGTCATTCATCAGTTGTGCTTCTGAATTAGTAGGAGTAGGAACCAGTTTATTTTTGAAAAACGTCTACTTTTTCAAATATAAACAGGTTCCTTTTTCTACAAATTGCTGATGAAGGTCATCTGTCCAAAACATCCTTTTTCACTTGAAACCCATACTTCACTACAGTTTGGAATCTTTCTCTGCCTCTCTCTCTCTCTCTCTCTCTCTCTCTCTCTCTCTCTCTCTCTCTCTCTCTCTATCTATCTATCTATCTATCTGTCTTTATCCCTCTGGGTTTTGTGTATTTAGAATTTGGTTTATTTAATTTTTTCTGTTGTGCTTTTTCCTATCTTATGACTATGTAAACTTATGTAAATTATTATTGCCATCTTTGTTATATTACTTAACTGCAGAATTTTTTTTTTTTAATATTTAAAAAGTTGATAGTTGACACAGTGATACAAAGCAGCATTAATCTGTCAACATCTCTCCTTTCCTCTCTCTCTCTCTCTCTCTACATATATGACAGAGAGAGGGAGAGAGAGATGTGTAGGGGAATATTAATTTAAAAATTGTACTGAAGTGCACAAAGTCACAAAGTTTCCAGTGAAACAGAATGTTTTGGACAGAGGTCCTTCATGATTTCTTCAAGGATTGAGAATGCTGTAAATTTAATTAAGCATAAATGTTACATCTTTATAATATTAATATAAATTTAATGTTTTCCTTTTCTGTGTTACTAATACTTTCTGTTCATCCATGCATCCTTCCATTTTTATGGAATGGATCAGAAATATCACTGATCATTTCTGGTGATGAGCTTGAAGTACTTTGCTCCAATTGGAACTAAAAGGAATAAGTCAAGTAGGCCATGTTACATTTTCAGGATGTTGTCTGTCCCATTAATGCATTTAGAACAGACATTTCACACTGTTATGTCATTAATTTATTGAAGAAAGTTTTTGTCTCTGTTCATCTTCTAGTTATGCAAGTGGAACAACCTGTTTGGGAAATAAATGTGTCTTTATGCAAGTGTTTACAGTGGTGGAGAAACCATTTGACACAAACCAAACCTGTCAGTCACTTCCACTCTCGGTGCCTCATGCATTGTGCAGTTCTATATGTGCTGCGGGATCTCCAGCTGGAGGGAGGGGGAAGCATGTTGCACAGTGACGTCCCAGAAACCACCTCTCCTGCTGGGTAACCCCCAGCCTCAAAGACCCATCCTGCTCCTGGAGCCTTTTGAAGGAGTGTCTGAGATGAGCTTCTCATCCTCCTCTGCCAGCTGACAGCAGCCACCCGCAGCAGGAGTCTCACTGCCACTAGTCACTAATGAGCCAGCTAATGACCTGTCATATCCTTAAATGACCCAGTGCTGATTCTCAATTGCTCTCTATAAATATAACTTTTATTGATTTTCCTTTTCTGATACTTTGTTAAGGCATTAACCAGCCAGTGTGACAATTAATCAACATGCCTGATGAGTGAGCTGGATATCCCATCATTGTTTTAGTATTTCACCTGGCTTACAGGTAAATGAAAGTATTCATGGGGTTACAGCCTCCATTCCTAGCTGCAGACCTGGGGAGTGGATTCTGAAAGAGACCAGGGCTACCATAAACATACAGTTGATACATCAGCTCCTAGCTCCGTCCCACATCCAGGGCCTCACCTGCAGAGCTAATGAAGATAAACAAGGTAATTAAAGGGGGATGAAAGAGGGAGCTAAATGTATTTCTGCTTTGATAGTATAGGGTCAGATGCGCACGGTCTTCTGAATGTATAGAAGAGAGTTTGTCCCAACAGCTGGTATTTGGAGCAGCCTGTGTGTTCAGGTCATGTACTGAACATATTACATTACCTCAGTGGTCATCTGTAACTCTACACCTCTAACTTTTAAGGAACTGGTCTTAAAGTTGACTAACTTTCTATAAGCCCAGAAAAAATATCCTTAATTCATCTTGTGAGCTTTATTCATATGTCCTATATGCAGGGTTGTGGGATCACGAGTGTCAAGTTGGTTTCCATGTCATTGAAAGGAAAAAGTCAGCTGGAGAAAATTATTTCAAGAGAAAGATCCAGCTCCAGAGATAGAGCCTGCTCCAGAGAGTTATTTCAAGAGAGAGAGAGCCCACTTCAGAGTCTGCTCAATAGTAATTTCAAGAAAAAGGCTGTAAGAAATCCCACAAAGACACAGCCCAGAGTTCATTCTCCTGTTCAGACGCTTGATATTATGTGGTAAGCTAATGAGAGAAAAACTGACCAGAAATGTGCGACTACCTGACATCAACTTTATACAACTTATTCTAAGTAATATGTATTAAGATTAAAAAGCACAAAATAGTTTCAGTAACAGCATCTTACTGCATACGATTCTTCCTTAAAATGTAATTTTCCTGCAGAAGGCCACCAAAGACAATTTAAACAAAGCATCTCTGACCTACCCACCTTCAAACAAACCTGGCGCTGTGTGTGTAGCGCAAAGTTATATAACCTATCTTAGTCATGCCTGTTCTCTGAAAGATTTTGGTGAGCATGGGGGTGAACACCTAAGGCTTCTCTCTAGAACTGGCATTACTAGTCCTTATGTATGATTTTGTATGCTGTTGAATAAGTCCCCTCTGAGTATATTGTTAGACTGAGAGGCATTTCTGAAAGTGAATACATCTGTTTTATGAAGAACCTCGTGTTGGCTTCATAAACATGTTAGGGGATGAGAAAGTAAACCTTGTTATGTAATTGTTCGGGGTTTTACATAACTTGTGGGGGGGGGGGTTCATTAGCCCTTTGTCTTTTTCCAAAGGAAGAGCAATATGTCAGTGTGTATAAACCAGTGCACAAGTTACCAGCAGGGTGTCTTAAAACTGCTCTGCTCAACTGCCAGCGAGTAACCAAAACCTGTCACCTCTAAAAAGAAGATAAAGCAGAACTATATGTCCCACAGCACAGGATTACATTTAGGCTACATATGAGAGAGGGTTTGTCTCTGTGACCGTTAATGTCTTTCTTATGTTCACTTCAAAGAAAAGTGAATGAAGTTTTTCCCTCTCTTAGATTTCTATTTTGAGTTGTGTTTTTTTTTTCAGTTCTGTGAGCTTATGTTTCTTTGTTGTGTATGTGAGTATGTGTTTGTCTAAGTGTGTGTATGTGTGTGTGCCCACATGCGTGCATGCTTGTGCGTGTGTGTGTATGTGTGTGTGCATGCATGCTTGTTTGTGTGTGTGTGTGTGTGTGTGTGTGTGGCTGGGTGGGTGGGTGTATATGTGTGTGTGCATGCTTGTGTGTGTGCTTTGTTTATCTTAGTGTTATGTCATTGTTGCTTCCCTCTGGTCTCTGTGGTTACATCACATCTCCATAGTAACTTCCTTTTACCTCCTTGTGTGTGTGTGTGTGTGTGTGTGTGTGTGTGTGTGTGTGTGTGTGCGTGCACGTGCACGTGCACATTCTGGCTCAGTGCACTGGTAATGGCATTTTCTACACAACATGTCAGAGAGCAGCACAGTGGTCACATTTGAGATTAGTGGAGCTGGCATGGCGAGGGTGAGCTGGCTTTGCTTTCCTCCTCTCCTCCTCTCCTGCTCTCCTTCTAACAAGATGTTACACATGGCAGCCATGCAACATGGCTACTTAGACCTCTGCTTTAACCAGACAGCCACTTTGATGTGCCCTGGCCACAGATGGGGGGTGGGGAGTGTTGAAGGTGTGAGGCTGATGGATGTTGAAGGCTTTGGTCCAGTGGACATCTCTCCCTGCTGTCTCTTTGCAGCCAGGAGGAGAGAGATACATCAGATTTTCTGTAAGCGCCACAACCATCCCTAATTTACTCTTGACATCGGTACACCTCGGGGTGTCATGAATTATTGAACGGCTAGGTTTGCCCGAGTCTGCTTGAACTGCAACAAATGGCTGTTTGTGAAAGCAGCACTAAAATTCACTGTCATCAGAATGGAGCATGTATGTTTGTGTGTGTGTGTGTGTGTGTCTTTGTCTGTGTCTATATCTGTGTGTGTATCTCTCTACTACCTGTCCTTACAGCCAAAACTGTGATCAAAACCTTAAAATTACACTCCTGCCAGTCAGTCATGGCTTTGAGAAAAGTATGCTTTCACACGCACTGTGTCATTTGTGAAACATCTCTAAAATTCACTGTCATCAGAGAGGTGTGTGTGTGTGTGTGTGTTCACCACTACCTGTCCCCTGTCAGGGAACCAGTGAAGCTCTACTGGACGTCAGAGCTCTCTACTCTGGGTACTGTTTATCTCTTGCTGCGTGTTAGAGAGCTTTTATTTTTAGTTGAAGGAGCTGTAAGTCTGAGCTCTGAACAGGACAGGCGGGGCCCCTCAAGGACGCTGCAACCCAAATGACAGCACTGCCAGAACAGTGCCCCCCCCCTCACCTCGCCCAGCCACCCCCTCCAGCGCAGGCGAGCTGTGCTATGGCGTGGGCTTTGCTACAGGAGCTCTCTCTCTCTCTGATGTCACATTCGTGACACCCATTCCACGCCGCTCATGAATATTCAGTAGCTCCCCAACGCTGGCTTTGCAGCTTGCCTGGTCCCTGTGAAGGCTGTGGAAAGAGGAGCCATGGTGCAGGAGTGCCTGTCAGGTCCAGCCCAGGCCTGTCCAGGAGTGCCCGTCAGGTCCAGCCCAGGACTGTCCAGGAGTGCCATTTGACTTTGTCATTTGACTACAGTTCCCAAGCAGGATGGAGCCCACAACCCTCTGCTGTGTGCTCAGTGATAATGTCCTAAACATGCTCTCTGGGTGTTTTGCAGGCCAATCCAGCTTCTCCCCCGAGGTCATCAACAAGTGGGAGAGCCGCAGGCTGCTCGAGTACTCCACCAACGAGACGGAGGAGCTGTCAGCCGAGAGGAACTGCACGCCTCCAGGTAGGAAGCCGCTCGCATCCGCCCACGTGTGGAACCGGGTCCCATGCTCATCGCCTCGGCTGTACGCTCTCCAGAAGATCAGCTAACACTGGCCATTTTAAATAGGTTGTGTACAAAACCACAGCCGTGAACCCCTCTTGAGCCGTTTATGAAAAACACCCGGTTAGGTTTTAGTTCTGCAGCTGGAGTTTGCATATCCATGCTTCTGCGTGAGCCTCCCACACCTAGGTGCGTCACTGGGCTCGACTGTGCTAAGAAGGTTGTGTTATGAAAAACGTTTGCGTGAAATCGATCTGCAAGTGCCATGCTGTTGTATTATCACTCAGCAGTATAACATTTTTAAAGATCACAGTTCATGCATGTTTAGGGACTGCTGTTTGTCGGTTTAGTCTGGGACTGTGTCCAGTCTGACTGACTGAGTTGGTCACTGCTTCCTGTGTTGTTCTGTGGGTGGGTAAACAAACTGTCACACGCAATGCTATTGTGATCAGAACTGAAGATCGGGGTGAGCATTTCACATTGTAAAATAACAGAGGACTAATTAATTAAGTGTAAAGAGTAAATAAGGAGAACAACCCTACCCAGAAATATAGGAAGTATAGCAAATAAATATCAGTAAATGAATACCAGTTCCCAAAGACATTTAGCCTGCCATCTCAAGTTGGTGACCTCTGTATGGGAACTTTTTCTGCTGACTGTGAGCTGAAAAGGCTTTCAGCAATGAATGGCAAAAGCCTCTAAGCCTGTAAAGCCAACCTCCTACACATTTACACCAGCTAGTGGAGTGATGGTTTCACGCCTGATTTTTTTTTTTTAGTTCTCCCATTGTTTGCTTTATTATCTGTTATTGCTTATTGCTTTCCTGCAGTGTGAGCTGCTGACTGAGCCGGGTAATCGTCGCGTGTCCTATTTGCTGGGAGGCCTTGCACTGCGGTCCGCTCTCACAGCCAGTGTGAAGTGGCTAATTACAGAAGGTATTAGTGCGCGGAGAGGTATTGTTGTTGAACAAAGGATTCATCGATAGTTTAGGCCCATTGATCTCCTCTATCTCCACCTCGGTTCTTCTGTCTTCCCCTGCGGTGTTCGCTAAAGCTTTAGCGCAGCAGTATGTCACCAGTGCAGCAATTCTGCAGCTGCTCTGTAGGGAGTGGCTTCTCCTGGCTAAGAGCTACCGGAAGCTGAACTTTAATTTGGTGGGAAGTACTGGTGAATACACTCTTATGTCTGACAGTTCTCATCTTCCCTCTCTAATCACAGAGAGGCACCAAAACATGTAAACAAGCCAGAGCAGATAAAGAAGAAATGCATGTTATCTCACAGCAAAGAACAGAGTATAGTTGCAGGCTTGTTTTCAGGGGAGAGCTCTGTTTGCTGCAGCCACTCTGTGTTGTAGAAAGAGCTGCTCGTTGTTCAACTTGTTTCCATGGGCAGATTCAGTAAGTGTTTCTATGTGGGGTCCTGGTGTTTTAGGAGGATGAGGTCCCAGCCAAGCATCTCCTTGATCTTGCCATTAAAGTATGAATTGCCCCTCCAGTGCATGCACACGCACACAAAGACAGAGAGACAGAGAGAGAGAGAAAGAAAAACAGAGAAAGAGAGACAGAGAGAGAGAGAGAGAGAGAGAGAGAGAGAGAGAGAGAGAGAGAGAGAGAAAGAAAAACAGAGAGAAAGAGAGAGACAGCGAGAGAGAGCCTCGCACCTTGGCACTGGTTAAGGATTGCCTTATTTATTTTGGTTTTTACCACCTCTAATTCCCCCTTTGCTTCGGCTTTAAAAAGATTACATTAGACTTTTTGCTTTTTTATCCCCACCATGATCAGTCTAAATTCTCCAGATTTTTAATAGCTTTTGCTCTGTTTAATTAATTGACTTTTCCTCTCATTTTTGTCTCTTTTCTTCCCATTTTCTCTGTGCTACAAACAACTTTTTCTTTCAGTTTCTCTGTTACACACATACTCTCTCTCTCTCTCACACACACACACACACACACACACACACACACACACACATAATCCTTTTGGGGATTTGCTCAGAAAGACTGAAACAGCAGGGCAGACAATGTTCCTTCACTATAGTCTCTGTAATGCATGGAATTGTTCATTCATTTCACGCCAGTTCACACTGCAGCTGCCTGGCCTTCCCAAAGTATTCAGACATTCTTCATCACACCCAGGCAGTGCAGTGATTAGCTTGATTACTAATGCTAATGTGCTGTAAATGAATTCTTCATCCATCAAGTCACATTGTCTGCCTGCTGTTTCAGGCTGCTGATGTGGGACAGACTAGGAACTACGCTGATGAGTTTATTTGATTGTTATCCCTCTGGTAGAGGAGAACTGGGGTAGGAGTTTCTCATTGCCATGTCTCCCTGAGCCTGGCCAGTGCTGTGATGTTTAGATCTGGTGCCAATTTATTATATAATAGCTGCTTACAATTATAAATACCAAAGTTGTGAGCTTTTAACTACAGGCTAAATAAACAACACTGGAGTGCTTTGGAGTAATGTATTGTTAGGTTTACAAGGGGATAGAATGACTATATGGTAGATATCGTTTTAGCTGTATAGTAGGATTTCTTTATGTTGAACAACACCAACATGATGCAAACGGGATTCTAATTTCGTTTAAATCAAAGAATGTCTTTACATCATAATGCCACTGATACACATTTCACATTTACATTTACAACATTTTACATGTTATTTCCCAGAATTACTTCTGAAAGTGTAGTGGAAGTGGAAGTTATGCTTATGCTAGTTCAAACAGGCTAACATGAGAACATGAGAGAGCAAGCCAGTAATGTACTGGGAGTCAGTAATGTACTGGGAGTCAGTAATGTACTGGGAGTCGGTAATGCAAGAAGTAAACCAGTTTCAGCTAGCCCAGATTTCTATAACATTTTCCTCAGTCTGTCTGTGCATGCTGAATCTCAGCCATGATTACTGAGGTCATTCTCACTAATCCTGATTGGATTATGGGTCAGTGAACACTCCTCAGCAGTTCATCAGCTCCCATACATAGTGTCAGAGATCACGATACACTTACAACTGTGGTCATTTACATTTACGGTACATATAATGAACCTGGTAGGCCAGTAAGCAGTAGGTCAGGAGCCATGATTTTTGTTCTCACTGAGCATGTGTCACAGCTGAGCTTCCCTCAGGGACTGTGATGTAGCAGACTGTGAACCAGCTCTGGGAACAGAGCTGATGAGGGGATGCCAGTATCCTGGCACACTCCAGTGGTACTCTGGGCTCCTGCCCTGCATCCTCACCAGCAAAAACTGCCTTCCTGGATCTCACGTGTCCAGTCCGGCAGCGGCCGCGTCTTCTGTCTAGCTGTCGTACAGCATGTCCATCAAGACAGCTAGCGATGAGTCATACAGCATGTGAGCATCAAGAGGTGTGGCTTCTGCGCACCAGCGAATCAGGAAGTGTTTGGTGCTCACGCCTTCTCTGTGACACCGCCTTCTCTCTGACACCACCCTGCTGTCGCAGCTGGCTCGGGGCTCCTCTCCACAGCGCTAATTTCACATGAAATTACCGCTCAGCACTCCCACGCGGCACGGTGTACCGCAGGACGTGCTCTGCCGGCGCTCTAATCATTTTAATCACTTCTCTGAAGTCTGTATTCCTGTTTTTAAGAAAACAAAATAAGTGTGAGCGAGAGACGTGGTTTTGAGGATGAAAGACTACGGGTGGTGAGCAATGGTGGGGCAGGTGGGGGGGGGGGGGCCGGGGGGGGGGGGGGAGCGGGTGCAGGGGGGGGTGCGGGGGGGGGGCAGGTTGAGCGGGGTCAGGCAAGGTGGCCATTAAGCGGGTCAGGGGGGTGTTCAGAG